>ML663455.1:1603396-1815278 GCA_007570785.1 Antilocapra americana | reverse complement strand
TGTTTATTGTGGACAAGCTTCATTACTTTGCAACATCTAGGCTTTTTAGATGTCCTGAGATGACAATGTAGAACTAGTGAATTAATCAATTTGTAAATATCTTTGTTATAATTGATTTTTTTAAAAAGGCAGCATCTTGGACCTGGAATTATTACACCTTCTCTGAGAAATATACATCAGGACTTGTTCATTAGATTGGCAGCTGAGGGGCAGAAGGAAGTATAGAGGGAGGGCTGAATGTGGGTGTGTTCATGTTTATATTTTGATGATAACCATTGATGTGTGTGCATCTCCTGGCTGTCCTATAGGAATGCATTGTTAAATACTTCAGCAGAAACTATACCTCCTTGCTAATACCTTAATAGTTTAGATCAGATGATGAATCCTCTTAGAAGTATTATACTTTGTGTACTCTGTTGCTTTATGTCTCATTTTAATTGAACATTAAGGGAATGTAGTATTTTAATCATAGCTCTGCCAATATGTTTATCTAGAGACCTGTTGCCATTTTTGTCTTTGAAATTTTTGTTGCCAAGAAAGGCAAGATTACATTTTTTTTCCTTCCAGATTGAGTTGGTGTAGTGTATTCTTGGTTATCAAAATACTCATAGCTTTGGGACTTTGAAATGGTAAATATTCATGATGTGTGAAACAGCATGATACATAACTGTATGGTCTTAATTACATTAAAATGGATGCTTAGTTGTGAAAATACACAAGTGAGACCTAGAAGGACATGTCAAATGGTAAACTGCTTGTGATTATGAATGACTTTGTTTTTTGCTTCTTGTGCTATTTGGTTTCCTATTATGCATATGTTAACCTTTAAGAAATAAATGTTATTTTAAAAACCTTAAAAAAAAATAAAGAGCAACATTGCATAGGAACCTGGCATGTTAGGTCCATGAATCAAGGCAAATTGGAAGTGGTCAAGCAGGAGATGGAAAGAGTGAACATTGACATTTTAGGAATCAGAAAACTAAAATGGACTCTAATGAGCGAATGTAACTTAGATGACCATTATATCTACGACTATGGGCAAGAATCCCTTAGAAGAAATGGAGTAGCCATCATAGTCAACAAAAGAGTCCAAAATGCAGTACTTGGATGTGGTCTCAAAAATGACAGAATGATCTCTGTTCATTTCCAAGGCAAACCATTCACTATCAGAGTAATCCAAATCTATGCCCCGACAAGTAATGCAGAAGAAGCTGAAGTTGAACAGTTCTATGAAGACTTAAAAGACCTTCTAGAATGAACATCCAAAAAGGATGGCCTTTTAATTATAGGTGATTGGAATGCAAAATTAGGAAGTCAAGAAATACCTGGAGTAACAGGAAAATTTGGCTTTGTAGTACAAAATGAAGCAGGACAAAGGTTAACAGAGTTTTGTCAAGAGAACGCACTGGGCATAGCAAACACTCTCTTCCAACAACACAAGAGAAGACTCTACACATGGACATCACCAGATGGTCAACTGACATCAGATTGATTATATATTCTTTGCAGCCAAAGACGGAGAAGCTCTATACAGTCAGCAAAAATAAGACAAGAAGCTGACTTTGGCTCAGATGATGAACTCCTTATTGCCAAATTCAGACTTATATTGAAGAAAGTAGGGAAAACCACTTGACCATTCAGGTATGACCTAAATCAAATTCTTTATGATTATACAGTGGAAGTGACAAACAGATTCAAGGGATTAGATCTGATAGACAGAGTGCATGATGAACTATGGCTGGAGGTTCATGATATTTTACAAGAGACAGGGATTAAGATCATACCCAAGAAAAACAGATGCAAAAAGGCAAAATGGTTGTCTGAAGAGGCATTACAAATAGCTGTGAAAAGAAGAGAAGCAAAAGGCAAAGGAAAAAAGGAAAGAGATACCCATTTGAATACAGAGTTCCAAAGAATACCAAGGAGAGATAAGAAAGCCTTCCTTAGTGATCAATGCAAAGAAATAGAGGAAAACAATAGAGTGGGAAAGACTAGAGATCGCTTCAAGAAAATTAGAGATACCAAGGGAACATTTCATGAAAGATGGGCTCAATAAAGGACAGAAATGGTATGGACCTAACGAAGCAGAAGAGATTAAGAAGAGGTGGCAAGAATACACAGAAAACTATACAAAAAAGATTTTCACGACCCAGATAATCACGATGGTGTGATCACTCACCTAGACCTAGACATCCTGGAATGCAAAGTCAAGCGGACTTTAGGAAGTATCACTATGAACAAAGCTAGTGGAGGTGATGGAATTCCAGTTGAGCTATTTCAAATCCTAAAAGATGATGCTGTGAAAGTGCTGCACTCAATATGCCAGCAAATTTGGAAAACTCAGCAGTGGCCACAGGACTAGAAAATGTCAATTTTCATTCTAATCCCAAAGAAAGGCAAAGCCAAAGAATGCTCAAACTATTGCACAACTGCACTCATCTCACATGCTAACAAAGTAATGCTCAAACTTCTTCAAGCCAGGCTTCAAGAGTACGTGAACTGTGAAATTCCAGGTGTTCAAGCTGGATTTAGAAAAGGTAGAGGAAACAGATATCAAACTGCCAACATCCATTGGATCATCGAAAAAGCAAGAGAGTTCCAAAAATACATCTATTTCTGCTTTATTGACTATGCCAAATTCTTTGACTGTGTGGATCACAACAAACTGGAAAATTCTGAAAGAGATGGGAATACCAGACCACCTTACCTGCCTCCTGAGATATCCGTATGCAGGTCAAGAAGCAACAGTTAGAACCAGACATGGAACAACAGATTGGTTCCAAATCGGGAAAGGAGTACGTCAAGCCTGTATATTGTCACCCTGCTTATTTAACTTATATGCAGAGCACATCATGAGAAACGCTGGGCTGGATGAAGCACAAGCCGGAATCAAGAGTGCCAGGAGAAATATCAATAACCTCAGATATGCAGATGACACCACCCTATGGCAGAAAGTGAAGAACTAAAGAGCCTCTTGATGAAAGTGAAAGAGGAGAGTGAAAAAGTTGGCTTAAAATTCAACATTCAGAAAACTAAGATCAGGGCATCTGGTCCCATCACTTCATGGCAAATAGATGAGTAAACAATGGAAACAGTAACAGACTTTATTTTGGGTGGAGGGGGCTCCAAAATTACTGCAGATGGTGACTGCAGCCATGAAAGTAAAAGACCCTTGCTCCTTGGAAGAAAAGCTATGACCAACTTAGACAGCATGTTAAAAAGCAGAGACATTACTTTGCCAACAAATGTCAGGCTAGTCAAAGCTATAGTTTTTCCAGTAGTCATGTATGGATGTTGGACTATAAAGAAAACTGAGTGCTGGAGAATTGATGCTTTTGAACTGTGGTGTTGAAGAAGACTCTTGAGAGTCTCTTAGACTGCAAGGAGATAAAATCAGTTCATCCTAAAGGAAATCAGTCCTGAATATTCATTGGAAGGACTGATGCTGAAGCTGAAGCTCCAATACTTTGGCCACCTGATGTGAAGAACTGACTCATCAGAAAAGACCCTGATGCTGGGAAAGATTGAAGGCAGGATGAGAAGGGGATGACAGAGGATGAGATTGTTGCATGGCATCACTGACTTGATGGACATGAGTTTGAGCAAGTTCTGGGAGTTGGTGATGGACTGGGAAGCCTGGCATACTGGAGCCTAGGGTTTGCAAAGGGTCAGACATGACTGAGTGACTGAACTGAACTGATTGAGATTATTGTGGGGAGAGAGCAAATTAGCCAAGATGGTGTGTTCAGGCTCTCTCGCCCCACATTTTGTACATAATGACTATGTAACAGCTGAGATCCCTTATAGCACTGTGCATCACGAGTTATTCGTTTGGTCACGTGCTACTTTATGTGGTTTGCATATATGTGAACTCCATCCAAAAAAAGTGGTGGCATTACTGCTGTGTTATGGCTGTGTTCGTTAGGTTAGCCACGAGAGGAGAGAATTCATAAATACTGCTGTGGCTGCGGCATCATCCAGGAGAGAATACTGTCATGGCTGCTGTGTCAGCCAGGAGAGAGGCTGTGTGCGGTCATGTTGTGTTATGTCTGCTGCTACAGCTGCTGTGCCAGCCAGAAGAGAATAAACATGCCTGCAGTTCCTATGGCTCCTCACATCTTCTTCCGTCCTCTTTCCTCATGCCTTGCCTACTCTGGGTTCAGCAAACAGTGCAGAGAGTGTGAACAGAGAGACAACTTGTCTCAGGAACAGGATGAGAAGCAATACAATTACCATGTGATTTTTATCTTTTGTTAATTTGTTAATATGGTGTATCACATTTATAGATTTGTTTATATTAAAAATCTGTTGCATTCCTTGGATAAATCTGACTTGATCGTGTTGTATGATCCTTCTAAGGTATTGCTGGGTTCTGTTTGCTAGAATTTTGTTGAGGATTTTTGCATCTATGTTCATCAGTGATACTAGCCTGTAATTTTGTTTTTTTTTGTGATGTCTCTGTCTGGTTTTGGTATCAGGATGGTGATGGCCAAATCAACTATTCATGTTTGTGAGAGCTCTCACCCACCAAAGTAAACTTTCTTGACTCTTAATTTTGTATTACAGAAAAAATAAATGTACACAAACATAGAATAGTGTAATAAACCTTCATGTAACCATTACCCAAAAGCCTTGGAGGAAAAGGTTTAAGAAAGAATGAGAGATGAGAAAGTAGAGCCAGAAAGTACAGATAACTCTTTGTAGTGCATCACCATAAGGAATAGCAGAGAACTGGAGAGTAGTTAGAAGTGGATATAGGGTAGAGAAGTATATTGGTAAGTGATGGAACTGATTCAATGGACAGGAAAATATTGATGATCATAGGAGAAAGAGAAGGTTTATTTACAGGAGCAGAGAAGCTCAGACGGAGAAGCTGAATAGTCTGAAAGGAATGAATTCCAGTTCACAGTAGAAGGATGGTCCTATGATAAGGGCATAGGGAATTCATCCTTTGTGTTAAGAAGAAAGGCATATAGTACGAGGATGGATGTCTGAAGAAGGATCAGTTTGGTTGTGGGAAGGTCAGCTAATTGTCTTCTGATTGCTTCTGTATAGACAGAAAATAATAATTGAGGTTATTACTAAGAGGGGGAGACGGAAAGATGCTGTTGATTTGAGGAGAGAGGAAAAGGTGTGAAATAGCTATCTAGAAGAATGAGAGAGTAAATGGCTAAGAAAATGTATGGTTGTTAGGAGATTAGGGGCTCAAGTATTGTGGTTATAAACTTTAAGTGAGACTTGTCAACATAGTTTTGTTTTGTTTCGTTTTGTTCAAGTTTTCCCTTCAGCCATGTTCAAATGTCTGAATGCAAGCATGGAGAAAGGGAGAATTTGGTTGAACTAGGGCACAGTGGAGGTTTTATGGGGTCAGAGAGGAATGGGAGCTGGAGTTGGATTAGAAGGTGTACAGAGCCAAGCAAAGAGAATGGTGCAGGTGATAATGGGAGGCTTGAACTTCCTTCTTGTGGCAAATTAAACAGGAATGTAAGGCATGAGAGGTCTGACGGTCTTTTAAAGAGAATGTAACTCTGATCACTCTGGCCTTCTTCCTGTTCATCACACACACCACACTTATTCACATCTCAGGCTGTTTGGCTTGTTGTTCCCTCTCCTAGAACACTTTCTCCATGCCTTGCTACCTTACTGCATTCAGGACTTCATTTAAATGTGAACATCTCAGAGAAGACTTCCCTGACCACTCTTCCTAAAAGAGCAACCCCTCTCCTAGTTACTCTTTGTGTTTTTACTCTGCTTAATTTTCTTTCCAGCACTTAAACATTCATCTGACACATCTTTGTTTAATTATTGATTTATTGTATCTATCTCATTACTAGAGTTCCAGCTACATGAGAGATGAGAGAAGGACTTTTTATTTTTTATCCACTGCGGTATCCCCAGTGCCTGGCACAGTATATGCAACATATTTGGTGCTCAATTAACATCTGCTGAATAAATAAATGATTAGTTGTTATTATAGCCTCCTTTGGTTTGGTCCTTTGAGGTAGGTAGTATTGTGACAGCAATGAGCCAGGTACCTATCAGGAGCTTAAGGTATCCTGTGGACCACTTTACATCCTGCTGTGAGTAAGGCTGAGGCAGTAGTTCAGTTCAGTAGCTCAATTTTGTCCGATTCTTTGTGACCCCGTGGACTGCAGCATGCCAGGCTTCCCTATCCACCACCAACACCTGGAGTTTGTTCAAACTCATGCCCATTGAATTGGTGATGCCATCTAATCATCTCATCCTCTGTCGTCCCCTTCTCCTCCTGCCTTCAATCTTTCCCAGCATCAGGGTCTTTTCTGATGAGTCAGTTCTTCACATCAGGTGGCCAAAGTATTGGAGCTTCAGCTTCAGCATCAGTCCTTCCAATGAATATTCAGGATTGATTTCCTTTAGGATGGACTGGTTGGATCTCCTTATAGTCCAAGGGACTCTCAAGAGTCTTCTCCAACACCCTAGTTCAAAAGCATCAGAAATCTGTAACAGAGCCAGAAAGAAGTCTTCTAGTTTTTATCATGGTCGTATTGGGAAATGTGAGGTAGGACATGGGACAGGAGGAAAGCAAGATCAGCTTTCTACAATTAACCTTCCTCCATTCCAGTGAGCAGTATTACTGGTTATAAGCAACCTAGAGTTCTCAAAGACTATAACCTGGAAGTACTGGTTGGTGCAGGAAAATAACAGAGATAGTGTCTTTTGTTACTTAAATGATTAGGGGTTCTAGGCAGAGGTAGAGGTGTATAAGATGTCAAACTCGGTTATCTGGAAGGTCAGAGCTCAAGAGTCCTGTGTGTGGCAGGCAGAATGCCAGAGCATTTGAGGGTTTAGTCTAGCATATTACAACTGACAATTTATCTGAAGGAGATGAGCAGTGGACAGGGAAAATAGTAGTTGGAAGCCCTAGGAAAGGCACAAGATAGATGGATTCTTGATTTAAAAAAATATGGCAGTGTCAGTCAAGGAGTCGGAATATGTCCTACAGGCACCAATGAGGCAGCAGATAATGGCACTGAAGTGGCAGGTCACAAAATAGAGTATCTTATTCAGGGCATCTGCCCCATAGCAAATGTGGGACTGTAGCCATAGAAGGGGAGGGATAAAAGCATAAGATAAATCTCAGGCTTTCCTAGTCTATCCGTGGTCCTACATGTTTTTTTTTCTGTGTGTGTCATTCAGAACACTGGGCCTTATGCAGGCCTTCCAAAAGCCTCAACGAGCAAGTTGATTGTCAGGCTGTCTGTCAGGGTAGCAGGGACGCCTCGGCAGAATACCCTTGCTGGGATCTCCCACAGGATGTACTAGTGTAGATGTGCGCTATGAAATCAGCCAAGGCAGAGTGCTTCTGAGGCTCTGCCAGACTCTGATCATCTTGAGTGTTGAATCATTGCTGATTCTGATAGAGCTCCTGATAGAGCCTGTCAACACAGTAAGAGGTGGGGAATTCAAAATATCACTAAGTGAAGAATTTCCTAAGGTGGAAGAGACAGTACCTGATTTCCCTTAGTATTTGATTTGTACCAGGATTACTCAGTTCAGGGGCTCACTGGAAGCCAGCTTTGAAGGAAACAGTGTCTTAGATATAGACAGCCACTCCTTGGTCAAAGAGGTCACCGGGGACAATTAGCCTCAAGGCCCTAGAATTTAACTGGAGTACTGCACCGACCAGAGAACATGTATTAATCACTAGCTGCAATAACAAACAACTCCTACATCTCAGGGGCTTAGCACAATGGAAGCTTATATTTCTTTCAAGTCAATCTGTTGGAGAATCTATGACACATCTCCAAGTGCTCACCCAAGAATTCAGCTATTTCCATCTTGTAGCTCTATCCCCCGTTGTGGCTTCAAGGCCACCCTAATGTTCCAACAGTAGATGGAAAACTGAGAGTGAAGAATCACCCACTACTTAACCATGTTGGCCCTGAAATGATACATATCACACCTACTTGCTGTATCAATAATAACTAGTCAAATGGCCCTGCCTAGAGGTAGGTGGGGCTGGGAAATGGCTGGGAAGCCTCTTCTCAGAAACAAGTCTACATCATGGAAGGGAAGCTTGGACCTTTGGTCACCAGTTAGTGCTCCCTGCAACAGGACAGTCCTTGGGTACTTGAATTGCCCCAGTTCAACTTGAAATGCTCTCTTTCCCTAGTCCTTCTCAAGCATAAAAAGATAAATGGCCCACTGATTTCAAATTTTGAAAATTCCTGAATTTGATGGAACTGTTCAGCAGGATGCAATTAAACAGAAGTATGCAGCAAATCTTCTGTCCTCTTTTATAAATAATGGGGATGCCACCGGAAGAATCTGAGTGCCAGGGGATCTTACACAAAAGTTCTGCTTGAAGCATTCCCCAAATCTCAAGATTCTAACTTTGAAACAATACCTCATAGGGCTCATGACCTTTAAGTGAGATCAATTACATTTTTGTGGTTACTGTGTGGAACAGCTATTCTCCATACCTCTCAGGTAGTTCTTTTACAGAATGTCTATTTGCTGGGTGAGACAGACTGGATATGACCCAGTTTGCCCTAGGTGAAGGACATGGCAGGGTCCTTCTGAGTCATGGATGCATGAATGACTGACAGCACCCATGGACCTGTATAGTCCCTATCCTGACCTGCAAGGGTAAATGGGGTTACATGGGCTCCTTCCAGCAAATTTATATTTATCTCATCAATTCAGACTTACTGTAGTGTCAGGAAAGTTGCCTAGCTAAGTCTCTTGAAACAAGGTTTCATTTAAAAAGTTGAGAAATACCACAGAATCCACCCTTGCCTAGATCCACAGGTGGGCTCCAGGCAGAGGTATGCTGGTAAATGTGTAATAAACAGCCCTCTTAAAAAAAGCTTTAATGATTTCCATGATGCAAATACTCACTATGGCTGATTCCAAGCTATCAATAGTATACCACTGAATACAAAGTTGAGGAGAGATGTACAGTATGTCTAACACTAATATATATGTTTATATTTCTACCATACAGATTGCATGGATGTAAATAACTTGAGTGTAAATAACAGTAAAAAGTAGTAAAATCATTAGGAAGTGTTTAGCTTTGAGTATTTACTACCTATGTTTTAGTATAACATATTTAATAGTAAGTTTAATGTTTAATAATGGCTGTGATTAATAACCAGCAAGCAAGATTTCTGAAAATTTATCAATCACCCCTTGTGAACTGGCTTGAGCACATTACTGATCTCTGTCCTCTCACCCCTGTACCATGGTTAACCAATCAGAGTAGAGAGAGAGGAAGAGTGAGCCTAGAAATGGACAATTTCTTCTCCCAGTAGACTGAGAAATTTCCCAACAGTGATAACAGGGTGCCCAAGACAAACCACATGATCTGTCAAAGGAACAGACACAATTGTACATGTTGGTGGCATGTGTGTTTAAAAGCAGATTTTAGGGGGACACAGCCTACATAGCTTTGTGAGCTCATTTGCAGCCTTGAAGGTGAGTCATGTAGAAGCCTTAGTCATGGGTTTTATTGAATGGCCACCCATAAAAACACTGAGTCACCAGTTTAGCTAGGCTTCCATCCTACTTGCTGAATGGCTTGGAAACTCCTAGGATTGTTTCCATTGGAGTCATCATTTTAACACAGGACCTATGCTGGTTAATCTATGCCTTACCCTGGAAAAACTAGAAAACAGATATCTTTATGCCCTCTACCCAATATAGCAGAAGTTTGGCCATCACATCCCTGTTCCCCATCACCTTCACATACACAGAACTGGCAGAAAGCATATAGAAGCTTTGAAGAAAGAATTGCCAGTCTGCATAGACAGAAATGTCATCTGTCAATTCTGCTACTTGTTATCCTCTCAAAGAGCTGTGAGGCCTAGGTGTCCATGAAGCATTTCAATTGTATGAGAAAGCATGCTTCATTTAAAATCACTTGAACAGAAGCAGAAAGGTTATGGTAGTAGTGTAGCACAGTCTTAAGCATGTATAAGAATTATTCAATATTGCATGTTCTTCTATGCTTGTATAGAAGGTACCTTGGGAATTAAGGGCTCATTACCTGGCACTCACTTCTTGCTTCTGCATTTTTGACTGTCTTCCATTCTAGCCCACCACCTCAACTCAAGCCTTGTATTATTGAGTGAGTGAGTGAGTGAAGTATCTCAGTCGTGTCTGACTTTTTACAACCCCATGGACTGTAGCCTGCCAGTCTCCTCCATCCATAGGATTGTCCAGCCAAGAATACTGGAGTGGGTTGCCATTTCCTTCTCCAGTTATCTATTACTGGATAACAAATTACCACCAAAACAAGAAACAAATTGTCTCATGGTTTCTGTGGATCAGAAATTAAGGAGCAGCTTATCTGATAATCAATCTGATTTCGTTATTGACCATCTGGTGATATCCATGTTTAGAGTCTTCCAACAAGTCCATCCTAAAGGAGATCAGTCCTGAGTGTTCATTGGAAGGACTGGTGTTGAAGCTGAAACTCCAATACTTTGGCCACCTCATGCGAAGAGCTGACTCATTTGCAAAGATCCTGATGCCGGGAAAGATTGAAGGCAGAGGAGAAGGGGATGACAGAGGATGAGATGGTTGGCATCACCAACTCAATGGACATGAGTTTGAGTAAACTCTTGGAATTGGTAATGGACAAGGAGGCCTGGCGTGCTACAGTCCATGGGGTCACAAAGAGTCAGACACGACTGAGCAACTGAACTGAACTGAACTATCTGATAAGTTCTGACTCAAGGTCTCTAAGGTAGTTGCACTTAAGATATTGGCAGGGGTTTCAGTCATCTGAAGGCTTGCATAAGGCTGGAAGATTCACTTTCAGGATGGCTCAGTCACTTAGCTTTTGGCAAGAGTCCTCAGATCCACACCATGTGGGCCTCTCCATAGGCTACCTGAGTGCCATCACAATATATCTGTTGATTTACTCCAAAATGAGTGAACCAATACAGAAGGAGCTCAGGGGAAGGTACACTGACTTTTTATGACTAATCTCTGAAATGACACAGTTAATTCTGCTTTATTCTGTTCATTAAAAGCAACTCACTAATGAATATTTATCCTATTCATTGGAAGCAACACATTACAAGCACTTGACCCTTAAGGGGACAGGAATAGGTTCTGCCTTTGAAGGAAAGAGTAGCAAAGAATCAGTGGACATATTTCAAAACTACCACAGTTTTCCCTCTGTCCACCAATTATTGATATTCTTCACACATGCAAATTACACTCACCACTCCAAAGGATCCCCGAAGTCTTATCCAATTATAGCATCAGCTTGAAGCCCAGAATATCTTCATATAAATCAGATCCAGGTGTAACTGAAGCTCCCCTGTTGTAGCTCTTTAAATATAGTTTCTCAATTACAGTTCCTCTCAACTTGACCATGAACTACAGAGACAAACTATCTGCCTTCATCATTCCACCCCACCCCCATTACTCAACATAAAATGGTTAGAAAGCATAAGATAACCTATAAAGATAATGCTCTACAAAAAAGAGGGGAAATAGAAGACACAAGGGAGTCACTGCTTCATAAACAATTCTGAAATCTATCTGTGAAAATGTTGGAAGTTTCTTGATTAGTATTCAGTCCTCCTCTTATCTGGGAATAATTCTCCATGGCTCTTGGCTCTGCCTCCCTGGAGTCTTGTTTCCACCTTTCAGGTAATCTTTCCTTTTCTGTGATAATCCATGTTTACACTTGCAAAGTTTTCTCATATTTTTTCCTGCCAGAAGATCTTTGGGGGTCCAAATGTCTCATTTCTTTTTGTACTGTTTCTGCCCCTTTCAGCCCAAACTGATAGTGTTTCTCTAAATATAATTCTCTTTAAAACTTTGCAAGTCTTCTGTGAATCTTATTAATGTTTACTCTATTACATCAAAGACTCTCCCTAAAATATCTGTGAATTAAGTTCTTCCTAGCATTGAACTTCTTTTGACAGTACTGAAGGAGGGTACCCTTAAGCTTCTTAGAAGTTCTATTGCTAGACTGGCCGCTCTTTGAGCCATGACCCTGGATCTTTCTGAAGTCTTAGTAAAGGATTTTACAGTCTTACCTTATTTAGGTTTTATCTCTAGACCATGCTATCCTGAGAAATTCCTGTTGTAAAGCCATTTTTCAATTTTAGCATTATTTATCACTTAGATGATTTAGAAATCTTCAAGAGCAGCACATCTGGACTTCTTTCACATTTCACTATAAGCAGCATGAAGAAACCAGGCAGTGCCTTCAATACTTTAGCTGAGAGTTTTCCTAGCTGGACCATCCAGTTCATTGTATACATTTTCTACCTTCCAAATAAGTTTAGGTGAAAGTGTTGCTAAATTTTCTGCCACTATATAACAAGGATTCCCCTGCCTTCATTTTCCAGTAACATTCCTTACTTCTATTTAAATCTTCATCAGAAGCCTCCTCAAAGTTTTAGATTTCTACTAACAATCTGCCCCCAAAATATTAGCTTCTCCTTCCAGTTTTTGACTGATTCTCAAGTCATTCCCACATTTTTGAATATCTGTTATGATGGCATCCCACTTCCAGGTATCAAAATCTGTGTTAGTTATCTAAAGCTGCACAACAAATTACTCCAAAACCTAATGACTTAAAACACACAGACACAAAATGTATTATCTTATAATTTCTGTAGGTCAGGAATTTGGGAGTGGCTTATCTGGGAACATTGGCTCAGGGTCTTTCACGTGGCTGTAGTCAGTCAGGATATAAGCAAGGTTGCAGTCATCTGAAGGCTTGATTGGTGATATAGGATTTACTTTGAAAATGATTCAATCACATGGCTGTTGACAAGAGGCCTCAGTTCTTCACCACATGAGTCTCTTCTTAGGCAGTTTGAGTGTCTTCATTATGTAGCAACTAACTTCCCCCAGAGTGATTGATCGATAAAAGAAAGCTCAGAAGAAGCCACAGTGCCTTTTATGACCTAGTCTCTGAAATGTGACACTATTACCATCGCTTTATGCCACTCATTAGGAGCAAATCCTAAAGGAAAGGGGACTTAGGCTTCACCTTTTGAAGAAGAGTGTCAAAGAATGGTTGACACATTTTAAAATCATATTTTAAATCATCATAATCCTTTGTTCCCAGCATGTCATGACTGAGACAGGTGAGTAGAATACTCTAACTTAAGCAAGAAAGAAGGAATACTCAGAGAAATTAAGTGGCTTGACTGATACTCCACAATAGTTCTCATGAAACGCTCAAGCCAGATACTTGGAGAGACGGCCACAACAGAGGTAAGTAAACAGGAATCAGACAATTCTACATCTTCTGAGAATGATGCTGTATATTTTCTATCTTCTTAGCCAGAAAATATCTCATCTTCACTATATGTCATTTTTTACTGTATGCCAGTCTCCATGATCAGTACTGTACATGTGTTAACTTAGTTAAGATTCACAAAACTCTATGAAGTAAACACTTTTATCATGTCAGTTTAGAGGTATGAATTCAGTGGCTCAGGTTAAAGAAGGAAGTAACATGACCACAGAGCTACTGGCACAAAAGCCAAGAATCCAAAGCTTTGTCAAACAACTAGACTGCTTTAAACAGCACACAAGAGGAAAAGCTTCCATCTTAAAGCTCCAAGGGAAGTAAAGATGAAGACTATCTGTGATTAGCTTAACTAGCAGGAGTATTATCAATGGATTTTAAGAAAATATGGCTTTAAAAGAATGAAAACTATCATTTATTGAGTGTCTGTTATTCTCTAGATGCTTGACTCATGAAAGCTCATTCCATCTTCAAAACAGATGTGTGGGTAGAGTATAAGTAGCCCATTTTACAGAGGAGGAAACACTCTTTACAGATGAGAAAACACAAAGAGAGGGAAATTATTTGTTTTAAGTAGCACGAATATAGTCAGGTGTGTTTCCAAAGCCGGGGTCCATGACATTGATTGTTTATGAACTCCACATAGGCTCAATATGGCCACTAAGGCTTAATGAAGCACTGGAAGGTGTTCAACAGAGCCAATTCCCTTGTTTTAATCTAGTTTACATAGTGAGCTTCTGTATACTTGAGTCAAGGGCATCTTGGTTTAAAAAGAGGAAAAAAAACCCAAACAGCCATTGTCAAGTACACCATGAAGCTTTTATTGAGTCTACAGGTTTATGAAAACTTTATATTTATAGTTAATTCACTCTCTTCACTTCTAACATCGTCTTTAGGAAGAATTGTGACAAACTTTCCCAAAAGAAAGACGTTAAACATGAGTTTAAGGAAGCCTATGTCTTCAGGGAGTAATTCAGATGGTGGTTTGCCAGTAATTTAATAATTTTTAGTCTGTGTTTATGACACCATAAAAAACAATAAAAATTTGTAAAAGCAATTTACAGCAAAAGTATAAGCATGAAGATGTAAAAATAGGACATCAAAATCTGTGGGAGGGGAATATAAAAATGTAGATCTTTTAGAATGTTTGAATTTACATGACTATCACATTAAAGCTAGTAGATATAGTTATGGGTCAACATATTTGAATTCCATGGTAACCACAAATCAAAAAACATACAATAGATTCACAAAAATCAAAAAGAAAGGAACTCAAGAATACTACAAAAGAAAATCATCAAACATCAAACAGAAAAACAAAAAGAATTTAAAATGAGCAAAAGTAAATTATAAAAAAAATTTGAAAACAAGGTTTAAAATGACAATAAGTACATACCTATCAAAAATTATTTTAAATGTAATGGATTGGGTGCTATAATCAAAGACATAGAGTGGCTGAATGGATACAAAAGCATGACTCAAGTATATGCTCCCTACAAGAGACTCTCCTTCATGGATCACAGCCTCGTGAAGAGGCTTGCATAACTCAGTGAAGCTATGAGCCATGCCATGCAGGGCCGTCCAAGATGAACAGGTCATAATGAAGAGTTCTGACAAAACATGGTCCACTGGAGAGGGAAATGGCAGCCCACTCCAGTATTCTTGCCTGAAGAACCCCATAGACAGCATGAAAAGGCAAAAAGATATGACATGGGAAGATGAGCCCCTCAGGTCAGAAAGTGTCCAATATGCTACTGGGGAAAAGTAAGAGGGCAATTACCAATACCTCCAGAAAGAATGAAGCAGGAACAACACTCAGTTTTGGATGTGTCTGGTGGTGAAAGTAAAGTCTGATGCTGTAAAGAACAATATTGCATAGGAACCTGGAATGTTAGGTTCATTAATCAAGGTAAATTGGACATGGTCAAGCAGGAGATGGCAAGAGTGAACATTGACATCTTAGCAATCAGTGAACTAAAATGGACAGGAATGGATGAATTTAATTCAGGTGACCATTATTGCCAGGACCTTGGCACATTATATTTACTACTTTGGGCAAGAATCCCTTAGAAGAAATGGAGTAACCCTCATAGTCAACAAAAGAGTCCGAAATGAAGTACTTAGGTGCAATCCCCAAAACAACAGAATCATTTTGGTTTGTTTCCAAAAATCCATTCAACATCACAGCAATCCAAGTCAATGCCCCAAACACTGATGCCAAAGAAGTTGAAGCTGAATGGCTCTATGAAAACTCACAATACATTCTAGAACTAACACCAAAGAGGATGTCCTTTTCATCATAAGGGATTGGAATGCAAAAGTAAGAAGTCTAAAGATACCCAGAATAACAGGCAAGTTTGGCCTTAGAATACAAAATGAAACAGGGCAAAGGCTAACAAAGTTTTTGTCAGGAGAAACACGCTGGTCAGAGAAAACAGTCTTTTCTAACAACCCAAGAGATGATATGGACATTACCAGATGAAGCAAGGTAAAGGCTAACAGAGTTTAAGTAGATACAGGGTAATGAGTTCTGTTGTTATTGTTGTTGAGTCACTCAAGTTGTGTCCGACTCTTTGGGACTGACTTGGACTGCAGCACACCAGGCCTCCCTGTCCTTCACCATCTCCCAGAGTTTGCTCAAACTCATGTCCATTGAGTCGGAGATGCCATTCAACCATCTTGTCCTCTGTCGCCCCCTTCTCCTCCTATATTGAGTTCTATACTGAACTATATTTGAGCCTGAGGCAAATATTAAGGAAAACATATCTTCTCAGGCTTCTAGCAATAGAAGGGGAAAAGGAAACATTTTAAAATAGCCAGAGCACTCTGCACTTAGAAAGGCCTGCCCTTAGGGGAAACTAGAGCCTAACCTGTTGGGGCATTGGTGCTGCTGCTAAGTCGCTTCAGTCCTGTCCTACTCTGTGCAACCCCATAGATGGCAGCCCACCAGGCTCGCCCGTCCCTGGGATTCTCCAGGCAAGAATATTGGAGTGGGTTGCCATTTCCTTCTCCAATGCATGAAAATGAAAAGCGAAGGCAAAGTCCCTCAATAGTGTCCAACTCCTAGGGACCCCATGGACTGCAGCCTACAAGGCTCCTCCATCCGTGGGATTTTCCAGGCAAGGGTACTGGAGTGGGTTGCCATTGCCTTCTCCGTATACAAGCACTAGGATAGCTAAAATTATTAACACCAAGTTTATAAAATAAGAAATACCAAGTGTTCAGGAGGATGTAGAACAACAGAACTCTCTCACACTGCTGTGGGAGTATAATTAGATACGCCCACATGGGAAAACTACTTAGCAATTTTTTACAAATTAAAAATACATACACTTACCATGTAACTCAACAATATCCTTCCTAGGTATTTATCCAAGGTAAATGAAAGAACAGCTCATAAAAAGATGTGAACAAAAATGATCATAGCTACCCTATCCAAAATAGCCAAACACTTAAAGTCATCTGTGTGAGTCTGCGTCCTCTGATTGGGCTGGGTAAAATGTGCTCGATATGTATCAGGGAAAATCCTGAGAGAAAAAATGAGGACAGAGCTTAGGGAGATTAGAAGAGCCATCAGATCATCATGCAGGTCTGATATCGACTGAAGAAGAGAGAGAAGGAAGGTTGGCCGAAAGCATCTTTGACTATAGTGCTGTTCTAAGAACAGTACAGTGTGCCAGTCCAGGAGTCCTTAAACCAAAGTCTCCCATCAGAAAAGTCCCATTGTCCAGGAATGAACCTGTCTTGGTATTCATATCACACTCTCATTGCAGGAAGCACCCTGTGGGAAATGTGGCTTTGGTGAAAAATTATAGAGCACAGATGAAATGTTCCTTAACAGGAGAATAGATTTTATTTATTTTTAATATGAAAAAAAAATTCCACATACAAGAAAGTTCTTTATTTTTTCTATATATGCTAGCTTTTATTATTATTATTTTATTGGAGTATAGTTGCTCCAAGTAGATAGTACTGTTGTTTAGTTTCTATTGTACAGCCAAGTGAATCAGTCATACATAAACTTATTGGGTTGACCAAAAAATTCCTTTGGTTTTTAAGTAAAAATGAGACACATTTTTTCATTTTCACCAAGAACTTTATTGAACAACATAGTCACCATTTTTTTCCACTACCGTTTGCCATTTTTCAGGCAACTTGATAATTCCATCTTCACAAAACTTTATATCTTTTTGAGCAAAGAAATGTTCCAGGTGCCTTTTACAGTCTTCCAGGGAATTGAAATTTTTTCCATTAAGAAAATTTTGTAAAGACCAAAATAAATGGAAAGCTGAAGGTGCAATGTCCAGTGAACACAGCAGATGAATCAGAACTTCCCAGACAAGCTTTATCAGTTTTTGCCTGGTCATCAAAGAAACATGAGGTCTTGCATTATCCTGATGGAAGATTATGTGTTTTCTGTTGACTAACTCCAGACATTTTTCTTCAAGTGCTGCTTTCAGCTGGTCCAATTGGGATCAGTAATTGTTGGAAATCATCCTTTGGTTTTCTGGAAGGAGCTCATAATAGAGGACTCCCTTCCAATCCCATCATGTACACATCACTTTCTTTGAATGAAGACATGTCTTTGTTGCCCTTGTCCCACAATCTCTTCTGTTCCACATTATTGTATAGTATCTGCTTTTTGTCACCATTTGTTTTAAAAACAAATTTAAAACATTTTAGTTACATTTCAGTAGAGAATCACATTTGGAAGTATGGTCAAGAAGTTTTGTTTTGTTTTCTTCTGCTTACATGGAACCCAAACATCAAAGTGATTGACATAACCAAGCTGGTAGAAATGATTTCAATGTTTGATTTGGAAATTTTGAATATGCCAGTGATCTCCTGCATGACATAACATTGATTGTTCTCAGTTAATGTCTTGATTTGATCACTATCAAGTTCAACTGACCTACCCAGCCATGGAAAATTGTCACATAAGAAATCTCAGCACAAAATTCCCAAGCCACTTTTGACATGTTCAATCACACAGAGCACCTTCTCCATACATGGTGCATTTTGTGTGTGTGTGTTTCACTTGCATTTTTAACTTTCTTGATATAATAAAGCATAATATGCCAAAATGTTGCTTTTTCTTACATCTTCAATATTAAATTCACTAAATTTTGTAATTTTTTAAATGCATGCTGACATAACAGCTGCATTCTAACAAAATTGTTAGAATGTTAAAACATCTAAGCCCTACTAGAGACATCTTACCAAAAAAAGAGAATGAACTTCTTGGCCTTCTAGAACTCATTTTTTAGATTTCCTTCCCATTTAGGTCACCACAGAGCACCAAGTGCTTTACAGTAGGTTCTCATTGGTTATCTATTTTATACATAGTAGCTTATATATGTCAATCCCAATCTCCCAATTCATCTCCACCCTCTCCCCATTACCCCTGGTGTCCATACATTTGTCCTTGACATTTGTGTCTCTATTCCTGCTTTGCAAATACATTCATCTACTCTATTTTTCTAGATTCTACATGTATGGATTAATATAGGATATTTATCTCTTTCTGACTTACCTCACTGTGTATGACACTCTCTAGGTTCACCTATGTCTCTGCAAATGACACAATTTCATTCCTTTTTATGGATGAGTAATTTTCCATTGTGTATATGTACCACATCTTCTTTATCCATTCCTCTGTTGATGGATACTTAGGTTGCTTCTATGTCTGGGCTACTGGAAATAGTGCTGCAATGAACACTGGGGTGGATGTGTCTTTTTAAATTATGGTTTTCTCTAGGTATATGCCAAGCAGTGGGAATCCTAGATGATACGGTAGTTCTTTTTAAGGAACCTACATAAGGTTCTCCATAGTGACTCTATCAATTTATGCAATTTATATTTGCATCAACAGTGTAAGAGGGTTCCCTTTTCTCCACACCCTCTCCAGCATTTATTGTTTGTGGATTTTTTTGATGATGGCCATTCTGACCCATGTGAGGTGATACTTCATTGAAATTTTGATTTGTATTTCTCTAACAATTAGTGACATTGAGCATCTCATGTGCCTCTTTGCCATTTGAATATCTTCTTTGGAGAGATATTTGCTTAGGTCTTCCACCCATTTTTTGATTGGGTTGTTTGGTTTTTTGGATATTGAGCTGTGTGAACTGTTTGTATATTTTAGAGATTAATCCTTTGTCAGTTGCTCATTTACAAAAACTTCCTCCCATTCTGGGGGTTGTCTTTTTGTGTTGTTTATGGTTTCTTTTGCTGTGCAAAAGATTTTGAGTTTTATTAGTTTTATTGTTATCTCATTTGTTTATTTTTGTTATTCTCATTACTCTAGGAGGTGGGTCAAAAAAGATCTTTATGTGATTTATCAAAGATATTTATCAAAGATTTATCAACACTCTTGCAAATAGTATTCTGCCTATGTTTTCCTCCAAGAATTTTACAGTGTCTGGCCTTCCAGTTTAGGCCTTTAATCCATTTTGAGTCTATTTTTGTATATGGTGTTAGGGAGTGTTCTAATTCCATTCTTCTATTTGTAGCTATCTAATTTTCCCAGGACCTCTTATTAAAGACACTCTTTTCTCCATTGTATGGTTTGCATCCTTTGCTGTAGATTAATTGACCATAGGTGTGTGGGTTCATCTCTGGACTTTCTATCCTCTTCCACTGATCCTTATTTCTGTTTTCGTGCCAGGGCCATACTGTCTTGGTTACTGTAGCTTTGCAGTATAGTCTGAAGTCAGGGAGCCCAATTCTTCCAGCTCTGTTTTTCTTTCTCAATATTGTTTTGGCTATTTGGGTTCATCGGTATTTCCATACAAATTGCAAAATTTTTTATTCTAATTCTGTGAAAAATGCCATTGGTAATTTGATAGAGATTCCTTTGAGTAGTACAGTCATTTTCACAATATTGATTCTTCTAATCCAAGAACATGGTACATCACTCCATTTGTTTGTCATCTTTTATTTCTTTCATCAGTATCTTCCACTTTTCAGAATATAGGTCTTTTGCCTCCTTAGGTAGGTTTATTCAGAGGTATTTTATTATTTTTGTTGTTGTGGTAAATGGGATTGTTTCCTTAATTTGTCTTTCTCATCTCTTGTTGCTAGTGTATAGGAATGCAAGAGATTTCTGTGTGTTAATTTTGCATCCTGCAACTTTACTATATTCAATGATTGGCTCTAGTAGTTTTCTGGTGGCATCTTTAGGATTTTCTATATATAGTATCATGCCACCTGCAATCAGTGACAGTTTTACTTCTTCTGTGCCAATTTGGATTCTTTTTCTTTCTTGTTCTTCTCTGTTGTGGCTAAGACTTCCAAGACTATGTTGAATAGTAGAGGTTAGAGTGGACACCCTTGTCTTGCTCCTGATCTTAGAGGAAATGCTGTTAGCTTTTTAACACGGACAGTAATGTTTGCTGTGAGTTTCTCATATAAGGCCTTTATTATGTTGAGATAGGTTCCTTCTGTGTCCACTTTCTGGAGAGACTTTTTTTTTAATTATAAATGGGTATTGAATTTTGTCAAAAGCTTACCTATTAAGGTGATCATATGGTTTTTATTCTTCAATTTATTAATATAGTGTATCACATTGATCAATTTGTGTATATTGAAGAATCCTTGCATTCCTGGGATAAATCTCATTTTATCATGGTGTATGATCTTTTTAATGTGTTGCTAGATTCTGTTTGCTAGTATTTTGTTGAGGATTTTTGCATCTATGTTCATCAGTGATATTGGCCTGTAATTTGTGTGATGTATTTGTCTGGTTTGGTATCAGGGTGATGGTGTCCTCACAAAATAAGTGTGGGAGTGTTCCTTGCTGTAATTTTTTGGGAAGAGTTTGAGAAGGATAGGTAGGTGTTAACTCTTTTCTAAATTGTTGATAGAATTAGCCTGTGAAGTCATCTGGTCCTAGACTTTTGTTTGTTGGAAGATTTTTAATGATTGTTTCAATTTCATTACTTGTGACTGGTCTGTTCATATTTTTTATTTCTTCCTGGTTCAGTTTAGAAGGTTGTACTTTTCTAAGAATTTGTCTATTTATTGGCATATAGTTGTTTGTAGTAGTCTCTTATGATCACTTGTATTTCTGTGATGACAGTTGTTAACTTTTCCTTTTTAATGTTTAAGTTTATTGATTTGAGTCTTCTCCCTTTTTTTCTTGATGAGTCTGGCTAAAGGTTTATCAATCTTATTAATCTTCTCAAAGAACTAGCTTTTACTTTCATTGATCTTTGCTATTGTTTTGTTTTTACTTCATTGATTTCTGTTCTAATTTTTAAGATTTCTTTCCTTCTACTAACATTGGGTCTTTTGTTCTTCTCTCTCTAGTTGATTTAGGTGTAAGGTTGGGCTGTTTATTTTTCTTGTTTCTTGAGGTAGGATTATATTGCAATAAACTAAGAAATGCCTTTTGTTGCATCTCATAGGTTTTTAGGTCATTATGTATTGATTGTCATTTGTTGCTAGGTATTTTTTTTATTTCCTCTTTGATTTCACCAATGATCCATTGATTATTTAGTACCACACTGTTTAGCCTCCATGCATTCCTGTTTTCTATGATTTGTTTTTCCTGTAATGTACTTCTAATGTCACTGTGCTGTGGTCAGAAAAGATGCTTGATATGATTTCAATGTCCTTAAGTTTACCAAGGCTCGATTTGTGACCCAAGATGTGTTCTATCCTGGAGAATGTTCCATGTTCACTTGAGGAAAAACTATATTCTGCTAATTTTGGATAAAATGCCTTATAAATAGCAATTAAATCTATGGTGTAATGTGTCATTTATGGCTTGTGTTTCCTTACTGGGGCTTCCCTGGTGACTCAGCAGTAAACAATCTGCCTGCGATGCATTTTCTGTCTGAATGTTCTAGCCATTGGAAAATGGGATGTTAAAATCCTCCACTATTGAGATACTGTCAATTTCCCCTTTTATGGATGTTACCATTTGCTTTATGTACTGAGGCACTCCTACATTGGGTGCATGAATATTTACTATTATCTTTTTCTTAGACTGAGTCCTTGATGGCTATGCAGTGTTCTTCCTTGTCTCTTAAAGTCTATTTTGCCTGATACGAGTATTGTTACTTCTGCTTTCTTTTGCCCAGAGTATCTTTTTCTATTCCTCCACTTTCAATCTGTATGTGTCCCTAGGTCTGAAGTGGGTTTCTTGTAGACAGCATATATACTGATTTTATTTTTGCATCCATTCAGCCAATATGTTTCTTTTGGTTGGGGCATGTAATCCACTTACATTTATCGATATGTATGTTGCTATTACCATTTTATTTTTTTTATTACCATTTTCTTCATTGTTTTTTATTTGTTTCTGTAGGTCATATCCTTTTGTGTTTCCTGCCTATAGAAGTTCCTTTAACATTTGTTGTAAAGCTAGTTTGGTGGTACTGAATTCTCTTAGCCTTTGCTTGTCTGTAAAGCTTTTGATTTCTCTGTCAAAAATCTAAATGAGATCCTTGCTGGGTAGAGAATTGTTGATTGTTGGTTTTTACCTTTCATCACTTTAAATACATCAGGCCACTCCCTTCTGGCCTACAGAATTTCTGCTAAAAAATCATCTGATAACCTTATTGGGATGACTTTGTATGTTATTTGTTGCTTTTCCCTTGCTGCTTTTTATGCTTATTCTTTGTTTTTAACTTTTGATAGTTTGATTTTATGTGTCTCAGTGTGTTTCCCCTTGGCTTTATCCTGTATAGGACTTTCTGTGCTTCCTGAACTTGGGTGACTATTTCCTGTCCCATGTTAGTTTTCAACTATAATCTATTCAAATATTTTCTCAGACCATTTCTCTTTCTTTTCTCTTTATACTTCTCTTTTTCTCCCTATACTTCAATGTTGGTACATTTAATATTGTCCTAGAGGTCTCTGAGACTGTCATTTCTTTTCACTCTTGTTTATACTGCTCATCTGCTGTTATTTCCACCATTATATCTTAAAACTCACCTATTTGTTCTTTCTCATTTATTATCCTATTAATTCCTTGTAGTTTATTTTTCATTTCAGTTATTGTTTGTTCTCTAGTTCTTCTAGGTCCTTGTCTCTCTAGGTTTCTTGATCCATACATCCATTTTATTTCCAAGGTCTTGAGTCATCTTTACTCTCATTACTCTGAATTCTTTCTCAGTTATATTATCTATTTCATCTCCATTTACTTTTTTCTTGTGGGTTTTTACCTTGCTCCTTCATCTGAAACACATTACTCTGTCATCTTGTCTACCCTAATGTTTATGGTATCTTTTCTCCAAGCTGTAGGGTCGTATTTCCACTTGCTTCTGTTGTCTGCCCTCTGGTGGGTAGGGTTGGTCCAGAGGCTTGGGTAGGTTTCCTGGTGGGGAGGACTGGTGCCTGCACTCTGGGGGACAGGGCTGCATCAGGTGTTGTGTTTTGGGGTGTCTAGGAGCTTACTACAACTTTAGGCAGCCTGTCTGCTAACAGTTGGGTCTGTGTTATTATCTCTGGTTGCTTGGAGTGAGGTGTCCAGCACTAGTACCTGCAGGCAGTTGGAGCTGGGTAGTGATGTCAAGATAAATACCTCCAAGAAGCACACGCCAATTAATATTCCCTGAGTCAGAGAATTCTCCAGCACTCCAGTATCTTAGACTCAGTGCTCCCACTCTGGAGAACAAGGCCCAACTCCTGCCTGGGGAACCAAGAGCCTGCAAGATGCATGGCAAGGTTAGAGAAAAGGGAAAAAATAAAATAAAGAAACAAAGCCCAGGACAAATTATAAAAACAAACCTAAACAAACAGAAACAAGTCAACAAACAAACAAAGAAAAAACCCAAGAGAACAACCACAAATATGACCTCCAAAATGAAAACAATCAATAAAGACTAAGCTAATAAAAAATAAAAAACATAAAATAAAAAGTAGAAAGAAACATAAAAGACACATTTTAAAAAGGCATATTAAATATCTTTAAAAGAATAAATAAGAATAAAACTGAACAAGACCAAACAATTGAAAAAGAATAGTAATAATATTTTCCTGTGGCTTCTACTGTCAATGTCCCTGTTCCCATAGTGAGTCGCAGCCAACCTTCATCTCCCAAGGAGGCTCTCCAAAACCTCTATCTAGTTCTCTGGATCTGCTGTGGATATTGTGGGGTAGCTCAGACTCTGAGCCCTGGGCTTATCTTTGGTTTTTGCCCCACCTCTCCATGTGTACTACCCTCAAGTGTCTGATCCCCACCCAACTGAGAGGGAGTGAAACCAGGGGCTGATTGGGGCACACTTACACAGTCAGGAGGGGCATGGCACCCACAATTGGGGTATGCATGTAGCGCCTGTGGCAGCAGACAGCAGCATGCAGTTGCAACAGACTAGGGCACGCTCTCTCTGGTGGGAGTCTCTCCCAGAGCCCACAGAGGCAGAAGCTGGCATGTGGGGGTGGGGGTGGTCCCACCCTTTATGCACCACTCAACAAAGGCTCCTTGTTTCCTAGGCAGACCACACTTCCTGTAGGAGGATTCCTGGCCACGGAGCCCCTCATTCTTGTCCCCTCTGTTGTATCCATGCAGCCAACAGCAGTATTTTCCCCCGATCTGATCTCCTAACCCCATACTTTAGCACTCAGTCCCTTCCAGCATTGGCTGAGTTTCCCAGGGATGATTTCTGAGAAGTCTGGCATAGATGGTACTCAGGACTTCAGAGCCTACGTGGGTAGAGGCCTTGGCTTGAGGGGTGGGGTGAGCCTGCTCAGATGAGTGCCCTTTCCAGTGCCTGCAGAGGCAAAAGCCAGCAGGTGGGAAAGGGGGTTGCAATGGTGGCTCCAACCCTTGCATGCTACTCAACCATGATGCCTTGGCTCTATGGTGGCCCAGGCTTCTTCCACAAACTTCTTTTGTTGTGGAGCTTCTCACTCCTCTCCCTGCAGGCTGTCTTTTCACACCCAACAGCTGTCCCCTCCCTGGATCTGCACTCCAAATCCCACTTTCCAGCACCCAGTCCCCCTCCACAAGAGGAGACACATGACTCAGGCTGGGGTGTGCTGGGCTGTGACCCAGACCATGCACACAGTCCTTACTTTGTCCTGCCTTTCACATACCATTCACTGCATTCCCCTTCAATCCCCCAAAACGTCCCTTTCTGTCCCAGCGGACTTCCCCACTGTGAGGGAGTTTTTCTGAGTGCAGGCACCTCTCTTCATCTTCAGCTTCCTGTCAGGCATGCTGATCCCTTTCCAATTCCTCTTTTTTTTTTCTTTCTTTCATCCTATCTGGTTGCAAAGTGATTTTTCTTATTCTTTGAGGTGTCTGAAGTCTTCTGCTAATGTTCAGCAGGTGCTCTGTGAGAATTGTTCCATTTGTAGATGTATTCTTGATGTATTTGTAAAGAGAGCTGAATACTGCATCCTCCTATTCTGCCATCTTGACTGAGAATGTGTTTTTAAAACCATGGGATATTTATACCATACAATACTACTCAGCCATAAAAAGGAACAGACTATGGATACATACAACAAAGAGAATCAACTTATAAAACATGCAGAGTACAGCAAAAGAAACGCAGATGTATAGAACAGTCTTTTGGACTCTATGGGAGAGGGCAAGGATGGGATGATATGGGAGAACAGCATTGAAACATGTTAATCATCATATGTGAAATCAATCACCAGCCCAGGTTGATGCTCAGGGCTGGGGCACCAGGATGACCCAGAGAGAGGGAATCGGGAGGGAGGTGGGAGGGGGGTTCTGGAAGGTGAACACATGTATACCCATGGCAGATTCATGTCAATGTATGGCAAAACCAACACGATAATGTAAAGAAAATAAAATAAATAAATAAATAAAATAAATAAAACATGCAGAGTGAAAGAAATCAGACACAAAAGACTACATGAAATTCTATTGGGTTGGCCAAAAGGTTCACTCAGGTTTTTCCCAAATGAACTTTTTGGCCAACCCAATAGAATGGGAGAAACTAAAGTGACAGCAAATTGCTGATTGTCTGGGTCCAGGGATTGGAGGACATTGTTTACAAAGGGACACAAAAGGCCTTTTAGAAATGATAAAAAATATTTAATATCTTGATTGTGGTGCTGATTATACAACTGCTTACACTTGTCAAAACTCATCAGCTTGCACATTTAAAATGAGTACTTTATTATATGTAAGTTATTCCTAAAATATACTGAAACAATATTTTTACAGAGATTGCTTGGTGCATTCAATACCTAGTCCCTCTTTTTCTTTAATAGCAATAGTCCACCTTTATTTGGGGCAGCAAATTCACTTAGCTGAAAGAGTGCATTTCTCCACCCCCCCTCCCCACCCCAGCTATATAAGCCTGATATAAGCTTCCTATCAAGGACAAATAAGCAGAAGTGCTGTGTTTAACTTCTCAGAAGATAGCTTAAAGGGAGCTGACTTGCCTGGGGGAAAAATTAACTCTTTCGTTTTCCCCTACTTCTAACTGCTGCCTGATATGCATATATAATAGACTAGGCTCAGCAGCTGTCTTAGACCATGAGGTAACCTCCAGGAAGGAAACCAATACTGAGGATGGTGGCACCAAGAAATTGGAGCTTAGGTCCCAGGTGATGCCAGGCAATCACCATACCAACTCCAGATCTCCCACCTCTACACTTTTTTATATGAGACAGAAATAAACTTCTATCTTATTTAATACATTCTTATCTGGCATTTTTTCTATTATATGCAGTTGAACCTAATGATAAAATGATTATGATGTCTAGAATTAGACCTGGGCTCAAGTCCCAGCTCTGCCACTTACTAACTGTGTGTACTTGGATAAATAATTGCACCCCCGAGTCTCTGCTTTCTCATTAGTAAAATGGTACTAATTATACACAGTTTGCAGGACTAGTATGAAGGAGGACTCAATGAAAGCACACACTGAACATCAGCATATAATCTCTCCCTTATAGTAGAGCAGCAGGCTTTCCCCTTTCCAGAAAAAGATTGCTAACCATAGAGTGAATAGCCTCATGGGTCACCAACTGCTTCGATACACTGCATAAAAACACATCTCTGGGCTCCCATAGCCTCTACTAACATGCTTTCCACATTGTAGTCACATTTATCCCTCTATCTATCTCTCCAGTCTCTCTTTCCCTGTCCCCCCTGGGATCAGACCTAACCCTACTCCTGTTTCCCTCCTACCCATCTTCTGGAATGACCCTCTAGCCTAAGTCAGTCAACAAATATTGAGTGTCTATCATGTACCAGTTTCCTGGCCAGGTTCTGAGGATAAAAAGTTAAATTAGCCATGATTTTTGTCCTTTTATATCTCATGATCTACCAGAAAAGTCTAACAGGTGAGTATAATTCAACTTAATTCGGTGTAAAGCGCAGTGACTGATATGAACTTTACCACAAGGCAAGAAAATGTTACCTCCATGAAGGGAGAGGCTATCTTGTTCACTTTAATCAGCACTCAATAAATATTTATTGATGGAATGAAGGGCATTATGATAGCACAGAAGAGAATACCTAAACCAGGTGGAATAGGGCAGGAGTTAGAAACTGCCCAGGGGGAGGGCAGTTAACTTCCTGGAAGAAGTAAGGCCTGGCTGATTTTTAAAGAAAAAGGCGAGTATATGAGAGAAGATAGCATGAGCAATGGCACAGAGAACTAGCACAGTGGGTATTTGGGAACAAGTAGTTCATTGTTGCAAGAGCCCAGAATTTAAGGCCAGGAACTGAAGCTAGAGAGGAAAGCTGGGTCAGATAACAGAAGGCCTTATAATCCATGTTATAAAGACTTTCAGCTTTATCCTAGAGAAGATGGAGAGGCAGTGGAGAGATTTAAACTAAGGAATTGTTCAGTTGCTCAGTCATCCAACTCTGCAACCCCATGGACTGCAGCATGCCAGGCTTCCCTGTTCTTCACCATCTCCCAGAGTTGCTCAAACCCATGTCCATTGACTTGGTGATGCCATAAACCATCTCATCCTGTCCTCCCCTTCTCCTGCCTTCAATCTTTTCCAGCATCAGGGTCTTTTCCAATGACTCAGCTCTTTGCATCAGGTGGCCAAAGTATTGGAGCTTCAGCTTTAGCACCAGTCTTTCCAATGAATATTCAGGGTTGATTTCCTTTAGGATTGACTGGTTTGATCTCCTTGTTGTCCAAGGGACTCTCAAGAGTCTTCTCTAGCACCACAGTTCAAAGGCATCAATTCTTTGGCACTCAGCCTTTTTTAAAAATATATGTATTTTATTGAAGTATAGTTGACTTACAATGTTCCAGGTGCACAGCAAGGTGATTCAATTATATAAATACACATGTATTATTTTTGAAATTATTTTCCATCATAGGTTATTGTAAGATATTGACTATAGTTCCCTATGCTATACAGCAAACCTTTGTTGCTTATTGAATACCTATTTTTTATTTAGAAATCTAGCATTCTATTCCTACTAAGTCAAAAAAGTAGAAACAAAATGTCATAATTTTTTAGTTAGGCAAAAATTCATAAGTTTTTTAAAATACATATATTATACATATTTACATCTATGTATACAAAAGCTTTTTTACTACACTTGATAAAGGCTTGAGAAAGAACATCAAAAAAAAGAGATGGAGAAATTGGAGAACATAAACTAAATGAAATGGGAACACTGGATATGAAATAAAAAATGTGAAACAAACTAGATAAAAGATCATCGTATAGTCCAGTTGTTTTTAAACATGACTATTCATTAGAAACATATATGGAGCTCTGGAGAAAGAAGTCTTTTTAATTGCCCAGCTCTCACATCTGTACATGACTACTGGGAAAACCATAGCTTAAACTACATGGACCTTTATAGGCAAAGTAACATCTCTGCTTTTTAATACGCTGTCTAGGTTTGTCATAGCTTTTCTTCCAAGGAGCAAGCATCTTTTAATTCCATGGCTGCAGTCACCATCCACAGTGATGTTGGAGCCCAAGAAAATAAAGTCTGTCACTGTTTCATTGTTTCCCCATCTATTTGCAGGAGAGATGTGGGCAAATCTATAAAGGAGGTAACTCTGACCACAGTGTGACAAATAGATATGAGCAGGTCAACCACATAGAGGTTTCTTGCTATAGTCCAAATGAGAAAATGAGGACTGAAACCAAACTGTACATGAGGATAGGGAGGAAGAGATGGAGTTGAGCTGGGTTCTGTGAGTAAAACTAGCAATATTGCCAAGAATAAATATAGGGAAGTAGGAAGAAGTTTAGGGCAAATTTTTAGATTTTTAACTTGGGTAACTGGATATAATGGTAATGATGTTTTCTACAATAAGGAACATAGGAGGAGGAGGAGGCTTTTGGGGGACCAGTCAAATCCAGTTAAGACATGACAAGTTTAGAGATCACATGGGACTTTCAAGTGACCATCCAGCAGGCAATTATTTCTATGTCATGTTAGATATCATACATCAAAGTTCTAGGTAAGATTTCAGAGTTATCAGAATTCCTCAAACTAATTATTGGCTCATCCATCAAGGAGTAGAGCTTGCTTTATTTGGACACAGCTAGATTCAGGGCTCAAACCTCCTGAAGTGTTCCTCAGTTGTCAGATTCTCTAACTCATATTCTTTTGCTGTCTTCCTCCAGGTGGAGAAAAAGTTGGCCACTGACTACCCTAGGCCTGTATCTTTACAACTCACTATCCAAAAGGAAGACCGTCTTTCCTACTATTTCTAGCAGAAAAGACTAAGGAGGCCTCAGATTAGGCCAATTTCAACAGATACTCATCCTTTCATTAATTACTGTGTTGAAGAAAAGGAAATAACATGATTGGCTCAGTTGCAGCTTCCTAGGTGGTGCTAGTGGTAAAGAATCTGCTTGCCAGTGCAGGAGACAAAAGAGACATAGGTTTGATCGTAGGTCAGGAAGATCCTCTGAAGCATATGGTAACCTACTCCAGTATTCTTGCCTGGAAAATCTCATGGACAGAAGAGCCTGAAGTGCTACAGTCCACAGGGTTGCAAAGAGTTGGACACAACTGAAGTGACTTAGCACATGCACGCAGGTCTCATGTCTACTTCTGTAGCAAGGAGGATATGAGCACCACGGATGACACCTCACAGTACCAATAAAGGAGGAATTCTTTAAAAGAACTAGAAAGAGGTTGGAAATGCACATTGAATGGGCAAAAGCCTACTGTGGCAGTTGAAATTATGAGTAGATTTCACTATGTAGGGAGTTTGTAGATTGAGAGGAGCAGGAGGCAGAGAGGAAGAGGAGCCCATTAATAAGAAATAGATGACTATGAGAACCAGCGGTTTGATATGGACAAGAGGAAATTCTTTCCAGGAGAAATTAGGAGTGATGGATAGTGTCAATGCAGAAGAATAATGTAAGGACTTGGCAATTAGGAGAATGAGAACACTAAAGTCAGCATAAAAGCCATACTGCAGTTAGTTGAGGTGTTAGTTACATGTAAGTGTAGACAAGTTTTTTTGAGAAGTTTGGATGACAACCTCTGAAGCTTAACCCATGAACTATATTCTGAATCAAAGTAATTTTCATCTTCTTTGGGGTGTTGCTTCCTCAATAAACCCTTTTCTTTGGAGCCTATAACTCTCATGTGCTCCTTCCTAGTTCACTGTTAAACATGCACCTATCCACCGACCAAAGAAAGTGTTAGTTTCCTTTTTTCTTTTTTGGTATCAGGTTACAGTCCTATTTAGGTATTCTACTCTCTGATGTTATAGAAACAACAGAGGACCAAAAGTGAAGAAAACTAGGTTATATTCTGATTCCTTTCAGTAATGTTGGATAAGTAACTTTCCCTCACTGGGACTTAGCTTTTTATTGGTAAAATGAGCAAATTGAATCAGTTACCTCTTTAATTCCTTTCATGTCTAATGTTCTGTGCCTGAAAAGACTCTTCCTTCTCATCTTTCTTTTTGCAGCCCTGCCCTCTATCAGCTAAGTTTGTCATGAAGACTGAGACAATGCATTCTCTCAACATGCATCGCATCTGTCAGCTCAAACCTACAAATCTATGATTTCTACAACTCTCTCCTGCTCCTATTTCCAGTTGTCTCCAGGATATAACTATTTTTATAGCCAAACTCGGCACCTCTACAACTGTTCTCAGAAACATGTCATTTTCCCAGACATACAGAAGAGCATCTTTCTTGCTCTTGGCACTTTCTTCTACCTTTCTCCCAATCCAATTTCTCATGTTCTCACTTATTCCTTCAAAGTCACTCTCATCAAGATATTACCATTTCAGAACTTTTGGAGAAGACTGATTTCTTACTATGAGACCTAACTTATGATTTCCTACTTTTCAACACTTTCAATAATTTGGTCTCACCTTATTCCACTAACTTCATTTCCCCAATTCAGTTGAATTCACTTCATTATGTGAGTTATTAGAAAAACCACTGTATTAAGAACTTTCCAATTGTGTTCTTAAGAGACTGGCTGGCTTTGTAACCCAATCCCAAGCCTATTTCCTTAACTACAAAATAAACTTAGTTTTATCTACCTCACAGAGTGAAGGAAGATGTATAAAGACAGCTAGAAAAGTGTCACAAAGCACTGTGATTGAGTACAGAACAATGTGCCACAGTCACACATGCACAAAGACAGCCTTACAGGCTTGCCTGCTCCCTCTCACCTTTGCTTATGAGTATTCTCTGCCAACTGGAATGCTCCTCCTTTCCTCTTGGTAAAAACATTCTCAATATTTCAAAGACTTTCTTCTATTCTTACTGATGACTCTGACATCTTATGTGGTACCAAAAATAAAAATCACCATGTATTTCAACTATTATGTGTGTCAGTGGAGTAGGGAATATAGTTTCTCCACACAGACTGTAAACCGAGAGAGGGGATAGTCTATAGCACAAAGCTGAAAGCTGTTTCTCACCACACTCTTTTAAGCTGCATGACTGATCTGGTTTAGTTTCATTTAAGTGGGTAAGCATGATTTTAGTTTGGCAGAAAAACTGATATAGGAGACTATGGAGTCATAAAACCTGAGTCTGAATCCTGGTTGCACCACTATGTCCCTTTGGGCAATTTTTTTAACCTCCTTGAGTCCCAGTTTTCTCAACTGTGAGATTCATGATAATACCATCAACCTCAAAAGACTGCTGTGATGAAAGATACTGTTGCAGCAGGCAAGTAGCTAGATATGAGCAGAGAAATGGGGCAGGAACCAGGGCGCCAAAGATCATGCAGCTTTTAAACAGCAGGGGTCCATGGACAGACAAAGTAAAGCAGAATGACAGGAAACCACACCTTTTGGGTGGTAAGTGGAAGCAAAGAAAGGTGGGGAATCTCTTATGTTCAAATGTGACCTGTTGCTCATTAGGCTCTCATTACAATAAAATTGGCCTTATACACAAGGACCCATCATGAACCAACACCATGACGATTACAAGCTAAATAAGGACAAAAATCCTTCTCGCCCTCTGGAAGATGAAGCTGGATGAAAATCAGGGCATACTACCCCCAAGCCCCTCCTTCCCCAGTGATTATTCCATCCCTTCATTTGTATACCTCTCATAACTGGCTTGCCAAAGAAACCCAGAGCAATAGCTCTCTCTGCCCACCCTTCTCCCGAGAGAGTATTCTTGCTCAGAGTCACTTTACTTTCTTAACTTCCCTGCTCGTCTCCTAATCCTTTTGCAATGAGGCAAGAACTTTAACTTCACTGGGAACAATATTGATTATAAAACAGCTATTATGGAACTTCCCTGGTGGTCCAGTGGTTAAGACTCCATGCTTCTAATGCAGGGGACATTGGTTCTATCCCTAGTCAGGGAACTAAGGTTCCACATGCCCGCAGAGTGGCAAAAATTTAAAAACAAAAAAACCCAGAACCTAGTAAATAGTCTTTGCTCAGTAAATGTGACTTCCTTTCTAACTTGCTGGCTGTGTAATCCTACACAGCATGTGATATTTTCTGATGACAGTATATCTGAAAATACTATGCAGCAAATATCCCCCTGCCTTTCAGCACAAGAAAGGCACATGCAAATTCTCCTTTTCCAGTGTTTTTTATTTGTACATTAAATATTCACAAATCATTTTACAGATTTATTCTTTCCACAGGTTCTTTATAGGAAAGATGAGGATTAAAACAGCATATTTAAGAGGACCAAGAAATTACCAGCAGTGATTACGCAAAGTGCAAAGGCTCTGAGAGAGAACAGAGTGAACAAGAGCAGCATGTGGCCACTTCCTAAGAGGCTGGAACACTAATTTCATTAAGGCAAAACCTTTATTTACTGTGTTACTTCTCTCTCCCACCTAGTTTACCCAAGTAGAAAAGCATTTTATTTTCATACTACTGCTCTCTGAGGTCTTAGGAATATAGCTGGTACTATATGTGACCAGCGGCATCTCTTGACTATAAACACCTGAATAGACAATTTAAATTTTGATGTGTTAACTATCCCTCTGGAAGAAATAAAACAAAGGGGCGGAAGCTGCTTGATTCTTAAGATTCTTAGTATCCCTTAAGGGGGAGGATGTGTTTGGTGGTGCGAGGAGGGGAGGGGCTCAAGGAGTGAGGGCAGCAAACCTAACTCTTCCCAGTGTACAACTGCTCTTGTGTTTTTCTCAGATGCTGCTAATGTACCACTCTAGTATTCAGAAAAAATAAAAGAACAAGTTATTGACCACCTACAGCTGTAGGTTGTAATGGCTAATAACGGGGAACATACCTTGGGGAGGGGGTGTATTTTTTTCATATGCATAACAATGCAATTCAAAACTATGGTCCTACTATGATCTCAGATAATGTGTTTTCCTATTTTAAATCAATTTACTGTGTGACCTTGGACGATTTACTTAATCTTTCTGTGCCTCAATTTTCTACCAGTAAAATGAGGATTTTGAAAAAGACCCTGATGCTGGGAAAGACTGAAGGCAGAAGAAGAGGGCGACTGAGGATGAAATGGTTGGATGGCATCACCAATTCAATGGACATGAACTTGGGCAAACTTTGGGAGATGGTGAGGGACTGGGAAGCCTGACATGCTGCAGTCCATGGGGTTGTGAAGAGTTGAATATTATTTGATGACTGAACAACAACAAAATGAGGATGGCACCACTTTATGTTGAAGATTAGAGGAGACGCACTGGCCAAATCAACAGACACAGAAAGAAGATTGATGGCTGCCAGGGGGTGGGGAAAAGGGAAAAAGGGGGTGACTGCTAATGGATATGGGGTTTCTTTGTGGAATGACAGAATGTTCTAAAATGATATAATGGTGATAGGTGCATTATTATGTGAATATACTGAAAAATCACTGAACTGTACATTACTTTAAAAGGGTGAATTTTATGGTAAAGTGTATCCCAATAAAGATGTTATAAAAATTCTTAAAAAAATAGAAGTGTCTGGTACACAGTAAGTGCCCAATAAATGTTAGCTATTATTAGCAGTAGTATTATTGTCACATTTTATTTAGCCATCCTATGGCCTAAGTAAATCTCTAAAAATTAATTTTAATAAAAGCCCACAGAATCCAGAAAAGTATTTCTATTTTACATATATGATATATGGATTAACATTCACACGTTTATTTCTATCCAAATTGTCTGAGAAATGAACAGTTTAATCAAGAATCACAATTTCAGTATTATACTCTGTAAGAAAACAACTGCATGCAATGGATGTCTGATCATATTGTGACAGGTTTTAGGTAAATTTCAATGACTTGATGCTACCCAAGAATCTGAAATGATGGGAGATTTTCATTTTCATCTCCAGGAATAAACAAAAAGTTCAAACAGAGTTAAGTACTTAGATTATGTAGTGTACACAGTTAAACTTTCAAATATATGCTTACTAGCCTTCTAATCATTTTTTGGGGAACTTTATAAAAAAAAGAATAAACAGTAAAATGTTTACCATGCCCTGTAATCCCCCTCACCTTGCCCAAAAGAAAATCCCCAACACAACAAAAAGATACAACTCAACTCATGTAATAAGTCGCTTAAGAGGCAAAAGGCAAAAGATATGACAAGTAGTGACTGAATTTTAACACTACTACATAAAGATTTTTGCATCAATTGAGTTTTTATAATCTGAACAGCAATTAAATCTAGTCTTCACCTTTCTTATTGTTAAAAGAACTTGACAACAGTCAATCTCAGAAGTAGGAGCAGCAAGTGATAAACCAAAATGGCAATAATGCACCACATTAGGCAATGATGCTCACACGCTTGAATTTCATCTAAAACATGAAACCTTCCAATTCTTGGAACAGAGTCTCCTTTCTTTGAGTCCTTTTCCCTTCTGGTCTTGCTTTCTATAATTAGCCATGTGCCTCTGCAGCAAATAAGGGAAAGTTGTTTTGAGGGTTACAACTTCCAGATACTCAGGTCTTCTGTGATAGAAAGCAATGCACTTTTTTGCATATATTAATATTTATTTATACCCTCAAACTGACCACTCATTTTCAGAAAGATAATTTCAAATAAAATTATTCCCTAAGTCACCCAAAACAGATTAAAACAGAACTATTTACCTTAACACCCAATATGTGTAATACCCTCCCTCTACCCCCAACCACACACAGACCCCCACCAAAGTTGTGGCCTTAGGAATTTCTGATCAAATATTCAGCCTGAGTAAAATTCAGTAAAGATTCAATTCCCTTTTAAGAAGTATGATTATTTCTTAAATTTTACATGATAATCATTGGGACAGATTACAAAACAACTTTGGAAGACAGTGTGTTTTATGAGAAGTTAGAAAATTTCCGACAGTGGAAACAGATGACAAGTTAGGACCAATTTCAAACTCAGAACCAGTTTCAAAATATTTCAAAATATAAATATTTACCAGTTCAAGAATGAAATATTGGCTTTGTCCAAACAGGATTTATTTTGAAATTGTAAAGGGAAATTGAAACAAATACATAACCAAAATATCTGGACAAGACTGGGACAGAGAGACCCAACTTTGCAATGTTCTGTAATTGAATATCATTCCAAGGACTCATTTGTCTTAGTACTGTTCACTTGGTCTTGGTTAATCTAGGGATGGGGAAAATATGCTTCTAAAATTACATATCTATGTGTATTTCATCTTCAAATACAAATGAATAAATATTTAAATTCCATGATAAAGAAAAAATGTGGAATAAGAAATTGCTATCTTTATAAGTAACTGTATATTTACAATGAATGTTTTCTGTCTGACTCCTAATCTTTGTCTATTAAAGAGTTCTTCACTGTGCAATTTACAGAAGGCAGCAGCTCATATTACCTTAAAGAAGCCCCAGTTAGCTCAGAATCAGCCTGTCTCAGACACTCTGCTCCCTTCAGACTTGTATGCATAAACAGCTAAGAATACAAGTAGGTGTACATGTGCAAAAAAGTAGCTGTCTATAAGAACTCTAACTGGCTTTACAAATAAAGTCTAAAACCAAGAAAATAAACTGCTATTTCCCAACCTGAAAAACACACCTAATCAAAAAACTGCTAAGTGCATTAGTAGAAAAGGTGGCAGCTGTAAACTCAACTCATCCTATGTAATGCCTAAAACATCTATCTGTTGTGTCAATCAGCCATCAGAACACTAAATCCCTCCATGTTCACATGGTTGAATGCAACCTTCTGATTTAGCTTTACTTTCTAGTTAGAGGCCAGACTACACAGAACAGCAAGAAATTCCTTAGAGCTATGTTGTATCCAAACTGCCTCATTCTACTCTGAAGAAGGTGCCCACATTATAATATGCATCAGGGACCTACCAATCTAAATTTCTGAGGTCTTCTACTTGGGTAAGTTCAAGCATTGGTCCACTAAGAGCTTCAGTCGAAGGAAAATTACATGTTCACTGCTAATATCTTAGCTTGCAAATACAGAACTTGGGAGTAAGATTTAAAATTAAAGTGTCACTGAGCTGCTATTTGACATGACAGAGAGGTGACTATACAGAAAGACTAAAAAACTTATGCTTTAGATGTCCTTTGATTTTTTTAAGCAACAAGTGCAGAGTTGTCTCTAACCAAAATCTGAATTTTTTTAGTGCATGTTTTCTTCTTCCACATCTATGAACCCCCTTCCCAACCTCTGTCATTGTCTTTTTTAAGCTTAAGAGAAATTAAATAGACAGACTATCCCTTCTTATTTAGGAAAAAAGAGGCATATTCTAATAGTCATAAGGCAATATGTTTAAGAGCTGCACCTGAACTGGTATTCTCAAAACTGAAAATATAGTTACCAACTCTATTCAACTTGCAGGATGAATCCATGTTGCTTTCCAAGTCATTGGCTGTCACCCAAATGAACCACAGTGATCCCATCATACCTTAGGAGGCATTATATTGTGTGTACTATGCACACATATTTTAAAGAAATAACATTAAGAGGGAAAGGGCAGCTTTTCAAACATTAGTTCCTTACATAAATGGTGACGGTGCTTTATGGCTCCCTTTTAATCACCTCACACACCCAGTTACCAAGTAACTCCAAAATAGACAAGAGGGCCAGAGGCAAAGCTTCATGGTGAATTGCATCTTTGAGATGAGTTTTGAATTCACTGGTTTTTAATTTCCATTTACTGAGGAGTGAAGGTGAGAATCATCCAACTGATGACAAAATAAAACAAGAAAACAGGATAAACGGCAAGGGCTTTGCGGTTTGGAGGCTGGCTATCAGCAAGAAAAGCTGTAGAAGCTAAACAAAACAAAACAAAAGGAATATTTAATATGAGTGTTACAACTATTAACATTTACTAAACTTGAGTGTGCTTGGGATAGTCTGGGACACAGAGTTATATACTACAAGTTAGTTATATTTGTAACCTTAAAACTGCATTTGGCAGCAGCTGAGAGCTGCTTGGTTCAAGTATGGAAAGCTTTTTTTCAACCATTTTAGATAGAAACCTTTCTAAAAGGGGTTTCTTATACTTTTATGGGAAGCTACTGAACTGTGCTGAAAAGGCTTACAAAGCTCCTATGTCAAATGGTCTCACACTGCTGTATTTTTTGAGTAATTGTTCTTATTATCAACTCTTTTATTATTTATCTATTTCTCTGACTGTGTCAGGTCTTAATTGCAGCACACTGCATCTTCATTGCCACATGTGGGATCTTCACTGTAGCATGTGGGCTCTTTAGTTACGCCATGCAGGCTCTTAGTTGTGGCATGTAGAACTTTGTTCTTTGACCAGGGATCAAACCCAAGCTCCCTGCATATGGAGCATGGAGTATTAACCACTGGACCACTAGGGAAGTCCCTATCAGCTCTTTTAGATGCCAACCCTCTTGACCATTCAGCAAACACCTACTCACCTTTTTATTCAATAATGATCCTTCAAGGAAATCTTTCCTGAACACCCATCTGGCATCCTACCATCCCAGGTAGAACTGCCCACTTACCTCTTCTGTGTCTCCACTATACCCTGGCACAGACTTCCATTGCCCACTTGGAAGACTTAATGGCCCTTAAGTGTTTACATGCCTAGACTGTGAACTCAGAGGATAGACACAATGCCTAGCACAATGCCTGACACATAGTTTTGCTTAATACACATTAGCTGAATTACAGGTACCTCACTCTCTTCTAAGATTCTACTTGCTGAACCCCTGTGGGCCTGGACACTGGATAACTAAGCTATTTAGAACTACATGTACAGTAAATCATCAGACTCTAAGTGAGGGAATGAGGGGTTCTTCCATAGGCAGCTGAAGTGCCCAAGCTTAATAGTCTTTGGGATAGCAATTCTGGCATTCTCAAACCTTAGTTTGGATTACTTCTTGGCTTTTTGGATTACTTCTTGGCTTTTAACCATCTTCTAAAACAAAGAGATGTTACTGAACATAAAAATATTAGGCAGCCTATCTATCCCATTAAAAAGAAGCTAGTGAACACTTTCAGTTTAAGGTGGGATTTCAAGAGAATTTTAGGGACATACAAATAATGAATAAATAACATTCATTGCCACTGTTATAGGCTCTCCTTAATCTTTAGCAGAATTTTCTACTGAAGCAGAAAAGTACTACATAATGATATTTAACAACCTATACTGAGTGGTGCTATAGTACAGTTCTAAAAAGGTATGTGATCTACTTGGGTTTGACACCTGACTCCCCTATTCTCTAATTATGTGTCCTAGGGCAAGTTGCTTAACCTGTGTCTATTTCTCATCTATAAATATGGGACCAATAATAACACATTTTTTATTTATTACGGTTGTTGTGAGGGTTAAATGAGATGACATATGTCAAGTACTTCCGACAGTGCCTGGCCTAAAATAAGTAATCACTAAATGCTAACTATTATGATTAATTTGTCTGGAAAAGGCTCAAGTCATTTCTCAAGTCACCTCTGCCTCCTATATGCCAGGGCTAAGCTAGGTCTAGTGTAATCTCCTTTCCCAACCCTATCCATTATTTAAAGATTGAAGAAACAAGAAAGATGTGACTCCACATCTCAGAAGTCCAGATAGCCAACTCAGATAAGATGGACGTTATCCCTACTGAGAGCAGATGGTTCTATGGATGACATTAGCAAGAATCATATCACTAACGTGACTTATAAGTTACACTGCTCCTCATCTGGACTCTGTCTCTAACCCATATTTCAGCCTGCTGTGCTACCACAGAGATAAGTACATTCTTACCTACTATAGACCAGGCAAACATGATGATCACCACAAAAAGCCGGACCATGAAGTTTATTGGTCCTGGCTCAGCCAAAAGTACCAGCCGGCAAACCAGCATTGCCATTGTCAGGGGAAGTATACAGTATCCCAGCACACAAAGGCTCTGAAAAAAAGATCTAAAAAACAACATATATCCATAAAGATCATAAATATAGTTGATCTATATCATGATACAATTTATTATATAGATTTCTATGTATCATGGATCATTACTTTCCTCCAGATAGATATTACCTATACCCTAATGTTGATTTTATGAGGATAGCCCTCTATATTAAACATATGCCTTAGTTTTTCTCTCCCCATACTCTCCTCCTCTCTACTTAGACTCCTTAACAGTCAGCCATTTAGGATCTAGATGATCTACTCTAATTCCTAGAGACCTCTTTCTCCCACTAAACTGCTAAGATTTTGTGTCTTAATATTTTCTGGTTTACAGACCTATTTGAGCATTTGTTGAAAGCTATGGGGCATCTGTTCCCAAAGACAAATATAATCTTCTAACAAAATGTTCTGCACATGATTTCAGGGATTGGAGAGAGAACATCTGAAGCTTATTAAAGGACCCCAGATAATTTAACATAATTTAATTCAACTAGGTTATTTCTGTTCAGTGGCTTTAAGAGAATTTTCTTTTTGCTCTCATTTATTTTGATTTTTCTTTTTGAAAAATACATAACAAGCCAGACTTTCTTAAAAAATCTAATATATGTAACCTGGAAATGGAAAAAGGATGCATTTTAATAATACTCACATGTTTCCTCCAAGAAGTTTTGAGTTGAGGGTGATGGTAACTGCACCAAACCAGACAATGACAAACACTTCTGCAAACTGGGGCCCTCCATCTTTTTCGCTATCTACAGAGCCTCTTTGAAGCATTCTGTGACAAGGAAATGGCATGAGAATTGCCTAACCTTATTTAGAGCAACACAGTTAAGGTACGGGTTCTCAAACTTTGAATCAGGGTGCTGCTCTATATCTCACCTGAAGATCTTTTATAGGTTGTACAAAAGGAAAATGTCTGAAGTATATGGCAAGGCTCCCTTATTCAAATTCCAAATCCCTCAGGACTACAAGGGATGCTTCCTTTGATCCTGTGGGAATGTTTAAATGGATTACTGAAGACCTTTTTTGGTTAAGCAGAGGATATAAACTGAAGGGCTAAGTGTGACTCATGAACATGAGGTTGCTGATCCATATAATATTTTTAAAGGGTCTTAAATTCAAGTTGATGTTATTTTAAAATTGGGAGATTTCACATAAAAATAAGTATTTCTGGATTTTCTTAAAAAATCAGAAGAGTTTCTATCACCAGGCCTGCATTTCTACATGGCAACAATCAGGTGCAGTTGACACAGCAGCAGATTTCTTCACAAGGGCTTTTGGTCACCAATTTGCAATGCATACATATACATATTTGAATTTGTAATTCTTGGATTAAGGTTCTAGTTCTGGCATTTAAAAATGCAGACAGTCTATCTAGTTGTTGATCTTTTAAAAATGAAAACATCTTTTAAAAATCAAAACATATCACTAAAACACTTTCTTTGAAACTGAGTAATTGAACAGTCACTTAAATCTTAAGACTTTAACACATAAATAAACTGTTTTGAATTTTGGACTTACACTTGTACTCTGTGTCATTTTTTTCAGTGACAGAATAAATAATATCATCTCAAAACCTCTTCTTTTTAAACAACCTCTTCTTATTACAAAGTATAGACAAATCACACCGTAAGTCTTGTGCTGCTATGCTATTTGCCAACACAGGCTTTTGTATCCTATGGTTCTCCATACTCCATTCCGAGTCCTGACAATTTGATGAGAAGAATGCTAGCCCTGATCACTTGTTCTCTGGAACGCCTATGATTTCAGCATGGTATGATAGAAAGAGGATTAACTGGCCTGGAAGGCGAGAGACTCAGATATTGATCCTAATTCTGTCACCAGATATGTAAACTGGAGCAAATCACTTGATGTCTTGGGACTCCAATTTTCTTCTCTGCAAATAAGCAGGATTAAATCCCATAATCTCTAATCTTTCAAAACTAAAAAAGTATATGCTCAGAGTTTTTAATATAAACACTTACATCAGGGCACTGGATTATGTCCCTTGATATGGTTATTAAAAGCATAATATACAGCACTCCACATTTTTACCCTAAATTACCATGTGCTTGACTTTACATTTAAGACGGTTAGAGAAGCCAATAAGAAATTTGAATCTACAATCACAATAGGTTCGGCCTGGAAAGGACTCTCAACCATCTACTTTTATACATACAGAAAAGGAAACCTAGAGAGGTTAGATAGGAAGAGATGTGTAATAATCACAGAGGTAGAGAATGGGCAGTCAAGCAAACCTGAAGTGGAATTCCAGGTCTACCACTGATTGATTAGGAGACGTTTAGTTCAGTCCTCAATCTCTTTGAACCTGAGCTTGTCTGTCCAAAGAGGAGAATAATATTCGCTTCTTGTTATGGGGATAAGAGAAGGTATTTAAAAGTTTTTTAGTGGCCCAAAGTCACTCTGCTGATAGCAAAGTTAGGATTAGAACCCAGAAATGGATTCTAATGTAGTATTTTTTCCACTCTACCAGTGGTTATATTACCTTCTCCAGCAGAACTTTTGCTTTCCTTCTTCTGTCCTCTTCTCCTTTCCATACAATGAGTATGGAAAATATAACACTTTGTGAACATGATCTTGCTTTGAACTCAACCACCTCTAATTTAATCTCACTTATACTTTTAGCAAAGTTTTAAAAGAATTATGTTTGCAAATAAATAGTACTTTAATTCTTTAGTACTTAAATGTTTAAGATACTTAATTCACTTAGCTTAATGATGGGGAGGTAAACAAGTGTGAAGAAATTTTGAATAGAAATGACTAAAACAGGGTAAGAACTCAATGATAAATGAGGGTGGGCATAATTTTCATATCTTTAATTCCATCACTCTTTGAACTGATCTAGAAAGCTACTTAACTTTTTAGATTTAAATGCATAAAGAGTATAATTTGTCAAAGAAGTCCAAAATGAAAAATTTAGTCAAAACTCCTTCAATTTTGAAACTCCATGAAAAAAGTTTAGTCTATCTCAAATGACAAAGAAAGGAAATATAAGTACTTACAATGCAAGCATCACACAAAGGATCAAAGGGCCCCATAAATCCCCTACAAGAAAAGAAAAGACAGATAATTGTTAAGACACAGGCATAAAGTATTTTCTGTCTTTTATTCTGTCATTCTTGGCATTCAGATATTAAGGTTTTCTCTGTCTACCCAAACCTTCCACCTCTCCTATCCCTCTACTGGCCTTCTCTGCTCCCCAATTCTGAATGCCCTTCTTCATATATCCTTTAAATTTTGCTCATTTCATATAACACAAATCACCTGTCTCCCCAGTTACTATGGTAAAGAATCTGTCTGCAATGAAGGAGACCAGAGTTCAATTCCTGGATCAGGAAGATCCTCTGGAGAAGGGAATAGCAATCCACTCCAGTATTCTTACCTGGAGAATCCCATGGACAGAGAAGTCTGGTGGGCTACAGTCCATGGGGTTGCAAAGAGTCAGACACGACTGAGCGACTAACACACACACACACACACACACCACCTACTAAGCCACATTCCAGCAAGCTATAGTGAAAGACCAATAGGCAAGGAGTCAGAAGACTTAAATGCCCCATCCTACACAGTCAGAAAGAAGACTAAAGCCAAGTCACTTCACCAATCTGAGACTATGTTAGACAAGGCAAGTATAATCAGGCTCACCTCAAAAATATGAAAAATGAAGTTGAGAATAAGTGATGTGCCCAAGTTAATATAAACAGGTGTGTGGGTAGGACCAGAAACTAGAAACAAAACCAGAATCTTCTGATTCCTGCTACAAAGTCCTTTCTACCCTACAACACAGCTTCCCTTTATAATTACTACATTGAACTAGTACAGAACTGCTGTTCTTATAAAGTGAGAAAACAGCCCAACATTGGTAATTTCATAGGGTTAAACGTTAACAAATAACATGAAAACTTTTGAAAACTACAAAGGCTCTGCCAATATAAGGTCTAAGCATGGAGGTTCTCAACCAATAGCTGTTGGGTGATTAATACACCAATAGTTCAGTAACATAAAGTTTAAAGCACAATTATCTTCCTCAAATAATATGAAGAAAGGTACCTACTACTTCTAACTTTAACTTCATTTGTACATAACTTCACCTGAAAGAGTAATTTTGACACCACTGTGGAAAGTTTGTAAAAGATGTAAAAAAAAAAGAAAAAATTACAATCCTATCACTCTAATAGACTATGTTTACTAGGTAAACAATAAAATTTTCATCTCCCAAACTGAAACTCCAACCTATTAACCAATAACTCCCCAATATCCCCTCAGTCCCTGAAAACCATTTTACTTTCTGTCTCTATAAATCTCACTATTTTAGGTACCTCACATAAGTAGAATAATATATGTTCTTTTGTGTCTGGCTTATTTTACTAAGCATAGAGTCTTCCAAGGTTCATCAATGTTGTAGCATTTATCAGAATTTCACTCTTTTTAAAGGATAAGTAATATTCCATTCATATATGGTATATTCCATGGTGTATATAACATACTTCATTTACTCATCCATCCACTGATAGACATTTGAGTTTTCCTCTGCTCCTATGAACATGGGTATACAAATATCTCTTTGAGTCCCTGCTTTCTATTCTTTTGGGTTTATACGCAGAAGTGGAAGTACTGAATCATGTGCTAATTCTCTATGTAATTTTCCAAGGAACCACCATGGTGTTTTTCACAGTGGCTGTACCATTTTACATTCCCACCAGCAATGCACAAGGGTTCCAATTTCTCTACATCCTTACCAATATTTGTTATTCTCTATTTCTTTGATAAGAGAGGAACCAGAGATCAAATTGCCAACATCCGCTGGATTAGCAAAAAAGCAAGGGAGTCCAAAAAAACACATCTATTTCTGCTTTATTGACTATGCTAAAGCCTTTGACTGGGTGGATCACAATAAACTGTGGAAAATTATGAAAGAGATGGGAATACCAGACCATTTGACGTGTCTCTTAAGAAACTGAATGCAGGTCAGGAAGCAATAGTTAAAAATGGACATGGAAAAACAGACTGGTTCCAAATAGGAAAAGGAGTATGTCAAGGCTGTATATTGTCATCCTGCTTATTTAACTTGTATGCTGAGTACATCATGAGAAACGCTGGGCTGGAAGAAGCACAAGCTGGAATCAACATTGCTGGGAGAAATATCAATAACCTCAGACATGCAGATGACACCACCCTTATGGCAGAAAGTAAAGAGGAACTAAAAAAGCCTCTTGATGAAAGTGAAAGAGGAGAGTGAAAAAGTTGGCTTAAGGCTCAACATTAAGAAAACTAAGATCATGGCATCTGGTCCCATCACTTCATGGGAAATAGACGGGGAAACACTGGATAAAGTGTCAGACTTTATTTTGGGGGCTCCAAAATCACGGTCGATGGTGATTACAGCCATGAAATCAAAAGAGGCTTACTCCTTGGAAGGAAAGTTATGGCCAACCTGGGTACCATATTGAAAAGCAGAGACATTTCTTTGCCAACAAAGGTCCATCTAGTCAAGGCTATGGTTTTTCTAATAGTCATGTATGGATGTGAGAGATGGACAGTGAAAAAGGCTGAGCGCCGAAGAATTGATGCTTTTGAACTGTGGTATTGGAGAAGACTCTTGAGAGTCCCTTGGACTGCAAGGAGATCCACCCAGTCCATCCTAAAGGAGATCAGTCCTGGGTGTTCATTGGAAGGACTGTTGTTGAAGCTGAAACTCCAATACTTTGGCCACCTCATGTGAAGAGTTGACTCATTGGAAAAGACCCTGATGCTGGGAAGGATTGGGGGCAGGAGGAGAAGGGGACGACAGAGGATGAGATGGCTGAATGGCATCACCGACTCGATGGACATGGGTTTGGGTATACACTGGGAGTTGGTGATGGACAGGGGAGGCCTGGCGTGCTGCAGTTCATGGGGTCACAAAGAGTTGGACATGACTGTGCAACTGAACTGAACTGAACTGAATGGATCTGAAGTAGCATTTCATCGGATAAGACAGCTTTTCTGAGGAAGAAACTTCAACCTCAGAAAAGTTAACTGTCTTATCCAGGATCACACAGCTTGTGATGGAACCACTATCCAAAATCACACAGCTAGTGACAGAATCACTATTCAAAACCCAGATTTGTCCATGCTCTTTCCACTATATACCAGCTGTAGCAAATCATGTGTCAGCTTCAACTCACAATGTACTTTGCTGAAAAAGTATACAGACACTGCATCCAATCACCACAGTGATGGCACATTTGCTACATATTTGACATTCCTATGTTACAGAAGAAATGCTGCCAAAATAGAAGGTATACTCATATCCAACATCATTGTTACTATTCTCAAACAACTGAGTCATTTTCTTTATAAAGGGTACCAAGAAAAACCAAGAATGTTTGAAAAGAAAAACTAAAAGTCTAACAATTTTGAGAATAAGTTCTAAATAATAGCATAATTTTCTGCAAACACTATTTTGAAACTCTTAGAGCAGTCAACAATGATCGTTCTGAAAATAGAGATGTCAATAAAGTACTATTAATTTGTTAATCCTTAATGGGTATTAGCTATTACTCTAATGTAACATTTAAACATTTTGTCTTTCCCTTGGAGATCATTAAGTTTCTTGGCTGAACAAAGTCCCTATGTGTTTGCCATTTGCAGAAATACTTTTTGCAGTGTCTATTACAGCAAGTGAAAATATACTGTCTATATTTATTGATGAAGACAGTATATTAAGCAAAATCTTCTAATCTCTGAAATTCCATTCTCAATTTTTAACTTTTTTCAAAAACTTCATCTATAATATATCCATTTACATATTTTCATCTTGCAAAATTGTATCAGTTTTATTACCACAAAGCCTTATAAATGCTTATGATAAGGTATGATGAAAAACAGCAAAGCCTTAAAAACCACACATACTTACAATCTCTCAAAAGAGTATTACTTTTCCTTGGGTACAAAACATGCATGAATTTTTTCCCAACAGCTTTTAGATCACGCATCTGAAAGATAAAAACAATATGTTGTACTGTAATGATCAAGGCTGCCAAAGAGCCCCTTGAATTTCCTCAGTTTTTTTATTTCAATCCCCCTAGGAGCTCTTCATTGAATTTTAGAGTCATAACTCCAATCTAATTCCTTCACCATACAAACAAACCAGAGAGGTGTGGTTTTTGTATTAACTCCTTTTTCTATTAACTTTTCCTTTAATTCCTAAAGTCAACATCTAACTCTTTATTACATTCATCAGTTCTGCTTTGATTTTTTAAACTCTGCAAAAGAGAAATATAGCCCTCTTAATATGCTACTTAAAGAAATGAAAATAATAGCACTAGTAAAAATCTGTTCTGCAAAACACAGCATCTGACTTTCAGTTCATACATGATAAGGTCATAAGAGCCAAAGGGCCTGCTCCTAAGCTACCACACTCTTCAGAATATATAAAATCAATTAATTTTCAACATTCCCATTATTCTGGCAAAAGAATCCTAGAAGTCAGATTTTAAAAAATCAAGATATTTGAAGAAGGGTACAGTCATTTAACTTCTCAAAATATAGTTGAGGTAATTCTGTCCTAATTTTTTCACCTAGAAATTTCTTCATGTCATTAATAGTTCTTTGAAAACATAATTTTTAATGGTTGTTTACCATTCTACCACATAGATGTAACATAATCTACTTAGCTGATTACTCTTCTGTTCAACTTTTCCCCACTATAAAGACTGCTGTAACAAACATCTTTGTATAAATATTTTTCTTTTAAAATTATCTTTGTATTGAATTTTTTCTCCTTATACTATACCTAGAGAAACAGAATTATCACCTTAAAAAATGTGAACATTTTAAGTTCCTTAATATCCATTAGAGCCAAACTGATTTCCAAAAAGGCTGAACCAAATTATTCTCTAGCGGAGAATTTTAAATTTCAATAAAAAAAATACAACGAAAATTAGTGAACCAAACAAAAATATTACAAAGTGCTATTAGTTATTTAGCCCATGACACTGAACAAAAATTCTCTCAACTCATCTAACTTACAATGGTATTCTGAACAGACTCATTTAAGGTGGAGCTGTCAAATTCCCGAATGCGCGATCTCACAGGAATGGTGATTTCTCCTTCCACAGGGATGTCTTGTGAGATAGATATATCAGAAAGGCCTGCAAACTGAGAAGAGTTAGGCAAAAAAATTTAAAGCCTGTAATAAACTGCAGGATTCCCCCAAAGACATCATTTCCCAGAGAGCAGGACTATATCTTTTTATAGCATTTTATACAGTTTTTAAAGTAGGGTGTTAGTTCACCAAACATTGAACTATACGGTTAATTAAAATTCTCAAATACTTGTTCCTTTTGAAGAAGGAGATGGATATGATGAAAAAAATTATAAACGGCATAGATATTTTATGGGCTTTCCTAGCGGCACAGTGGTAAAGAATCCGTCTGCCAATGAAGGAGACGCAGGTTTGATTCCTCAGTCAGGAAGATCCCCTGGAGAAGGAAATGGCAACTCATTCCAGTATTCTTGCCTGGGAAATCCCATGGACAAAGGAGCCTCGTAGGGGGTCAGTCCATAGGGCCACAAAAGAATCAGACACGACTTAGCAATTAAAACAACAACAATAGATATTTTCTTGGCTTCAAATAGTTTCTTTCAAGCATGAAATCTTATCAGGACATAGCTAGTAAGATTGCAGAACTATTGGAAAAAAGTGACCTTTCAGTGATCACATCTTAGAAGTGTCATGATTCTTTTACACATCTGCTCTTTAGTGGGCTCTAGTGGCCTCTGCTGGCTAAGAAGGAACATTATGTAAAATCTAAAAGAAAATTGGGAAGAACATGGAAACAGTAAAGCACATTATTTATCCTTTTTTTTTTTTAAAACAGATTATTGGCAACCACAGATCAAATAACACTTCCAAAGTGAACTGCAAGACTGCAAACTTTTAAACTCTTACATTCATATGCCAAATTTGATTACTGTGACTGAAACTCTAGAATCTTCAAGTTCCTAAGAAAAGAGAAGCAATCTGTCTTCATATGGTTCTTGGTCCAATGGGTCTAATGTTTAGTGTGCAACAGTTGCAGGTAAATGAAAAACAAGACAGTACAGTAAAATTTTAGAAAGAATAAGGTTGTTCAAAAATCTTATAAAAAACAACTTTTTGATCACAGTTTTATTAAAAGTACTTGAAATTTCTTCACCCATTAGACTGGCAAAAATCCAAGTTTGACAACACACTCTGCAAGTAAAGCTGAGGAGAAAGAGCACTCACTGTTGGTGGGAAGGCAAAATAGTACTAGGCCCTAGTGAAGATGAATCTGGCAATATCTAGGAAATTTACATATGGATTGCTCACCAATTTTAGGAGTCTGAAGCAGTAAATATATAAAAAGACATATACACAAGGCTCTTCATACAATACTATCTGTAAAAGCAAAAAAAAAAAAAAACACCCTGAGAATAGCCCAAATGTCCATCAACTGAAAACTAGTTGAATAAAGAGTAGTATGTCATAATGGAATGCTATGCAGCTGTAAGAAGGAATGAGGATATCTCTAAAGAACCACCTGGTTGGCCAAAAAGTTCTTTCCATTTTAAAGTAAAAATAAAAGACACATTTTTCATCTCCACCAAGAACTTTAATGAATGTACTCACCATTTGTTCTACTACCTTCTGTCATTTTTTAGGCAACTACATAATTTCATGTTCCCAAAACTTTTTATCTTTTTGAGCAAATAACTATTCTAGGTGCCTTTTACAACCTTCTAGGGAATTGAAATTTTTTTCCATTAAAAGAATTTTATAAAGACCAAAATAAACAGAAATCTGAAGGTGCAATGCCTGGTGAATACAGTGGATGAATCAGAACTTCCCAGCCAAGCTATTATGCTTTTGCCAGGTCATCAAAGAAACCTGAGGTCTTGTGTTACCCTCAGGAAGATTATGAATTTTCTGTTGACTAATTCCAGACACTTTGCCAAGTGCTGCTTTCAGTTGGTCTCACTGGGAGCAGTACTTGTTGGAAGTAATTGGTTGGTTTTCCAGAAGGAGCTCATAATAGAGGACTCCCTTCCAATCCCACCATGTGCATATCATCTTCTTTGGATGAAGACTGGCCTTTGGTGTGGTTAGTGGTGGTTCACTGCACTTGCCCCATGATCTCTCCTGTTTCACACTGCTGCACAGTATCCACTTTTCATTGCCCAACACAATTTTGTTAAAAATGGAATATTTTCATTATGTTTCAGTAGACCTCACATGTGGAACTATGGTCAAGTTTTGCAGGTTTTTTCTGCTTAACTTATGTGGAACCCAAACACCAATTAACATAATCAAGCTGCTGCAAATGATTTGCAATGCTTGATACGGATATTTTGAGTAGGTCGGTGATTTCCACCTGATAATATAACTTTGATTGTTCTCAATTAATGTCTTGATTTGATCGCTATCAACTTCAACTGTTCTACCCAACCATGGAGCATCGACCAGCGCATGAAACATCCCAAACCACTTTTGACATGTTCTATCAGTCACAGCACTTTCTCCATACGTTGTACAAATCATTTTGTGTTTCAGTTGTGTTTTTACCCTTCTTGAAATAATAAAGCACGATATGCCAAAAATGTTGCTTTTTTCCTCCATCTTCAATATTAAAATGGCTATACAAAAATTCACCAATTTTGTTAAGTTTTTAAAAAATGAATTTGATATGACAGCTGTCACAAGCTAACAAAATTGGTTCAAATGAAGTGAAAGGCAACTAAGCATTTCTTCTCAGGAATCACCCTCTCTGTTTTTTTCAGTCTAACTTTTTTTTAAATTTTTTTTATTGTTTTTGCCACACAATGTCATGATATCACCATGGGTTTACATATGCTTCCCCTCCAGAACCCCCCTCCCTCCTCCCTCCCCCCCGGGAAATCTCGCTGCACCAGCCCCGAGCATCAATCCTGGGCTGGGCTGGCGATTGATTAGACATATGACAATTAACTTGTTTCAATGCCCTTCTCCCATATCATCCCACCCTTACCCTCATCCACAAAGTCCACGAGTCTATTCTATACATCTGTATTCCTTTTGCTGTCTCGCATGTTGGGTTCTCGTTACCGTCTTTCTAAATTCCATATATATGTGTTAATATACTGTATTGTTGTTTTTGCTTCTGGCTTACTTCACTCTGGATAATGGGTTCCAGTTTCGTCCATCTGAGTAGTCAGTCTAACTTTATTGAAGCCTTAGATAGCTAAGTTTAAGTAATCTCTCTTGGTAAATGTCACAATGCACTTGAAAAATGTGGCTTATTTTCAAATATCTTTTGATATTGACTTCTAACATAATTTCACAGTGAGTGAAAATGGCAACCCACTCCAGTACTCTTGCCTGGAAAATTGCATGGACAGAGCAGCCTGGAGAGTCCATAGGGTTGCAGAGACAGCTACAACTAAGTGAGCACAAGAGAACAGATTCTGTATAATTTCAATACCTTTAGACCATGAAAATTTTGCACTTTGTTTTATGTCCCTGGATATGTTCCAGCATCTCTGAGTCTATAGTCTATGGGAACGTGAATAGAATTTGTATCCTGCTGCTGTGTGAAATGGTTCACAGTGCTTTTCAGATCTACTATATCCTTCTACTTCTCTGTATATTCATTTATTAATTTTTGAGATTTTGATATTGAAACTCCAAATAAAAACCAACATGATAATGTAAAGGAAAAAATAAATAAAATATTTTTTTAAAAATCTTAGTTTATCTACTTAAAAATAATTGTAATATACAGTGGAACTATATGCAACCTTGTTCTGTATTTTCCAAGTCTCCTATAAATGCATTATCATACCTTAATTAAAAATATAAAAATTAAAAAAAGACAACTAAGCACTACTTGGGGCCATCTTACAGATAAAACCAAACAAACTTTTTCACCACCTCAATATTATGGCGTGTTAAAGAAGAATGTGAAGAAAAGTTTGTATACATGCTACATCTAAGAAAGGAAGGGATACAAATTATATATATACACACACACAAACACACATACACATATCTGAATGTTACCTTTTGAAAATAAGAAATAAAGCATGCAATATGACTCAGAAATGACCCCTGAAAGTATAGTCTTCCCTCATGGCTCAGACGATAAAGAATCCGCCTACAATGCAAGAGACCTGGGTTTGATCCCCAGGTTGGGAAGATCCCCTGAAAGAGGAAATGGAAACCCACTCCTGTATTCTTCCCTGGAGAAACCCATGGACAGAGGAGCTTGGCAGGCTAAAATCCATGGGATCACAAAGAGTCAGAATGACTGAGAGACTGGGCATGCATACACAAAGTGACTTAAGTCAAATGTAATGTAAGTAATATTTATATTTTTTAAGGCTTCCTATTTAGGAAAGGATGGGAAAAGGTGGAGGAAACAAGAAGAGAAGTTAGGCTTCTTAGAATACACACTGTTCTGTATTTATGGCTTTAAATCATATAAATCACAGAATTATTAAACAAAATTAAAATTTGAAAGTAGTTCCTAAAACTGAAAGAAAAATGGAACAAATGAACCTGCTAAATTAAACACATAATCACACAAAGAGCAACTATCTCAAGTGAGTTTACAACATTGTAGTTTGATTTCTAATCAGGATATAGAAAGCCGGAATGAGCTTTCCATCCACTAGAACAATGAGAAAAAGCCAGATTAATTACAAAATCATAATTGTCCTTGAACCCATCAGAGCTGAGGTTGTAGGGCAACCAAGTAGCATGTGAACGAAATCTAAGGAAAGGCAGGCACTTCCAAGAAGAGATGGGACATGAGCATTGGCTCATCTGTAGCAAAGCATGAGTACAACACTGAGCATCACAGATGGTAAAGAATTCAGCTAAAATTTAAAATGAACTGCTAAAGACCAAGTGTGGGCTGCCATGACAGGATAGCACCCTTTTAAGCATTAGACACAGGAGGAGTTCCCACCCACTTGCACGCTCTTCTCCACAGGCTTCCACTGATCCAGGTGTGGCGGCAGGGAGCAGCTGCCTCTTCTGAGAAAAGCAGAGAGCCCAGCTCAGATCCTTCTCCCCTACAGAAAAAGAGCCTTAAAGCTGTTGGGGGAAGATCAGCAAACTCTGTTGTTTCCAGAGCACAGGTGAAGACCCACTGTGGCTGTGGAATTAGAAAAGACAAACCTCGCTACTCCTGGGGGAAGGACGGGAAATCATCCTAATGCCAAACTATTAGAGTCTCCTTCAGCTAGGGGCTTCCCTTATGGCTCAGCTAGTAAGGAATCTGCCTGCAATGTGGGTAGACCTGGGTTCAGTCCCTGGGTTAGGAAGATCCCCTGGAGAAGGGAATGGCTACCCACTCCAGTATTCTGGCCTGGGGAATTCCATGGACTGTATAGTCCATGGGGTTGCAAAGAGTCGAACACAACTGAGCAGCTTTCACTTTCAGCTAGGGGAAGAGACAAGATCACTGAGAATGTCTCACCCAGGAGACTCAGGGACACAGGGCAGAGGGTGGATCAAAACAACAAAAAATCCTTACCTCCCAGCTCTCCACCACAAGGCTAGCATGTATGGAGTGACAAAAAACAGCAATCCAGTGCTAAGGGAGGGGCTAGAGCTTAGAGAGAAACCCACTATTTTATGCAGAGGCAAACAGAATGCAGAAAACTAAACATGGAGAAGGAACATTAAGAAAAACACTGGGAAAACCTACTGCCCTCCGTATGCACAAAGTTCTAGGAGAGGAATTTGAAGTTGATGATGCATTTGAAAGTTCCCCTATCAAGGACAAAACCCAAATACAGGTTCAACTCCTTACTAGATTGACTGAACCCCTATAGTAACAACTTAATAGAAAAGATGTGCCATTTCCAGGCAGTCTCTACTGTTAAATATGATAGCCAGCAATCAACAAAAAACTACCCCTTCCCCATAAATAAATACATGGAAAAATAACACACTGTGACAACACAAAGCAATTAAACCAAACTCTGAGGTGATTCAGACGTTAGAATTTCAGCAGAAAAATTTACTATATGATTAATATGTTAAAAGGTTCTAGTAGAAGATATATGCAAAAATGATGGTGAATTTCTGCAAAGAGATAGAAACTGTAAGAATCAAACAGTAATGCTAGAAATAAAAGAACATAGTAACAGATGTTATCAGCAGACTCAACAAGGTCAAATAAAGAAATCAGTGATAGGTCAGTGAAAACTATCTAAACAGAAACAAGAGCTGGAAAATAATAAAATACATATATCAAGTCATTGTATTGTATACCTAAAATTTATACAATGTTGTAAGTCAATATTTCAATAAAACAGGAAAAAAAAGACCACCCCAAACAGAATGCAACATGCAAGAACTTTGAGGTTGATATTAAATAATCTAATTTGTATATTATTAAAATCCCTCAAGAGAGATGATTCTGAAAACATATTTGAAAAGGTAAATGCTGAATTGTTTTCCAAAATGACAGAAGACCTCAAATGATAGATCCAAGCCCAGAAACCCCCAATCAAGATAGACACCTAAAGACAAAACTCTATTAGCCTTTGCCCTGCTTCATTCTGTACTCCAAGGCCAAATTTGCCTGTTACTCCAGGAGTTACTGGACTTCCTACTTTTGCATTCCACTCCCCTATAATGCAAAAGGACATCTTTTTTTGGGTGTTTGTTCTAAAAGGTCTTGTAGGTCTTCATAGAACCATTCAACTTCAGCTTCTTCAGCATTACTGGTTGGGGCATAGGCTTGGATTACCGTGATATTCAATGGTTTGCCTTGGAAATGAACAGAGATTATTCTGTCATTTTTGAGATTCCTTCCAAGTACTGCATTTTGGACTCTTTTGTTGACCATGATGGCTTCTCCATTTCTTCTAAGGGATTCCTGCCCACAGTAGTAGATATAATGGTCATCTGAGTTAAATTCACCCATTCCAGTCCATCTTAGTTCACTGATTCCTAGAATGTCGATGTTCACTCTTGCCATCTCCTGTTTGACCACTTCCAATTTGCCTTGATTCATGGACCTAACATTCCAGGTTCCTATGCAATATTGCTCTTTACAGCATCAGACTTTGGTTCTATCACCAGTCACCATCCACAACTGGGCATCGATTTTGCTTTGGCTCTATCCCTTTATTCTTTCTGGAATTATTTCTCCACTGATCTCCAGTAGCATATTGGGCACCTACCGACCTGAGGAGTTCATCTTTTAGTATCCTATCTTTTTGCCTTTTCATACTCTTCATGGGGTTCTCAAGTCAAGAATACTGAAGTGGTTTGCCATTCCCTTCCCCAGTGGACCACATTTTGTCATGTATGCAGGTCAGGAAGCAACAGTTAGAACTGGACATGGAACAACGTACTCCTTTTTCCAAATAGGAAAAGGAGTATGTCAAGGCTGTATATTGTCATCCTGCTTATTTAACTTATATGCAGAGTACATCATGAGAAACACTGGGCTGGAAGAAGCACAAGCTGGAATCAACATTGCCGGGAGAAATATCAATAACCTCAGATATGCAGACGACACCACCCTTATGGCAGAAAGAAAAGAGGAACTAAAAAAGCCTCTTGATGAAAGTGAAAGAGGAGAGTGAAAAAGTTGGCTTAAGGCTCAACATTAAGAAAACTAAGATCATGGCATCTGGTCCCATCACTTCATGGCAAATAGATGGGGAAACACTGGAAAAAGTGTCAGACTTTATTTTGGGGGGCTCCAAAATCACTGGTGATTGCAGCCATGAAATCAAAAGAGGCTTACTCCTTGGAAGGAAAGTTATGGCCAACCTGGATAGCATATTGAAAAGCAGAGACATTACTTTGCCAACAAAGATCCATCTAGTCAAGGCTATGGTTTTTCCAGTAGTCATGTATGGATGTGAGAGTTGGATGGTGAAGAAAGCTGAGTGCAGAAGAACTGATGCTTTTGAACTGTGGTGTTGGAGAAGACTCTTGAGGGTACCTTGGACTGCAAGGAGATCCACCCAGTCCATCCTAAAGGAGATCAGTCCTGGGTGTTCGTTGGAAGGACTGATGTTGAAGCTGAGACTCCAACACTTTGGCCACCTCATGCGTAGAGTTGACTAATTGGAAAAGGCCCTGATGCTGGGAAGGATTGGGGGCAGGAGGAGAAGGGGACGGCAGAGGATGAGATGGCTGGATGGCATCACCGACTCGATGGACATGGGTTTGGGTGGACTCCAGGAGTTGGTGATGGACAGGGAGGCCTGGCTTGCTGTGGTTCATGGGGTTGCAAAGTCGGACATGACTGAGCGACTGAACTGAACTGAACTGAAAGACAAAACAAAAGCAAAAATCCACAAACCTAGACACGTTCACACTACTGAAAACCAAAGATAAAGAGGAAAACCTTAAAGGCAACCAGAGAAAAAAAGACATTGCAATCAAGAGAAAGATACAATAGACATCTCACTCAAAACAATGCAAGAAAGAAGAAAAACACACCTTTAGAGTGCTGAATGAATAAAAACTGTCAACCCACAATTCAAAAAATAGGTATTCAAAATGAAAGGCAATACGTGTCTCAGGTTCATGGGAGACCACCAGCCCCATCCATGGACCATAAGACTCCATGCAAGACACATCCGCCTGTGCCTTTGGCCTCTCCTCCAGAAAGAGGAAAAAAAATGCAGCCGAGGAAAAAGGCCCTAAGGTCATCCATACTAAACTCAAAGGCCCAGAAACTTGGAGCCTTTCAGAATATCCTTGACTTTCTGTCCCTGATGTCCCAAGGAACAGGACATCAATGAAAGTTAAAAGGACAGCTGTCTTTTCAGGCATATGTGGTTCTGCCATGCAAAGGAACCAGAATCCCAGATAACAAAGATATTTCTCAGAACTGCAAACTCCAAACACTTTTTTATTCATTCTCCAAGTATGATCTCAGAATCAAGTACATTTTGAAAACCATCGACATATTTAAAATGGGTGAATTTTACTGAACAGGCATTATACTGCAGTAACATTGATTGAATTAAAAAAGTCATTTAAAGAGGGACTAGTTCTAACTTCTTTGAAATGACAATGCTGCTGTAAAGCAATATTTCCTGCCTTGGATGAGGGATAATTGCTTTCCCTTTTGGTTTCTCAAAGAAAACTGTAAACCTCTCCTGCTCCCTAAAATAAAATGAAATAAAATTAAAGTTTAACAGCATCAAAACATGAATTATGACTTTATACACATAAAACATACTCTAACCAACTTTCAAGGTAACACTGTCTTTGCTGAATAAAAGTCTTGTAATAACCTCCCCCCAAAAATAGGCGGCAAAATAATGACTTCTCAGATGAGCAAAAAGCTGAAACATGCATTCCAAGAAATGTTAAACGATAATCTTCAGAAAGGAATATGATATCAGAAGGTTTGGATTTACACAAGGAAATGAAGATCTTCAGAAGTGGTTTAAATGAAAGTCAACATAAAAAGCATTGTTTCTTACTTTTAATGATTCTAAAAGATAACTGCCTAAAGCAGAGGTCACCAAACTTTTTCTGTGAAAGATCCAAATGTAAATATTTTAGGTTTTGAGAGCTAAATGGTTTCTGTTGGAACTACTCAACTCTGCTGCTGTAGCATGAAAGAAATAAAAAACAATACATAAAAAAATGAAATGCAGCCGTGTTCCAACAAAACTTTATTTATAAAAATAGATGATGGGTCAGATTTTAAATTATAAAAATACAACATTGAGGAGAGAGCTGGAAATTTGAACACTGACAATATATTTGGTATTAGGGAATTATTGATTTTTTACATGTACTAATGATATTGTGGTTATGTTCTTTAAAAACAGAATTCTTGTCTTTTAGAGATAATATATTAAATATTTATTAATGTAATAATGCTTGGGATTTGTTTTAAAAAAGTATAGAAGGGAAGTGGGTAGGGCTACAGAAGAATGAAGAGTGGTCATAAATTGGTAATTATTATTAACAATAAATATTAGTATTATTACCAATTATTATTGGTAATTATTATTGAATTATTATTATCGAGAGTACACTTTATTATTCTACTTTTGTATATGTTTAAAACTTTTCTCAACAGAAAGTTAAAAAATAGACAAAAAGTTCCTAATTTTAGGGGCCACCTAAGTTCATTTTTCTTTCTGCCAAAATGAACCTAAATATAAACAAATCTATAGATCTTAAGAGTTTACAGGAAACATGTGGACAGAGGCCCTACTAAAAATACCACAAGGATACAATAGGCCAAATACAGAAAGTGGAGAATTCTACAAGAGAAACTACTTTAAACAAATAAATTGTATCAAAAAAGAAGGACACACATATTAAAAGAGATTTATTATCCAAATGCAATTTGACCTTGTTTGGATCCTGATTTGCAGAAATTGTAAAAACACATTTTTTTTTAGAAAATTGGTAGGTGAATAGAGATTAGATGATATTAAGGAGTGATTATTATTATGTTATGTGCGATAACCAAAGAAAACAAACAGTCCTTACCTAGTAGAGACATATACTGAAGTATTTATGGGTAAAGGGATACATCTGGGATTTGATTTAAAATACTCATAAAAGACCATGAAAGACAAGGAAATACTGAAGAACCATACAAATTGAAGAAAACTAAGGAAAAACAACAACTAAATACAATATGAGATCCTGGATAAGATCCTGGAACAAAAAAGCACATTCGTGGAAATCTTGATAAAATTAAAATAAGAACTATAGTTTAATAGTGTTGTAGCAACGTTAGCTTCCTGGTCCTGATCTTTGTACTATGGTTATATACAATGTTACCACTAGAGGAAGCTGAGTGAGGGGTATACAGGAATTCTCTGTGCCATTTTTGCAATTTTTCTGTATGTCTAAAATTAGCTCAAAATAAAAAGGTGTTTTTTTTTCTTTTCAAAAAAAGAAAAAAATGTGGTAAGGAAATAAATGAAATAATAGCAGAATGCTTAAAGTTATATGAGATTTGTTATACTACTTTTTATTTTATTTAAATATTGGAGGAACTCTCCTGGTGGTCCAGTGGATAAGACTCCCAAAACAGGGAACCCAGGGTTCCATTCCTGGTCAGGGAACTAGATCCCACATACCACAACTAAGACCTCTCACAGCCAAATAAACAAATAAGTAAGCAAACAAATACATATTTTTTAAAATAAAAGTAAATATATGAAAGCTCCCATGATAAAATGATAAAATATTTCACTTCCTTGCTTCTGTCACCACCTCAAACTGCTCTCCTTCCTCTCCTCTTCTCTGATCAAACTGCTCTTCACTCTCTTACTCACTTAATCCTTTGTAATCTGTACTGGTCTTCCCACAACTTTACTGACATTGCTAATAGTGACCTCACAATCAAGAAATATATGAATCCTGGGATTTCCCTGGCAGTCAAGTGGACTCTGTGCTTCCCATGCATGAGGCATGGGTTTGATCCCTGGTCAGGGAACTAAGATCCTACACGCTACAGGTTGTGGCCAAAATAATAATAAATAATAAATAAATAAATAAATAAAATCTGCAATAAATAAATAAATAAATAAAATCTGCAATTAAAAAAGGGAAATATAAGAATCCTTTCTCAGTTTTGTCTTCTGAATATTCTTCAGCACTTAATGTATAAACCACCCCATTCTGAAGTCATTCTTCTCTCTTCACTACTATGATACTGTCCTTTCAAACTCCAGGATTTTGTGTTTGAGTTTTCTCGTTGCCTGCTACAGCTAGGGTAGGCAGGGCAGCGCAGAAAGAATGGGCTTTGAGGCTGAATGGCCCTCTCTTGGAAACAACACTGCTATAAGAATTAGGTAACACCTGCCTGTCACCTAGCACATAATCAATGCTCAACATGTGAAATGTGTAGAGCCTTGGTTAAGGGTGCAATTCTCCTGGAGGCTGTAAGAGTTCAAATCCTAACTTCTTCATTTACTACCTGTGTGACAATGAGCAGGTTTCTTTTCCTCTCTGTGCCTCAGTTTCCTCATCTGTAGAACTGAGATTATGGTACCATCATCACAGGATTTTCCTGAGGAAGAAATATACTAATAGAAGTAAAGCACTTAAGTGGCAGGCTCACAGAAAGGGCTAAATAAACATTAGGAGCTCAGGGTCCCAGGGAGTCAATTCAGGTTCTGTCACTGTTGTAGAATAAAGTATTTGGCTAGCCTTTGTTTCCTGTTCCTGGGAGGTAGACTCTAAACTCCTGGGTTTTCCTAAAGGATAGTAATGTTTTTGTTATTCATAATGAGCCTTAACAGTTTAGCTAACAAGTGAGTCCTGGTAGACTCTTATTTTATGCTAATGGATGACTCAGCATAGGGGATAACCACTCCTAAAAGACCAAAGGTAAGATTAGAGGATTGAGGTCAAGTTTGAGTACTGTGATACAAACCTTGTCTCTTGGGAGTGGAAGAAAAATTGATCCAGTCAGTCATACCTATGTAATGAAACGTCAGTAAAAACTCTAGATATGTGGGTGAGCTTCCCTGGTTGGCAATATTTTACACACTGTCTGTCATACATCAACGTATCAGGAGGGTAACAAGGTCCTGCCTTTACTCCACAGAGAGAAGACAAGGAAGCTTTGTGTTACGAACTATCTCAGACCTCAACCTACACATCTCCCCCTCTTGCTGGTTTGGACTGTACCCTTTTGCTATAATAAAAGTGTAATTTTAAGTATAGCATTGTCCTGAGTTCTGTGAGTCATTCTAGTGAATTACAGAGCCTTACCATAGGAACTCTTGAATTTGTAGGCAGTAGTTCAGAAGTGAGGGTGGTCCTGGGAACCTCCAAACCTTTGGCTGGTATATGAAGTGGTCAATCTTTTGGAAGACTGGGCCCTTAACCGGGGAAGTTTGGCCTAACACCAAAATTGGTGTTATTTGGTCTTGGAAATGACTGCAGTCACTAAAGTCCCATGTGATTCCCACTCACCCCTCATCCCAACCCTTCCTCAATATCTCTTCTCCAGACTATCAGTAACATTGCTTAGTGAACTGAGCCAGGATCTGAAGCTCTCTAGCCCCACACATGAGACAGTGCTACCAGGCCCTCAGCTTGTGGACCTTGCTCTCTGACTAGCCCCTTGGTGAGGATGAAAGGTGACTCGGACCTCCCGTCCCTCCCCTTCCTCTGTGCTGGCAGGCTTGTGCACATACATACACATGTGTGCATATAAACACATGTGCACACTTTGCTGCCTGGCTTAGGCCAATGAGGGGAGCAAGTAAAGGCAGGGCCAAAAACACACAGTAAATGTGGGGACTGAAACCTTAAGAAAGCAGTTGGGAGCAGATGGGTCATACTACTGACCAAAACTCTGAAGAGAAAAAGAAGTCAACAAGGTCAACATGCAGGCTGGGGTGGGTGAAATCAAGCAGGTAACAACTTGGTCCAAGCAGGTGGGTAGGGGCTTAGTGGCATGGTCCACATGGGACCAGCGTCCTTCCAGACCCTAGGCTACAGCGACTATTATGGCTCTTTTTCTGCTCCTTAAATAGATAGGCAATAGACAAGCATTACTCAAGATTCTATATTTTCAACTCTATACAGATGATTCCAAATCAGTCTCTCTAGTCCTGACCTCTTGTGAGCCCTGAAATTCAGATTTTAGTGTCCAACTACCTGCTGGATATATTTTGTATGGCCTGCCAATATCTGGAACTAAACATTTCCAAAAGTGAATCAATCAACATTTAGGGCCCTCATCCTCTTCTGTATTTCTGTTCAGGGTATCACTTTCCTCCCATTTATCCATAACTTTGTTTTTCAAAATGTGATACTGGGAGCAGCAGCAGCGGCACCATCTGGGAGCTTATTAGAAATGCAGAATCTTAGGCTTCATCTCAGACCTACTAAAAGAGAATCTGCAATTTAACAAGATTCCTCAGATGATTGCTAGCATGTTAAAGTTTGAAAAACACTAAGACACATTCTACCTAGCACCATAAATCCTCGAGGATTCTACCTTTCTCAAATCTTCACATCTACTGCTGCTATAATCCAGGTAGCCCTCACTTCATCCCATACTAGTGCAACACTGAACTGGTTTTCTAGATTCCATGCATTTCCCATGATAACTTTTCTTTTGTTATGTTGTCAAATTCATGATTAAAAACCCTTCCCTCCTCAAAAATTTACACTGACTCGTTGTTGCCTGTTAAACCTCCCAGCATAGTAGTCAATAAAAGGAAATAACACTTACTGCATGATTATTATGTGCCAGGCACTCTACCAAGTGTTTTATGTGTATTAACTTATTCAATCCACCAAACAACCCTGTATTACTTTATCTCCATTTTACAGATAGGGAAACTGAGGCATGGAGAGATTTTTCTTTTTGTAATTTCCCCAATATCCCATAGCTAGTTAAATGGCAGAGCATAGAACCAGACCTAGACAATTTGACCCCCAGAGAACACAAAGCCACTGTTCTATACTGCCTCTCTACTTCAGTAGCTTTATCTTTTAAGGCTTATTTTCTAATACTTTCCAGTGCTTCAACCAAAGTAATCTCTCTGTTGTTCTACAAATACATTAGTATCTCCTAACCTCTGTATCTTCACTGATGAGAGTATGTATAGCATTAATGGTAATAGTCTTGGTTTCAGAAGCAGACCCAGGTTCAAATTTCAGCCTGGTCACCCTAGGGAAATCATCAAATCTCTCTGAGTCTCATCTCCTCACCTGCAAGTAAAACATAGTCTAAAAACCACCTAACTGAAATAGTTGCTATAAAGTTCAGAAAATATGCAGAGGATGTATAGCACAGTCCTGGCACATATCAGGTAGTCAATCATTTATAGCTCTTATGCTCACATCCTACCCATCCTTTGAGGCTCAAATATAACTTCTACCATGTTGCCTGCTTCATCACCTCAATAAGAAGTGATAGCATCTTTTAAATTATGTTAAAATGCTATGTGTAACTTTCTTACATACCGTCTTATGTTAGGATTCTATGTTGGTCTTATGCCTAAAATCAGACTGTAAGCACCATAAGGACAGGCCATTTGTATTTCTTAAAGCAACTAGCATAGTGTATTATACTTTGTGGGAGTTCAACAAACACTGCTGAATAGAAGTATATTGGATACTGAGTAATGAGTAATCAGAACCACTAAAATTAATTGGGGGAAAGCTTCATAAAAAAGAAGTGGGGCAGTTTAGATGAAAAACAGGAACTAAAAACATCTAAACACCTGCAACTATGTCATACCATGCCCTATGCTTATATTAGTTCATTTAGTATTCTGACTCTGTGGTGACTTACTATCATTTTCCATAAGGCAAAACTGGGGTTCAGAATGATTTCCTCAAGGTCACAAGTACTCCATGAGAACTTGGACCTACTCACTCTCTTTCACTGTTGTATCCACCATGACTAAAAGAGTGCCTGGATCATAGTGGATGTTCAATAAATATTTGTCAAAAGAATGGAGATGAACAAATGAAGCTAACAAGCAGAACCATAACTAGAATCAGTCTCACCTGACTCCCAGGTCAGTCCTCTACTATGCTGACAATTTAAAACAGAGAAAAGGAATGTATCATTTATTGAGTACCTACTCATAAACACTATTTGGGACATAAATAAATGTTGTTTGGGAGGTGGGATGGGGGCAGAAGGTTGAGTTGACACTACTCAGTTATGGTACTAATTTTATTGGACATTTCACATAAATTATGTCATTTCAACTTTCTAAAAACTCTTTGAGGCAGGTATTTTTATCTCCATTTTACACATGAAGAAATACTCTCCATTAAAAAACTCGCCCAAATTTACACAAGTGCCAGAATGGGTGATTCCAGGCCAAATAACTTGAACTCCAAACCCTGTGTTCTTAAGTACATGTCCAGGATTTGGACTTGTAGTACTTGCAATAGAAATTCTGTCCTCTAAAGAGACAGGAGCAAGAAGTCATCATGCAAAGGATTGCAAGGAGCTGTGACAAGGGAGGGCAGGGATTAAAACAGGATGACCAGGGTTCACTGAGCAAATAAATAATCAAGTTATAATGTCCCATGAGAATCAATCTCTCATTAATCCCAGAATGCTGCTACTCCATCGAGGACTAGTGATAAGTCTCGATAAAATAAGGGTCAGCAGATGCAAAGATACTTAAATAGCCTAAAGCTCAGCATTGAACAAAATGAAGGGGAGGAGGACAAGTGGTGAGAGCCTGCAAAAGGAAAGGGAATGAGAGTTTCACAAGAAGGTGTGGAAAGAAGGAGGGGGGCGGCGGCGAGGGGAATGGGGGGACAGTTAGCCCCAAGACCAGGTAGAGGGTTGGGACTGGATCTGGCATGTGATATAGGAAGGGCCTGTCGGGAGGAAGGAATTCCAGTACTCTCAAGTACAAGCCCGTCACCCTACTTCCTTAAGGGGCACTTTGCCTCACCCTCGGTCCCCTTTGTTGCAGATCCCAAGCTCACCAGGGGCCTGGGCGTTGCTGTCCCCGGGTCTCCTGGAGACTCCACCGCTTCTGCCATCCTGGCCCTCTTCCCGGTCGCTCCCACAGGCCTTTGCGGAACCTGAGACGTGGAGGCCGCAGCCCGTCAGCGCGTCTGCGCGCGGCGGTCGCGTCACCCAAAAGCGCCTTACAGCTGCTGGCGGCCCCGGCACTCTTCTCTCATCTTCTGGGTGTTGGACAGGGGGTTCGCGTCGCCTCAGTTCCTTTCTTCGAGGCCAGAAGTGTCGCTAAATACGCTCCCTTTTTAACATTCAACCCTGATTTTCAGCCGGCTCCGTATGCCAGGGGACTGCCGCTTCCTTTTCTCACCCCTCCCCCGGCTCAGCGCCACTCCCCCTCCAGCGCCTGCTTCCGGCTCTCAGGCGGAGGCTCGGTGTGCCGCCCCCAACCTCACCCTAGAACTGCACCTTAGGGAAAAACCCTGCCCCTCCCGCAGTGGCCGAGCGACTGTTTCCCAGCTGCTGAATAAAAGGATGAAGCCTTCCCTACCAACTGCTCCTTCTACTGTCGCTCCTAAACAATCTGGGGCAAGTACTGAAGATGTTCAAGGCTGAAAGTGGGTGAATATTAAAGTAACTTTTTAAAGAATACTCCTGCATGTCCCTATCTCTTTTTCTGTCTCATCTCGCGACTTGCTCAGTGTTTCAGACTCCAGTTCACCTCGCCCCAGGCTAAAATGAGATCAGGCAATACATCCATTGTTAATGTGAGCAATACGCTAGAGTGCCTATTGGGGTAAGTAAATACTAATTTTCCACTTTTAACAAACAGTGTAGGGGATGATGTGAAATAGGGAGCTTTATTTTTTTGGTTGGGCAATCTAGGAAAGCACACAAGTAGTAAACGTAAAACAACGTGGCTGTAGTGTGATGAAATTCCCAAACTAATGAGGTGTGTGTGTGTGTGTGTGTTGTTCTCTTTTGTTTAAATATTCTTATAATTCACCTTGTCAGACCAAGTACATTTTCAGTACTTGTGCAAATACTGAAGGGAGTAATATTAAAAATTAGAACAGTAGATATGAAACTTTAACAAAAAATGTTACAAGAGAATATTATGTACAGTTCCCCAGGCCCAGCTTCAGCCTCCCATACCTCCTCCACCATCCTTGCCAGTACCATTCTCACCCCCAATGCCACCCCTACCCTGTCCTGACCTCAGCACTCTTTATCAGATTACCAAGCCCCTTCTGGCTTCCCTGAGGCCTTTAATAACCATTTTTGTTTCCTTGCCAACCTCCAAAATTAGTTACCTCTCCCCAACTGAAGACCACAGTTATAACACCTAACCTTATCTCTTGGCCTCTTTGCCACTGATTTCAAGATGGCCTTGGTGATGGCTTAAGAGGAGGACAAGCCATACAACAATTGTTGAGAAAGTCAGTGTTTGGCTTACCTAGGCATTATTTCAATCTAAAAATGCCAGTGTTCCTCATTTAGCTAATAGGATACACGTTGAATGTGAGATAATATGCTATGAAGAGAGAAACTCAGGAAAGAAAGTTGAAGAGGAAGGGGGTGGCATAGGGCTACACTCCTAAAATGGTAATTATTTTATGTTCTTAATTGCAACCATATCTCACAAAATTTCCAAACTGATTCATTACTCTTTAATACACTACACTCATTACCCTCTGTTACACTGTGAACATTTACCCTACATCAAGAGTCCCAGGACTTGCCTCAAATTGCTTAGAAACTTTGTAAGTGGTGGAAGTGGGATTAACAGACCAATGGGTATGAAGAACTTTGTTAGTTGTTCTAACTCTGAAAACAACTGGAAAATATTGAGGAAACAGGCAGTTTCCTGAAGCAATGGTCAAAATTAACTCAAAAAGTAAGCAGCATATTTCATTAGGACAAAATTTTGGAAGAAAATAAATTTTAGTATACAAAATGCAAGGTGCAGAACAGTATACATGGTATGCTATCATCTCTGTAAAAAAGTAGAAGGGAATGTATATCCATGTATTTGAACATTCAGACTATGTCCCAATGGCTACAAAGAAACTGGTAACAGTGGTTGCCTCTGAGAGACAAACTGGTAGACTGGCAATGAAGTGGGAGGGACTGTTTGTTGACTTTCAAGGGAAGGCTATTCATTGTATGACCTTTCATCCAGTTTGAAATTTTTACTATATACATGTGTTACTTAAAATAAAACCTAAAAGTTGACAAAGAGCTATTATCCCCTCCCACCCCCAAGGTACTGAATAGATTTGGAGGCTACTGTCAGGGAGGAAGAAATTTTCCTTTATTCATCTACATTCTTCTGACTTGTCTAAAAATTAAATTGACAGGAGAAAGATTAACAGGAGAAAATCAAACAAGGTTTAATAACATTTCTGGAAAGAGGCCCAGAAAAACTGGTAATTCACCAAAATGGCCAAAAACCTCACCTTAAATACCATCCTCAGCTAAAGACAAAATAGGATTTTGAGTGTGGGAGAGTCAGTTATGGGAGGTTACCAGGAAAAGCAATAGTAAGCAAGGGTGATTAAGGAAGATTTAAGTAATTCATATTTGTGACCATGGTCAGAACAAATATGATTGGTTGGCTAAGTGTAGGCCTCCAATCTAGCAATATCAAAACTGGCTCAAACAGAAATATAACTTCTTTCTTCTAAAGTAATTTTTCTAAGAGCTGTCCAATTAGAGCCTTGGAAAAATCCACCAAGAAGTTCTTGATGTAGGTAATTGACCATAAATCCAACAATTGGATTAGTTTTTAGACTCTACATGGGACTTGTGCCCCTGATAGAAAAACATTTGAGTTATGTGCAAAAGTCAAAGAAATGAAAAAGAAAAAACACTATAAATAATCGTGTGGGTCAGATCCAGCATCTGGGCATAGCTATCTCCTTCTAATGTCTTCTTCTTATCCTGAGGTGGAAGTAGATTCTCCTCTGTTTGAGTATTATTTTAAGGTGAGTTTGAGATCAGCAGTCCTCTCTATAGACAAGTCCAGTGAAGGAGCCCTTTCTAAGTGGGAAATAGGAATCTAAGAATCAATTCTCTTCAGTTATGCTGTGCATAACTGGGGCTTCCCTGGTGGCTCAGATGGTAAAGCATCTACCTGCAATGCGGGAGACCGGGGTTTGATCCCTGGGTCAGGAAGATCCCCTGGAGAAGGAAATGGCAACCCACTCCAGTACTCTTGCCTGGAAAATCCCATGAACAGAGGAGCCTGGTAGGCTACAGTCCATGAGGTTGCATAGAGTTGGACAGGACTGAGCCACTACTTAAGTGAGTAAGTAAGTAACGCTGTGAAAGAGTTAGTTAATCTCACAAGAGTCCTTTAATCTAGGTTGGAGAGAGTCCTTTCAGTGATATCTTTTATATTATACATCATCTCCTGGTTGTAGACCATAGGTCACCCAGTCTTCATTCAAAAATAGATCCATGTGATAAGCTTCAGAAACAATCTAATATATCCTTTTAATAATTGGACTAAATGTTTGTCACAATGCAACATAGTAACAAGGACATCCATGAAGTGAGTCTTGGGCAGTAAATACAAAACCTCAAAGACAATTAACAACATTAGAACTCAGCATTCACAGAAACAATCATTTTCTCTCTAAAATTGCCCTCATTTCTACAAAATATACCCTAATTAAGACTAATTTGTTTGCAAAAGAAGTCTGGTTTCAGTAAATTTTGCCTGATTATTTGCATAAGTATAACTTATCATGCAGGCTTTTTTAAGTTGGCTATGCTGGAACCTTCCATAAGGAATCTCAGATTGAATTTTAATAAAAGACCTCTCAAGGTCAGTAAAGTCATACCAAAGACTTGTTATCCGATCTGCCTGTACTATTTATATCTATATAGATATATAGATACATATAGATAAGGTGAATACCACTCTGCTTGGTGGGTCCTCAAAATATTTTGAGGTTCTCGGCCTTCAAGGAAGTAACCTTTATTATTTACCTGTAAGGTAACAAGTTGTTTTTCCAAGGGGCTTTGTTATGGTTGTTGTTCAGTCACTCAGTCGTGTCCAACTCTTTGCGACCCCATAGGCTGCAGGACACCAGGCTTCCCTGTCCTTCACCATCTCCCGGAGTTTGTTTAAACTCATATCCATTGAGTCAGTGATGCGATCCAACCATCTCATCCTCTGTTGCCCTCTTCTCCTGCTTTCAATCTTTCCCAGCATCAGGGTCATTTCCAGTGAGTCAGCTTTTCGCATCAGGTGGCCTAAGCATTGGAGCTTCAGCTTCAGCATCAATCCTTCCAATGAATATTCAGAGTTGATTTCCCTTAGGATTGACTGGTTAGCTCTTCTTGCAGTCCAAGGGACTTGCAAGAGTCTTCCCCAGTATCACAATTCGAAAGCATCAATTCTTCGACACTCAGCATTTTCCATAGTCCAACTCTCACATCCATACATGACCACTGGAAAAGCACAGCTTTGACCATATGGGCATACTCATTGGTGTTTTCCAGTGAGTTGGCTCATTGCATCAGATGGCTGAAGTGTTGGAGCTTCAGCTTTAGCAACAGTCCTTCCAATGAATATTTAGGGTTGATTTCTTTTAGGATTGACTGCTTTGCTCTCCTTGCAATCTAAGGGAATCTCAAGAGTCTTCTTCAACACAATTCAGGGACATCAATTCTTCAGCACTCAGCCTTCTTTGTGGTCTGGGTCTCACAGCTGTACATGACAACTGGAGGAACCACACACAGCTTTGACTTTGCGGACCTTTGTCAGTGGGGTGATGTCTCTGCTTTTAAATATGCTGTCCAGGGGATATAGCTGAAGATGTCAAAGAAATCAGAAGAGAGTGAAAAGAAGTGGAAATAATTTTTTAAATGTGTGGATTAAAACTTAATATAAAAATTTTAAGTATAATGTGAATTAACAAACAATAATGGGAATCCTTGTGCACTGTTGATGGAAATGTAAATCGGTACAGCCACTATGGAACACAGTTTGGAGTTTCCTCAAAAGAGGAAAAATAGAACTACCTTATGATCCAGCAAGCCATTCCTGGGTATATATCTAAAGAAAATGAAAACAGATATAAAAAGATATCTGTACTCCCATGTTCATTGTGTGTTCACAACAGCTAAGGGAGATTCATAGGTATAGCAGTGCTGAACTTTCTCTGCTCTCAGTATAGCAACTTATCTGATTTATAATCCTCAAGATGGCAGAGTAGAAGGATGTGCACTCACCTTCTGTGAGAACACCAAAATTGAAGCTACCTGCTGAACAACCATCAACAAGAGGATGTTGGGACTCACAAAAATAAGATACCCCATGTCCAAGGACAAAGGAGAAGCCACAATGAGATTGTAGAAGGGGCACAATCATGTTAAAATCAAATCACATACCTGCTGGGTGGTGACCCACAAACTGTAACCCCCACACATCAGACTTCCCAACCTGGGGATCTGGCAAAGGGACTGGGAATCCCCAGGGAATCTGACATTGAAGGACAGTGGGATTTGATTACAGAACTTCCACAGGACTGGGGGAAACAGAGACTCTTGGAAGGCACAAACAAAACCTTGTGTTTACCAGGATCCAGAGGAAAGGAACAGTGGCTCCGCAGGATGCTGAGCCAGACCTGCCTGTGAGTGTTTGAGGGTCTCCTGCAAATGTATAGGTCAGACTTGGCCTGCTGCAGAGGCAGGAACTCTGGCAGCCATAATCCAGGAAGGTGCATGTTGGCATAAGTCCTTTTGGAGGTCGCCTTTAGCCTTACCATAGAGCCTGTCGACTTCAGTACTGGGCACCTCAGCCAAACAACTAACTGGGAGGGAGCACAGCCCCACCCATCAGCAGAAAACTGAATTAAAGAATTACTGAGCATGGTCCTGCCCACCAGAGCAAGACCCAGTCTTCCCCACAGCCAGTCCCTCCTGTCAGCAAGCTTGCACAATCCTCTTACCTTCTTCTCCCATCAGAGAGCAGACAGAAGAAGCAAGAACTATAATTCTAATAGGCTTTATAGCTCTGTAAAGTTCACCTTAGTTCTTTAAAGCTATCTGGTCATATCTGATTCTATGGATTTTCTCAAATATGACTTTCCAGTCAAAACAATGGTAATATAACCCCAATGTTTCCAGTATGTCCTATTTTAAGAACGGATTCTTATCAAACTTATGCAAATAATTATATTGCCATAAAAATAAGAATATTAAGAGTTTCTAAATTCTGTAGGAATTTAGAGAGAAAAGATGAATGTTACAATTCTGCTTACAAAGTTAAAATGTACCAATCGCTGTAAGTTATAGTTAACTTAAGGGGAACAGTTTCCTTATATTTAGACAACAAAGATTAAAAGCTAGTAATATCTCAGACAAAAAGTCATACAAATTAACATTCAGCCTATGTAATTAATTCTTGTTGATCATGATCTTCTGTTAACAGTTTTATGAAGTCATCAGGGTTTCCATTAGAATTATTTAATTTCTTAACTCGTTCACTGGTATGAGCTGAAAGTTATCAGAAACCTATATGTGTCAAAAGATCCTTTCTATGAATATTTTTGAAGATGAAGCATTTTTGCAAAAGCATCAGAATACAAAAATAACTGTCTATAAAAGACAAAAGACTTAAAAAGCAAGGCTAAATTTCTGCCCAGACACAACATGAAAAGATGCTCAACATCACTCATTATCAGAGAAATGCAAATCAAAACCACAATGAGGTACCATTTCACACCAGTCAGAATGGCTGCTATCCAAAAGTCTACAAGAAATAAATGCTGGAGAGGATGTGGAGAAAAGGGAACCCTCTTACACTGTTGGTGGGAATGCAAACTAGTACAGCCACTATGGAGAACAGTGTGGAGATTCCTTAAAAAACTGGAAATTGAACTGCCATATGACCCAGCAATCCCACTGCTGGGCATACACACTGAGGAAACCAGAATTGAAAGAAACATATGTACCCCAATGTTCATCGCAGCACTGTTTATAATAGCCAGGACATGGAAGCAACCTAGATGTCCATCAGCAGACGAATGAATAAGAAAGCTGTGGTACATATACACAATGGAATATTACTCAGCCATTAAAACTATGTGCTTTTTTATAGTAGATATCTCCATGTGGCACCAAACATATTTATTAAATAGTCCTCAATATCTTTAGTTTCTCTGTAAAAGGAAGCTGATATTTAGTAATTAATGTTTCAGTATCTTATTAGGGGATGACCTAGATATTTAATCAACTTCTGACATTTACCTTAAATTAGCAAAACTCTAAAGTTTGAAGTTGTCAAAAAGATTTAGAGAAACTCTTAAGTAGACACACCATAAAACATGATTATTCTTTTTTTTATTAGTTTTGCTATACAATGACATGATATCGCCATGGGTTTACATATGCTCCCCCTCCAGACCCCCCCTCCCTCCCCCCTCCCTCCTCCCTCCCCCCAGGAAATCTCGGTGCACCAGTCCAGAGCATCAATCCTGGGCTGGCAATTGATTTCACATATGATAATTAACATGCTTCAATGCCATTCTCCCATATCATCCCACCCTTGCCCTCATCCACAAAAACATGATTATTCTTAAAGAGTTCACTTAAAAATTCTGAACACACACTTAATTTACTATTAAAAATTTTATTATATCAAGTCATTTTTCTGGCTGATGAATTTTCAACAGATATAATAAGATCTTATTTAACTTCTTGTAAATCTAGGTACAACAAAATATTATATTTAATGTTGATAACTCTAAAGACATGTCTATATTAGTAAAGAACTAAACTATCTTTAATACCAAACATTAATTCAGTACTGAATATTTCCCAAATCTTGTGAAACTGAAATTCATTTTAGTTACTTTTATATTTCTGAGAATTTATCTAAGTGCTTAATTTTCTTTAAATCAACTAAATAGGACTCTTTTACAAATTAATTTTGACTATACAACACATCTACAACATACACATATATGTAGACACACACAAATAGAGATCCCTTAGTTCCCATTCCGAATTTTCAGCCTTGTCAGGTACAATAAAACAATACCCATTCGTTATAGAAAAGATCAGATTTGAATTGGGTTTCTGGTAGATGGTCACTTATTTAGATGGCTAAACCCTTTTTTTTTACTAATATTTATTGAGAAGACACTGAAGACTTATATTTGTTCTTGACAAGTCAAGTTCCAAATGACCTATCTCCCTATTCATTTTCTTTCCATTAAAAATTACATTCTTGAAATTTGTACTTTAAAAAGATGGCCTAGATAAAACTTTCTGGAGAAGACCAGGTAGAACATTTACATCTCAAAGGCTCAGGGAAAGAAATGCAAGATTCTTCTAGGAGGGCTTTGTTCCCATAGGCCAGAATTGTTTTTTCTTTTAATACTTACAAACCTCTTAAGATAGACAGGGGAAATTTGGGTTAATTCGTGTTGGTTGTTGCTCAGTCAGGTCCAACCCTTTGCAATCCCATGGACTGTAGACCACTAGGCTCCTCTACCCATGGCATTCTCCAGGCAAGAACACTGAAATGGGTTGCCATTCCCTTCTCCAGAGGACCTTTCCAACCCAGGGATCAAACCCACATATCCTGCATCGCAGACTGATTTTTTTTTAAACATCTGAGCCACCAGGGAAGACTAGGGGATGTTTGAGAGGGTGAAAACAAAAAAAGGATTGATGGGCTTTGAATTATTTCTCAAGCCATACCTCTGGTTCTAGAAAGAGTAGATTTGAAAATTGAGTACTGCGTTTTTTTTTAATTCCTCAAGGTATTGAGTGCATGCGTCCTTTGCCCTGCCACTTCAGTTTTGTCTGACTCTTTGCGACCCTATGGACTGTAGCCCACCAGGCTCCTTCCTCTGTCCATGGGATTCTCTAGGCAAGAATACTGGAGTGGGATGCCATGCCCTCCTGCAGTGGACCTTCCCAACTCACATCTGCCTGCATCTCCTGCATTGCAGGCAAATTCTTTATCCACTGAGCCACCTGGAAAGCCCATCAAGGAATTGAGTAGCCACATCCTTGGTGGCTCAGCTGGTAAAGAATCTGCCTGCAAATGAGGGAGACTGGCTTCGATCCCAGGGTTGGGAAGATCCCTGAGAAGGGCAAGAGTCTTCTCAAGCACCACAAATAAAAATCATCAATTCTTCGGTGCTCAGACTTCTTTATGGTCCAACTTCCACATCCATACCTGACTACTGGAAAAATCATTAGCTGTGACTGTACAGACCTTTGTTGGCAAAGTGATGTCTATTGATGAGTAGGATCTTACTAGTAACTCAACTCAATAAGCCTTTTTGTGGCTAAAGCAAGTATGTAAGAGGCTTCCTGCAAGAGATCACAAAGGATGCAGCCCTCACAAGATGCAGAAATGTCACTCCCATGGATGTTCTAAGAAAGTAAAGACATTCATTGTACAAATGGAAACAACAAAGTTTGAGATGACAAAGGTTGCTTATGGACTGAGATCCCTTATGACAAACTTCCCTGAGAGCTGACTGTGTCAGGCAAAGAATTTCTCAGTTTGGAATTCCAATATACTGAGTGACTGCCAAATATATATGCACCTTCTGTATGTTAGAGACAAGTTTTCAGGATATATAACAAGATTAAAGGAAAACCTAATCAGACAAATAATTTTCCTCCATATGACCAAAGACACAAAAGACAGAAACAACAAGAAAACCTGACCATGTCTTAGAGGAAAAGGATTAACAAACCTAGAGTACTCTTCCACGTTTCAGACCAAAAGCCACTGAATCCAAGGAGCTAACTCTACAAACATTTATTTCCAATAACCTAATTTTAGAAAAGAGAAGAACTCTTACCACTCTAATTTCCAGCAAACCCTGCAGGCAGAGGTCAAAGAAACTGACAGATATGGTAAGAATTCTTACCTTCTGTCAGATTTCTCTAACTGCATGCATAGAAATTAATTTTGGAATGTCAAATGAGTCTCATCTTGGCCATTTCAGAGCAAGAATTCCTTTAATTCACAGTGTAAGAGGACTTGTGAATATAAATTCTCTAAACTGGGAAAATCCTCTTCAGTGTCTGTTAACTGAGGAGTCAGATACCTTTTTATTCACAGCCAAATAAAACTCGGGATTTTCAACCAATAATTGGTAGATCTGAGAATAAGAGACACTTATTCAATTTCATCTGGACATACATAAACCTGGTTGGGGTGTTAAGTCAGAGGTTTTCTGACTCCCCTCATTTCACTGTTTGGGAAATTCTTACCCACTTTAAAGTTGGTTTGTTGGAATGAAATTGTTAATGAAATTATATGGTGGACCTGTGTGCTATTTGTGAGTTGAACTCTTTTAGGTGTCACCCTAGAGTCATTTCAGCTCTTTTATGTGTCTCAGCTTCTCCCTCATTCAGTCTAAAGCCACCATGGGTGCTTGGTCAACTTTTACATTGTGTGTTGCTGGCTGAGCAAGTTTTTAATTAATGAGTGGTTTTCCCCATTGGACCACTGCATGGTATGAGGACTTGCCTTCACCACTCCCATAAATTTCTAAATTCCTGAGAAAGCCATAATTTGCCAGAAAGAGCTGTGTCCCTTTTCTTTAAAGTATAGAACTCTCATATGGTATCTTCACTTTAATTCTGACAAATTCTATTAAGGTAGTCAAATTGAGAAAAGATATTAGGCCTGTCTCTACCTAATCACCAAGTCCAAACCATTCAGTGTCTTTCAACTGAGCAAATCTTCCCAATGTTTCTCAACCATGCACTTTTCCCCAGTGTCTCTAAACTTGGAAAATCCTCACTGGTCTGGACTTGCTGAGGAGGAGGATGAACATAGGACCAGGGCTCCTAGTATAATATAGTTCAGGTGGGAAGTATGCCTTGGGTCCCTTCATGGTTGCCAAAATTGTCAACAACCAAAAAATCCCCAAACAATGTGAGAACTGTAAATTTCAGTTTTATTTTGGAACTTAACTGAGTACTATAGCCTAGAAGAGACAGCCTCCCAGATAGCTGTTAGGAACTGCTCCAAAGAATTAGAGGAGGAGCCAGTATATATATATGATTTGGGGTGAAGGCTGAAAAATACACATAGCTGTGGTTGTCTGAGGAGGACTTAAAATAGGTGAGAAGAGAAACGAAAAACAAGGGAGAAAGGGAAAGATATACCCGACTGGAATGCAGAGAATAGCAAGGAGAGATAAGAAAGCTTTCTTAAGTGAACAATACAAAGAAATAGAAAAAAGCAATGGAATGGAAACAATGCAAGATCTGTTCAATAAAATTGGAGATATCAAGGGAACATTTCATGCAAGATTGGGCATGATAAAGGAAAGAAACAGTAAGAGCCTAACAGAGGCAGAAGAGATTAAGAAGAGGTGGCAAGAATACACAGAATAACTATGCAAGAAAGATCTTAATGAACCAGATAACCACAATGATGTGGTCAACCTATCTAGAACTGGACATTACAGAGTGTGACATCAAGTGGGCCTTAGGAAGCATTGCTATGAACAAAGCTAGTGGAGGTGATGGAATTTTAGCTGAGCTATTGAAAGTCCTAAAAGATGATGCTGTTAAAGTGCTACACATATTGTCATCAAATTTGGAAAACTAAGCAGTGCCCACAGTACTAGAAAAGGTCAGTTTTCATTCCTAACAAAGAAGGGCAATGCCAAGGAATGTTCAAACTACCATACAATGTTGCTCATTTTACATACTAGCAAGGTTACACTCAAAACCCTGCAAGCTAGTCTTCAACAGTACATGTACCAAGAACTTCCAGATGTACAAACTGGGTTTAGAAAAAGCAGAGGAACAAGAGATCGAATTGCCAACATCTGCCGGATCATAGCAAAAGCAAGGAATTCCAATGAAAATCTAATCTGCTTCATTGACTATGCTAAAGCCTTTGACCATGTGGATCACAACAAACTGTGGAAAATTCTTCAAGAGATGGGAATACTAGACCACCTCACCTGTCTCCTGAGAAACCTGTATGTAGGACAAGAAGCAGCAGTTAGAACTGGATGTGAAAAAATGGACTGGATCCAAATTGGGAAAGGAGTACATCAAGGCTGTATACTGTCACCCTGCTCTTTTATGCAGAGTACATCATGTGAAATGCTTGGCTAGTTGAATCACAAACTGGAATTGAGATTGCTGGGAGAAATAATCAACAACTTCAAAAAAGCAGATGATACCACTCTGGCAGAAAACAAAGAACTAAAAAGCCTCTTGATGAGGATGAAAGAGGAGAGTGAAGAAGGTGGCTTGAAGCCCAACATTCAAAAAACAAAGATCATGGCATCTGGTCCCATCACTTCATGGCAAATAGATGGGGAAACAATGGAAACAGTGACAGATTTTATTTTCTTTAACTCCAACATCACTGCAGATGGTGACTGTAGCCACGAAATTAAAAGACACTTGTTCCTTGGAAGAAAAGCTATGACAAAACGATAGAGTGTATTAAAAAGCAGAGACAATTACTTTGCCAACAAAGATCCATATAGTTGAAGCTATAGTTTTTCTAGTAGCAATGTATGGATGTGAGAGTTGGATCATAAAGAAGGTTGAGTGCTGAAGAATTGATGCTTTTGAATTGTGGTGCTGGAAAAGACTGTTGGGAGTCCCTTGGGCAGCAAGGAGATGAAACCAGCCAATCTTAAAGGAAATCAACCCTGAATATTCATTGGAAGGACTGATGCTGATGCTAAAGCGCCAATGTTTTGGGCACCTTATGCAAAGGGCTGACTCATTGGAAAAGTCCCTGATGCTGGGAAATTTGAGGTCAAAAGGAGAAGGGGGCAGCATTGGATGAGATGGTTAGATAGCATCACTGACTCAATGGACATGCGTTTGAGCAAGTTCTGGGAGAAAATGAAAGACAGGAAAGCCTGGCATGCTGCAGTTCATGGGTTTGAAAAGAGTAGATCACAACTTAGTGACTGAACTACAAAGCATACATCTTGATAAAATGTTACTGCCAGTCGTGAAGTTCAGGTATCTCAATTATTTTGGTGCTTTTTTATGTATGGGGAGATGCAAGAATCTGGGGTCAATGAAATTCTTCCTTAGATATGCATTGCATCTTAACTATCTAGAGGGACATATATACAAAATACAGAATGCTTCATCCTAAATTCCTTTCAGTGTGTGCTGTAGGTCAGTGACTGCACTGCAACAACTAATGATTTAGTACTTACAAACTTGAACGGTGGATGATATTTTTTGTTTACAAATTAAGTATATTAATAAAGTATGAATAGAAGTGTGCTTACTTAACAAGGTAAAGAAGTCTGTATCAGACCAAAAGCAACCTCTTGCTATACCTGGCATTCCCATGAAACCCAAGAACAGGAGAAGAATTCTTATTATCACCACTATTTGATACTGTTCTGGAAGTACTAGGCAATGCAATTAGACTTTCTTCCCTTTGGAGCCAAAGCCGGGCTTGCTCATTCACTCTGAGGCCATTGGTCTCCATGGATATCCTCATCCATTAACCCCATCTTAACTCGTAACCTCTCTCTCTAAATACAAGCAACCTTCCAGCTCTATAAACTTTAGGCATGTTTCCCACTTTCAATATTTTCCTTTCTTGGCACTTGCCTCTTCCAAAGTATAGCATTTCTCTGTATAAACACTCCACACTTCCTAGTGTAAATATAGTTTCTCTTTTCTCCTGTGGTAAAAAATTAGTGATAAACTTTCCCTAACCTCTCTATTTACCTCCATCTCTTTCCCTGTTGCTGTTTTGCCCCAGCCCTTCCCTTATTCCATTCTTTAATCCTTTCCCCCTTCCCTGAGGTTTTTATCACTACAGTTCAGTTCAGTTGCTCAGTCATGTCCGACTCTGTGACCCCATGAACCGCAGCACACCAGGCCTCCCTGTCCATCACCAACACCTGGAGTCCACCCAAACCCATGTCCATTGAGTCAGTGATCCCATCCAACCACCTCTCCTCTGTCGTCCCCTTCTTCTCATGCCCTCAATCTTTTCCAGCATCAGGGTCTTTTCCAATGAGTCAGCTCTTCGCACCAGGTGGCCAAAGTATCAGAGTTTCAGCTTCAACATCAGTCCTTCCAATGAACATCCAGGACTGATCTCCTTTAGGATGGACTGCTTAGATCTTCTTGCAGTCTAAGGGAATCTCAAGAGTCTTCTCCAACACCACAATTCAAAAGCATCAGTTCTTCAATACTCAGCTTTCTTTATAGTCCAACTCTCACATCCATACAGGAACACTGGAAAAACCATAGCCTTGATTAGACGGACCTTTGTTGGCAAAGTAATGTCTCTGTTTTTTAATATGCTGTCTAGGTTGGTCATAACTTTCCTTTCAAGGAGTAAGGGTCTTTTAATTTCATGGCTGCAGTCAGCATCTGCAGTGATTTTGGAGCCCCCCAAAATAAAGTCTGACACTGTTTCCACTGTTTCCCCATCTATTTGCCATGAAGTGATGGGACCGGATGCCATGATCTTAGTTTTCTGAATGTTTAAGCCTACTTATTCACTCTCCTCTTTCACTTTCATCAAGAGGCTCTTTAGTTCTTCTTCACTTTCTGCCATAAGAGTGGTGTAATCTGCATATCTAAGGTTATTGATATTTCTCCCAGCAATCTTGATTCCAGCTTGTGCATCCTCCAGCCCAACGTTTCTCATGATGTACTCTGAATATAAGTTAAATAAGCAGGGTGACATCAATCTCCAAAATAAGTTTATCTCTCTAACTCCTCCACTGTGTACTTTATCCCTGAGCTTTTCAAGAGCTTCTGACAACTGGGCTAGGACGAAGTCAGGTTATAGTGCAGTTGTAAATTTAGTCAATATTTGGGTTTCTGGATGCCTTTTCATACTACACACACCTGTTCCCTGTTTAACAAATAGAGTTGAAAACTGGTATAAGATTAAGTAGAGTACTATATGTTTTTGGATAGGTGATCTTTAAAAAATCCACAGTTACTCTTAAGATAAAAAGTTGTGAAAACATGAACAAACTCACAAAATAGTAATTGACATACTTTTTCAGGTAGAAGTATATTCAGCAATATTTATAATTTTGTATACCTATATTAAGTATTGTGTTTCAAACCATGATATTTTATTAGAGCAGTTGATATGTTACGTTTTAATCCATAAAATTACATGCAGATACTTAGTATGTGTCTTAGTTGTAATTTTATATCAAAAGAGATTATTTCCAATTTATTTTTTCATACTTACACATTTTTATATATTATTATTTTTGACTAATACTTTCCCCAGCATTTTGCTATGGTATATTCAAATATATAAACATGTTCAAAGCATAATAGAGTAAAATGTGAAAAAATAGTACAGTGAGCAGCCATATGCACACCACTTAGGTTCTACAGTTCACATTTAGCTATATCTGCTTTATCAGATCTCCTCCCATATATCCATTTATCAATCCATTTGTTTATTATATGCTTCAAAGTATGTTTCAGACATTAGTATACTTCATGCCTAAACTGAGAATCTTTTCATTTTTCTCTTTGGCCATTTATGTGTTTCCTTTGGAAAAACATCTATTCGAATCCTTGACCCATTTTAAAAATAAGTTATTTGTAATTTTTATTGTTGTATTATATATATATTATTGATAGATATTCCCTAGCAGACATGATTTGCAAATATTTTCTCCCATTCTGTGGGTTCGCTTTTCACTTTCTTGAATGGTACTATCTGATGGACAAAACTTTTAAACTTTGATGATATGAGATTTATATTTTATCTTTTGTGGCTTGTGCATTTTGTGTCATAGCTAATTCAAAATCATGAAGATCTGTTGTATATTTACCTTTTACAGTTTTCACTCTTTTACTATTATCTATTTTAAGTTAAAATTTCTGCATGATGTAGATATTTATTTTTCTAGATTTGAATCTCATTTATCTAAAACTATTTGTTAAGTTCTGCCTTTTTCCATTGAATCATCATGCACCTCCGTAAAAGATCATTGACAAAAGATGTATAGATGTGTTTCTGTACTCTCTATTTTCTATTTATCTGTGTGTCTATTTTTCATCACTATCAACTGTTTTTATTACTCTAAGTCTATATTTAGTATTGAAATCATATCAAGTAAGTCCTCCTATTTTTCCTTTTTAAAAGTATGTTTGATTATTCTAAGTGTTTTGCATTTCTACATAAATTTTAGAATTGTTGTATGAGTTTCTAAAAAATGAAAAGCCTGTGAAACTTGTGATTTGTTTCTCATAAAATTTATAGATCAGTTTAGGAAGACTTACCATCTTAATGAATCTTCTAATTCAATAAATATGATATTTAGATCTTCATCTCATCAATGTTTTAAAGTTTCTCTTGTATGTATCTTAGATGTCTTTCATTAGATTTTTTCCTAGCCATTCAGTTCAGTTCAGTTGCTCAGTCATGTCTGACTTTTTGCTACCCCATGGACTGCAGCATGCCAGGCTTCCCTGTTCATCACCAACTCCTAGCCATTAAATATTTAATATATTTGCATTTTCATAAAGTTTTCACTTTCTACTTGCTTATAGAATGCAATTAATTTTTAAAATATTTTCTAGTATTCGATGACATTATTAAATTCATTTATGTGAATTATTGTTCTATTAGTCGCTTTATTTTTGTTAGACCTTTTCCATTCTTGTGGCTATGTAGCAGTATTTCACTGAAGTTTTGATTTGCATTTTTGGTAATTAATAGTGCTGCATACTTTTAAAAGTTACTTTCTTTTTATTTGGATATATTATGATTCATACTGATTACAAAGTTTTTCTTCAGTTTTCTTTTCCTGTTTTATTGACATAAAATTCATATGCATCAAAGCATAATGATTTGACTTACATGAGTAATGAAAAAATTACCTCAATAAGTTCAGATAGCATCTGTTTTCTTATACAGATGCAAAAAAGAGAAAAAGGAAAAAATACTTCTCATGTGACAAGAACTCAAAACTTACAGTTTAAACAACTTTTAGATGTATCATACTATATATATAGCATTAGCTATAATCATGATTTTGTACATTATATCCCATTCATAGATTTTTAAAACTCTTTATAATTGACATACAATGTTATATTAGTTTCACTTTTAGAACATAGTGATTGAACATTTATATACACTATTAGATGATCCCCAGGATAAGCCTAATTGCTATTAATATCTGTCACTATTTATAGTTATTACAATATTATTGACAATATTCTCTATTTAGTATAGTATATTCTCATGACCTATTTATTTTATAACTGGAAGATTGTACCTCTTAATCCTCTTCATCTATTTCATCAGTCCCTCAACTCCCCTCCTCTTTGGCACCCACCAGGTTGTTCCCTATGTCTGTTTCTGTTTATTTTTGTTTGTTCATTTGATTTGCTCTTCAGATTTCACATACAAGTAAAATTGTATTGTATTTGTCTTTCTCTGTCCAACCTATTTCACTTAGCATATACCCTTAGGTCCATCCATGTTATTTCAAACGGCAAGATTTCACTCATTTTTGTGGCTGAGTAATATCATTTGAGACTTCCCAGATGGTATAGTGGTAAAGAATCCACCTGCCAATGCAGGAGACAAGAGGAGTTTGATCCCTGGATTGGGAAGATCCCATGGAGGAGTAAATGACAACTCACTCCTGTATTCTTGCCTGAAAAATTCCATGGACAGAGGAGTCTGCCAGATTACAGTTCATGGGGTTGCAAAGAGTTAGACACAACTGTGCGACTAAGCACAATGTATGTATATACTACATATATATCTTTACCCATTCTTGTAGCAATGGACACCTTGGCTGTTTCCATACCTTGACTATAGTAAAAAATGTGGCAGTGAACATAGAGGTTTTGAATCACTGTTTTCATTTTCATTGGGTAAACACCCAGAAGTGGAATTGCTGGATCATATGGTAATTCTATTTTTAATAATTCAAAGAACCTCCATAAGATTTTCCATAGTGACTGTACCAGTTAACATTCCAAGAGTGAATGAGTTCCTTTTCTCCATAGCCTGTCTTGTAAATATTTGTTATTTTTGTCTTACTGATAATAGCCATTCTGACAGACATGAGGTGATATCTCATTGTGATTTTGATTTGTATTTGTTTATTTTTGTATTAAATTATAATTGATTTAAATATATTAGTTTTACATGTACAGCATAGTGATTCAATGTTTATAGATTATACTCCATTTAAAATTATTACAAAATAATGACTGTATTTTCCTGTTATACAACATATCCTGTTGCTTATGTATTTTATACACTAGTTTGTATCTCTGAATCCCATATTCTTATCTTGTCCCTCCCTCTTTCCTGTCCCCACTGGTATCCACTAGTTGGTTGTCTATAACTATGAGTCTTTTTCTTTATTATCCATTTATTTGTTTTATTTTTTAGATACCACACATAGGTGATAAAACACAATATTTGTCCCCTTGTCTGATTGATTTCACTAAGCATAATAGTCTCTAGGTCCATCCATGTGGCTTTCCTGATAGCTCAGTTGGTAAAGAATCTGCCTGCAATGCAGGAGACCTTGGTTTGATTCCTGGGTTGGGAAGATCCGCTGGAGGAGGGATAGGCTATCCACTCCAGTATTCTTGGGCTTAATTGTGGCTCAGCTGGTAAAGAATCTGCCTCTGCCTGCAGTGCGGGAGACCTGGGTTTGACCCTTGGGTTGGGAAGATCCCCTGGAGAAGGGAAAGGCTACCCACTCCACTATTCTGGCCTGGATCATTCCATGGGGTTGCAAAGAGTCAGACATGACTGAGTGACTTTCACTTTCAAGGCTGGATAATATTCCATGATATATATATAATATACATATATATGTTCTATATATATATAATACACATATATACAGCAGCATTTTTGCAATATTTCATTGTGTTTTTATTTGGATTTCTTATTAATTAGTGATATTGAGCATCTTTTCATGTGCCTGTTAGCTGTATGTCTTCTTTGGGAAATGTCTGTTCAGGTATTCTGCCCATTTATATTTCTTGTTTTATTTTTATTTATTTATTTACTAATTGAAGGATAATTGCTTTACAGTATTACATTTGTTTTTACCAAACATCAACATGAATCAGCCATAGGTTGTCCCATGTCCACTCCTACTTGAATGTCTCTCCCACCTCACTCCTCATCCCATCCCTCTAGGTTGTTATCAAGCCCCAGTTTGAGTTCCCAGAGTATTCCCATTGTATTCCCATTATACAGCAAATATACAGCAAATTCCCATTGTATTCTTCCCATTTTTAAAATCAGGTTGGAGTTTTTTGATATTTAATTATATGAGCTTTTTATATAGTTTCAATATTAATTCCTTATTGGTCATATTATCTGTAAATATCTTCTCCCATTCAATAAGTTGTCTTTTCATTTTGTCAATAGTTTATTTACTGTGCAAAACTTTTTAGTTAGATCTCATTTGTTTGTGTTTGCTTTTTTTTTTTTTTTTTGCTTTAGGAGACAGATCCAAAAAATATATTACTACAATTTATGTCAAAGACTGTTCTGCCTGTGCTGTCTTCTAGGAGTTTTATGGTTTCAGGCCTTATATTTAGATCTTTAATTCATTTTATGTTTATTTATGGTGTAAGGAAATGTTCTAATCTAATTCTTTTATGCATAGCTGTCAGTTTTTCCAGCACTGATTATGGAAGAGACTATCTTTTCTCCACTGTATATTTTTGCCTCCTTTGTCGTAGATTATTTGTCCATGTATGTGTTGACTTATTTCTGGGCTCTCTATTCTATTCCACTGATCTCTTTGTCTGTTTTTTGCCAGCACCATACTGTTTTGATTACTATAGTTTTATGTTGTAGTCTGCAGTCAGGGAGGGTGATACTTTCAGCTTTGATCTTTTTGCTCAAGATCACATTGGCTATCTGGAGTCTTTTGATATTCCATAAAAATTTTAGAATTATTTTTTCTAGTTTTGTCAAAAATTTCATGGCTATTTTGATATGAAGTGCATTATAATACCAGGTAGATTGTTTCAGGTAGTATAGATATTTTAGCAATATTAATTCTTCCACTCCAAGAATATGGGTATCTTTCCATTTCCCTCATCAATGTTTTGTTGCTTTCAGAGTATAGATCCTTCACCTACTTGGTTAAATTTATCCCTAGGTATTTAATTTTTTTTTTTTTTTTTTTTTTTCCCCATGTAAAACATTGCTTTGAGTTTTAATGTTTATTTCCCCAAGATAGCCTAGCCTGCACTCTACTTGGATAAATTTTACAAGCTAGTTTTCTGCTGCTTCTAGTTTTAAACTTTAACCATGTTTCTGATGACAAGGAATGCTGCAAAAATACTCTAGTTCAACAAAGAGTTATGATCACAAAATAATTTTTATCCATTCTACAGTGTTTCAGAATTACCAGTTGATTTTTAAACACAAAGTAGATATAGATGCTAATGGTGGCTAATCTGGTATGTTTCTTATAGCAAACTGTTGTTCATGCAACACTTGTGCTCAAAGGGGAAGGCACAGGATTTCCTACAATGAGCCACCTTATAAAGAGTTCTTTTTGTACAAATTAATTTATGTCACATTTAATTTAGTGTGCATAACCTCAAAACTGAGGTATTATTCCAATTTATAAAAACCACTTGCATAACTTTTATGCAAGTTTTAAAAATACAAAGTTTTCTCCCTAAAGTGGCTCAAAATAGATTGTTCATGGCTGCCTACATCTAAGATAAAAAGATTCTAAAACAATTGAACAGATTAGGCATATTATTAAAGGTGTTCAAACCATTACTTGATTTGTACATCTACTCAAACCTCTTCATCGGTCTTTATTCAGCAGTACATATGCACCAAATTCCATTTTAGAAGTTTCCATATCATTTTCATAGAAAACAAAGTTTGAAAACAAGTAACATTTAAACACAGCACGGTATTCTACCACAACTGAAACTTTTTTCTTCTTCTTCTTTACAGGACTCAACAAAATCTAAAAATGAACTAGGCTGTAGATTTACCTCATGCAAAGATCTTTATGTTATCTCTGAAAATGAAAAGGATGGCTTTTAAAAGCACATTTTACTCTTTTATACTATTATGGCAACTTGTGTACTGCAACACAGTCTATTTTGAGGGAAATTTATGATTTTTTTTTCATGCAAAAATCTACACAAATTAGTTTTGATGATATGGAAAGCTTTTCATAGCATCAAACATTCATCTGGTGCAAATGCACAGGGAAACCTTCCTGAAAGTTTTCTGACTTGAGAAGCAACTAAAAAGCCATACTAGGTAAATAAAAACTAAAAACAAAACAAAAAACTCCCACAAAAAAAAAAAAACCCTAAAAAAAAAAAAGGAGGGGGTGGGAACAGGGAGGAAGGGAAATAGAAAACACAGGCTGCAGAGTACACCAATGTCTGCTGCTGAACTGGTCTTTGTTTTCATGTCCAGTGTACAGTAACACTTATGATCTCACTCTGATGATTTTACTAGGTTTGTTATCAGCCCCCTGAAGGCAAATCAAGCTTGCATGCGTTCACATACAGCACCACAACCATACTCTCGTACACAGTCACTCCAGGACTAGGAGTCTGCTTCATGAATGAAGAGCCCTAGATTTGAAGGATGAACCTGGCTCTCCATCACTGAGCCAGACATTCATTCAACACTGTCCACTCACACACTGCTTCATAGCAAGGCCTGGGCTCGTTTTCCTTTGACTTTTATGGGCATCCTATTCTCTTTTATGCTTACAAGGCTTGAAGATGACAGTACTGCACTTTTCCCTCAATTGATACAAAGTCAATGTTCCTTCTCAGGCACTGAAGATCTGTGACCTGTAGCCCTTTTTACTTTGAACAACCTAAATAAGCATCCATGTAGAGTTCTCATTACATTTTGCCACTCATTCTCACTCGCACCCACTCGCCATCTTGACTTCATTTGGGCATTTTCTGTGATTCCAAATGAAATCTTCACATTTTCTTTCCCGATTTAATGCAGCAGCAGATCCCATGAGCCAAGCTTGATGGATCAAACCTTTTTATATATATGTATATATATATATATATATCCCAGTGCTGCATTGTACCTAACTTCCATAACATCTTTCTAAAACTGGAACCCTTCTGTTGGTACATTGGCAGATGAATTGAAACCAAATGTTCCACCTTGTATTGCCTCTGGAACAAGGCTAGGATCTTCATCAATCTAAGGGGGAGGGGAAAAAAAAGAAGGTGATGGTTAGTTTTAAATTGTAAGACACAGTATTGTAGTTAACACTTCCATTTAAAAAGTATAAGGGATTATGGGTGGCCAACACTGTCCTACCATCCCTTGAGAACCCTGAAACACTTCATAAAGGTTTTTTTCTAAAGGGATGCCAAAAGGGAAGAAAATGAAGAGAATACGCAAAAAGGATATCTTCTGAAAGAATGAAAGAGACTGGAGATGGTACTATGTCTCAAATTCAGAGAGTATACTCATTCTAATGCTACCACCTCTGGAGAGTAAGTGTATTCTTCGGTTAATATTTTAATAGCAACTGGAGACAACTTTTGAGCTTAAAGTAGTAACATAATGGCCCTATTAAAATGGATTGCTGATATTCTTTCTATATGCTTTATATCTAATGGTTGAAATATCACAAAATTATGTGCCTATGGTGTAGTTCCTATAAGAGGCACATCATCTTTATTATTCTTTTCACAATGTAACAGAGTAAGCAAGACCTGCATGTTGAAGTATTAAAAATCATTAAGGCTTTGTGTATACCTAATTATCAATTAGGACTTCTAAAAATATCCAATTTTAATACATGATAAAAACTATTTTTTAAAAAATATGCTCTTTAACAAGTATTATATTCTAAATAGGACTTAGCTTGATAATCTGGTGGCTATTTCTGATCACTATAATTTTAGATTTAACATTCCCAAAGAGATAATACTAAAAATAATTCTTTAATTTCAACTACCATATACTGACAATCTGAAAACATCCTTCTATAGTATACATTATACAGTAACTTATGTGTCTTGATAATTTTTTTTCACTGTATCTATTTATCTTCATATCTGTTTTTGGTCACCAACTAAAATTAATGGTGGCAACATATTCAAATACAGACTAACTAATTATTGTCATAATGGGTTTATTATAGGATATACTAGCTTCACTATTTTGTTTACAAACACATTAGGCTATTACAATATAAAATATGGTAACTATATAGAGACATCAAGGGAAAATAAAGCCTAATTTATTCACTGTCAAAAAACTCTCGTCTTTTTTTGCCATTTGAGCTAATACCACTTTTTAATACCCCAAAGGACTTTAAAATACTGAAATATTATGTATCTTTTTCAATTCCATTCCTCTAAAATACATACATATACATCCTAACTTAAATTTAATCCAGACTTATGCTTATTAAGTAAAACTAAGCAAATGATAAGATTATTAAATACATCATCTGAAGAGAAGAACTGATCAATGATCTCATAGGCCAATTTGTAGATGTCTTCATTTTCATGATTTTGAAGCTGTTCAATTTTCTCCAGTCCTCCACATTCCTCTATAAGATTGGCTATGGTTTCTGCCTCATCTTCAGCCATTTTTAATATATTACTTAGTCCATCGAGTACTACTTGTACAACTTGTGCATCTTTTACAGTCAGCAAGTTGCAAAAAGGTGGGATAACATTTTGTTGGATTAGGTAGGCCACTTGATCTTTTCTTCCACTAATTGTTAAGTTACTTATGGCCCATGCAGCTTCTTTCTGAGTGCCAAAATCTCCCTTATCCAAAAGGTGTATTATCATTGGTACAAGATTGGCATCAATTACTGCCTGAACCTGCTGCTGATTTCCTGCAGTGATGTTAGAGAGGAACCACACTGCTTCTTTATTAATTTTCTCTTTGGGATGTGTCAGAAGCGCAGGGAAGTGTGAAAGAGCATCACAGTTTAAAACTACTTGTGTTTGCTCATCAGTTCCAGTAACAATATTGCCTACAGCTCGAAGTGCTGCTGTCTGCACTTTAACTTCCTGGTGGCTGAGAAGAGGAACCAAATGAGGGACTATTCCAGAGTCTATTACCATCTGTATCTGTTCGTTGCCAGCATCAGTAAGGTAAGAGAGGGCCCAGACTGTATCTACCAATATATTTACGTCTGTGTGATGAATTAAAACACAAAGAGCTGGAAGAATCTCCTGAATGGTTTCCATTGGGGGTGGTGGGTCTTTGTGGCGACATAAGTTGACCATAACCCAAGTAACATTTCTTAAGAATGTTATAGGAATAGATGGACTTATGAAGGAAAGTAAAGGTTTCACAACTCCAAGACTTATGACATAATCTCTACACTGTGGCCCATCACCTATGATATTTCCCAGTGCCCACACTGCTTGCTCGCAGACATTCTGATGGGGTGAATGGAGAAGCCTTAGGAAAAGTGGGACAGCATTAGACTGAACTACTGCTTGAGTTTGTTCAGAGGTTCCAGATGCAATGTTTGTCAAAGCCCATGCCGCTTCAAATTGTAAAGAAGGATTGTCATCTCTTTCAAGACAATGGACTAAAATAGGCAATATTCCAGATTTTATTAAGTCATCAATCGGTGGATTTCGATCACTGGACAAAAGCTTCCTAGCGGCTTGAACTGCACTTAATTGAATTCCTTGGTTATCACTTGAAGCATTTTGAACAATAGCTTCTAGAGAGGTATTTTGCACTCTATAATCGCCATCTATGTCAGAGTCTTCACAGATATCTTCATGTGGTACATTCCTCCTCTTTAAGAGATGTTCATCTCTTTTATTCTTTCTTAATTCAACTACAACTTCATTTCGTTGTCTTCTCATAGTCTCCAAGTCGCGGCCTTTGTTCTTGAAATTCTTGAGCCGTTGGTTGTCCAGTTTCTCGTTGTCCGCCATGGCCGGGCCGGTGACTCCTTCCCCCGCCCGGGCCCCGCGGGATCCGCCCCAACCACCACGCCGCACCGACACTCCCAGGAACCGGGCCGCTGCCTGAGCTGCTGTGCCCGCCGCGCTGCCGCTTCCTTCCTCCTCTCACCTGCCTCCGCCGCGGTCTTCTCCGCCTCTCCCCGCCCGTCCCCCCCCCTGCCCTAACCCCAGCGTGACCGCAGCTCCAGCGAAGACAACTGCGGAGCCGGGCGGCGGCAACGGCGGCGGAATGTGCTGCCGGCTGCGAGGGGGAGCAGCCTCGATCTCTATCCCTAGGTATTTAATTTTTATGATGTGTTTTCTTGCTTTTTCTTTCTGATATTTTATTACTAATGTATAGTAAAGCCATAGATTTCTGTATATTAATGTTGTATTCTGCAAGTTTACTGAATTCATATATTAGTTCTAATAATTTTTGGTGGAGACTTTAGGGTTTTCTTACTATGTATAGTATTATGTCATCTGTGAATAGTGTCAGTTTTACTTATTCCCTTCCAATTTAGATGCTTTTAATTTCTTTTTCTTCTCTGACACCTATTGCTAGGACTTCCAATACTTGTTAAATAGAAGTGGTGATAGTGGGCATCTGTGTCTTGTTTCTGATTTTAAAGAAAAATTTTCAGATTTTCACAACTGAGTATGATGTAAATTGTGGGTATGTCATAAATGACCTTTATTTATGTTGTGATATGTTCCCCCTATACCAGCTTTGTTGAGAGTTTTTTTCATAAATAGATGTTAAATTTTCTCAAATGCTTTTTCTGCATCTGTTGAGATGATCATATGATTTTTTAACTTATTGTTATTGTGTTGTATCACATTAATTCATTTGCAAATATTGAGCCTCCTTGAGTCCTGAATAATCTCATTTGATTATGGCATATGATTCTTTACATATTGGATTTGGTTTGCTAATATTTTGTTGAGGATTTTTGCATCCATATTTATCAAAAATACTGGTCTGTAATTTTCATTTTTGTAATATCTTTGCCTAGTTTTAATATCAGGGTACCATAGTTGAAAACGACCCATGTAGCACAATGTTCATTGTAGCACTATTTACAATAGCTAGGACATGGAAACAATCTAGATGTTCATCAACAGATGAATGGAATACAAAAGCTGTGGAGCATATACACAATGGAATATTACTCAGCAGTAAAATGAATGCATTTGAAACAGTGCTAATGAGGTGGATGAACCTAGAGCCTATTATACAGAGTGAAGTAAGTCAGAAAGAGAAAAATAGTATCGTATTTTAATGCATATATATGGAATCTAGAAAGATGGTACTGATGAACCTATTTTCAGGGCAGCAATGGAGACTCAGACATAGACAACAGACTTATGGACCCAGGAGGGTTGAGCGAGTAGAGAGAATAGCATGGAAACATATACATTCCCATATGTAAAATAGTCAATAGGAATTTTCTGTATGACTCAGGGAACTTAAACTGGGGCACTGTGATAACCTAGAAGGGTGGGATGGGGTGGGAGGTGGGAGGGAGGTTTATGAGGGAGGGGGCATGTGTATACCTATGGCTGATTCATGTTGATATATGGCAAAAACTCGGCTTCCCAGGTGGCTCAGCGATAAAGAATTTGCCTTCAATGCAGGAGACACAGGTTTAATTCCTGGGTCAGGAAAATCCCTTGAGGGAGGGCATGACAATCCACTTCAGTATTCTTGCCTGGAAAATCTCATGGACAGAGGAGCCTGGCAGGCTGCAGTCCATAGAGTCACAAAGATTTGGACACAACTAAAGCAACTGAGCATGCACACACATGGCAGAAACCAGCACAATAGTATAAAGCAATTATCCTTCAATTAAATTTTTTTTAAAAATCAGGGTAATTGTGTACTCACAGAATGAATTGGAATGCAGTGTCCTCTTACATTTTTTGGAATAGTTTGAAAATATTGGGTGTTTCTTCTTTAAATGCTTGGTAGAATTTCCCTGTGAAGACTTCTGTTCCTGGACTTTTGTTTACTTAGACATTTTTCAATTAAAATTCAATTTCACTACTAGTGATCAGTCTGTTCAGCTTGTCTGTTTTTTCCTAAGTGAGTCTTGGCAGGTTGTAGGCTTCTAAAAATTTGTCCATTTCATATAAGTTGTCCAATTTGTTGACTTATAACTATTCATAGTATTCTCTTATGATTTTTTAATCTGTAGTATCAGTTGTTACTTATCACTTCTTTCATTTCTTATTTTATTCAAGTCCTCTTACTCTTCTTCTAGATAAACTGGTTAAAGGTTTATCAATTTTATTTGTTTTTTCAAAAAGCTAGCTCTTGTATGAATGAATGAATGAGATTCCCACTATCCCTACCTACTATCCAGCAAAACCATAATCAAGGGAATGGGCTTGGTGGAATCAGCAGGAAAGAAGACTCTGTTGAATTTAACTCTAGCCTGGCACGGTCAAGAGACATGAGAGGTGTAGAATAAGTGGGAGGCCTCCAGAGCCCCCACCCCGACCCTGTCCCCATGAGGAAATGGGGTGGGGTCTGCCAGCCTTGCAGCGGTCAGTGAAATACCACTACTCTGATCACTTTTTTCACTGACCCAATGGTGGGGGTGTCAAAAGGGCAAAAGCTCGCTTGATCTTGATTTTCAGTAGGAATACAGACTGTGAAGGCAGGGCCTCACAATCCTTTTGACCTTTGGGGTTTTAAGCAAGCGTTACCAGAAAAGTTAGTACAGGGATAACTGGCTTGTTGCAGCCAAGTGTTCATAGTGACGTCACTTTTTGATCCTTCAGTGTCGGTTCTTCCTATCATTGTGAAGCAGAACTCACCAAGTGTTGGATTGTTCACCCACTAACAGGGAACGTGAGCTGGGATTAGACCATTATGAGACAGGTTAGTTTTACCCTACCGATCATGTGTTGTTGCCATAGTAATCCTGCTCAGTACTAGAGGAACTGCAGGTTCAGACATTTGGATATGTGCTTGACTGAGGAGTCAAAGGGGCAAAGCTACCATCTGTGGGATTATGACTGAACGCCTGTAAATTAGGAGAAGGAAATGGCAACCCACTGCAGTATTCTTGCCTAGAGAATCTTGTGGACAGAGGAGCCTGGTGGGCTGCTGTCTATGGGGTTGCACAGAGTGGGACACAACTGAAGCGACTTAGCATGCATACATGCATTGGAGAAGGGAATGGCAACCCACTCTGGTATTCTTGACTGGAGAATGCCAGGGCGAGAGGAGCCTGGTGGGCTGCCGTCTACCGGGTCACACAGAGTTGGACACGATTGAAGCAACCTCTAAATCAGCTGCAGCAGCAGCCTCTAAATCAGAATCCTGCCCAGGCAGAAGGATATGGCAACACCGCCAAAGTCTCCATTGACCTTGGATAGCTGGTTCCCTGCTGTCCCACAGGTGGGCTGCCACACTGGACCCTTTGGGACTGGGGTCTGGTGTGGAGAGCCCTTCGTCCTGGGACATGGGGTGCGGCCAGAAAGGCGGCTGACCCCTCTCCCATCACACACCGCACGTTTGTGGGGAACCTGGGGCTAAATCATCCCTAGATGACCTGCTTCTGGGTAGAGGTTTCTTTCATAGCAGAGCAGCTCCCTCCCTGTGATCTATAGAAAGTCAGCCCTCGACACAAGGGTTTGTTAAAAAAAAGGAAAAAAAAAAGATAACAACAACTACAAAAAAGCTATTCATTAATCTTTTGTGTTTTTGGCGGTGGATCCTTATTTTCTCTCTGATATTTAGTATTTCCTTCCTTTTACTGACTTTGAACCCAGTTTCTTTTTCTTTTTCTAATTCCATTAGGTAGTCAATCAGATTGTTGGCGGTTTTTCTTGTTTACTGAAGAAGGCCTGTATCTCTAATTTCCCTCTTAGAACTGCTATTGCTGCATCCTGTAGGTTTTGGAACATCGTGTTCCCATCTTCACTTGTCTCAAGGTAATTTCTGATTTTTTTATTGATCCACTGGTTTTTAGCAGCATCTTGTTTAGTCTCCACATGTTTGCTTTTCCATTTTCCTTTCCTATAATCAATTTCTAGTTTCATATAGTTTTGTTATTGCTTTTCTGTCTGGATGATCTGTCCATTGATGTAAATAGGGTTTACAGTTCCCCACTATTAGTATGGGGTTTCCCACATGGCTCAGATGGTAAAGATTCTGCTGCAGTGCCAGAGACCTGGGTTCAATCCCTGGGTCGGGAAGATCCCCTGGAGAAGGGAATGGCAACCCACTCCAGTATTCTTGCCTGTAAAGTCCCATGGACAGAGAAGCCTGGCAGGCTACAATCCTTAGGGTTGCTAGGAGTCGGATATAACTGAAATGACTTAGCACTATTAGTATATATTGTCGGTTTATCCCTTTATGTCTGTTTATATTTGCTTTATATGTTGTTGGGTGCTCCTATATTGGTTACATATATATTAATGAGTGTGACACCCTCTTCTTGTATTGATTCATTTATCATTATATACTGATGTTCTTAGACTTTTTTATAGACTTTGGTTTAAAGTCTATCTTTTCTCATATGGGTATTGCTATCCTTGTTTTCTTGTTGCTTATATTTACATAGCATATCTTTTTTCATCCTCTCATTTTCAGTCAGTGCCTTTAACACTGGAATGAGACTCTTGTAAGTAGCATGTAGATGGGTCGTATTTTTTAACCAATCAGCCACCCTATGTCTTTTGATTGGCGCATCTAGTCCATTGACATTTAAAGTAATTATTGATAGGTATGTATTTATTGCTATTTTGTTACTTGTTTTCCAGTTGTTTTTGAGTTCTTCTCTGTTGATTTCTTTTTATTTTCCCTTGTGGTTTGATGATTTTCTTTTATTACCATGCTCATTTTCTTTTCTTTCTAGATTTTGTGTATCTATTATAGTTTTTTTTATTTGTGCTTATCGCTGAGTTCGTATATGTTGACCCATAGCTATATGTAGGTTTAAATTGGTAGTCATTTAAGTTAAAACACATTCTAAAAGATCTATACTTTTTACTTCCTTCATGCACATTTTGTGTTTTCAACGTCTTAGTTTATATCTTCATGTTTATCACTTCATTGTTTATGCTAGTTATGGTTACAATGACAACTTTTTGTTTTTTGAGCTTTGTGCTAGCTTATTTAAGTGGCTGATCCTCAGAATTTGCTATATATTTGTCTTTCCTAGTGGTATTTTTCCTTTCCTATGGATTCTCACTTCTTGTTATAACAATATCTTTTGCACTTAAAGAAGATCCTTTAACATTTCATTTAGGGGAGGTTTAGTATTGCTTAATTGTTTTAGTTTTTGCTCATCTGAGAAATTCGTTATCTCTCCAATTCCAAATAATACTCTTGCTGGGTAGAGTAACCTAGTTTGCAGGGTTTTTTCCCTTTTCATCACTTTGAATATATCATGCTACTCCCGTCTGGCCTGAAAAGTTTCTGCTGAAAAATCAGCACATAGTCTTATGGAGGTTCCCTTGTATATAAATTTGTTTTTCTTTTCCTGCCTTTATAATTTCTTTTTATCTGTAGCTTTTGCCATTTAATTATGATTTATCTTTGAGTGAGTCTGTTTGGATTCATCTTGTTTGAGATCCTCTGTTTCTGTATCTGGATATCTGTTTCATTCCTCAGGTTTGGGAAGTTTACAGCCATAATTTCATCCAGTACTTTTGACCCTCCTTTGCTCTCTCTTTTCTTTCTTGGACCCCTATAATGTGAATGGTTGTATGCTACATGTTATCCTAAAGATCTGTTCAACTGCCCTCATTTTCTAAAGTTTGTTTTTATTCTTGCTTTCCTGATTGGGTAAAAATTTCTACTATTCTATCTTATAGATCACATATATGCTCTTCTGTGTCACTTAGTTTGCTATTAATTCCTTCTAGTGTGTTTTTCATTTCAGTTACTGTATTCTTCATTTCTAATTCCTTCTTTTATTTTCTGTTTACTTTAAAAATTCTCACTGTGTTCATCTACTCTTTTTCCTAATTCAATTAGCATTCATATTACTAATGCCTTGAATTCTTTATCTGGTTGTTTATTTCTGTTTCATTTTTTTGTAGGGATTTTCTTTTCCTTTTCAGTTGAGACCAGTTCCTCTGTTTTCTCATTTTGCTTAACTTTCTCTGTCCTTATGAATTTAGGTGAAACAGTTACCTGTTGTGTTCTTAAGGGGATGTCCTTAGTAGAAGTAGAAGGTAGACATGACTGAGTGACTAAGCACACACACACAATGATAGGCATTTAATTATTGCTCTTTTATCATTTGTTCTCTGATTGTTTTGTAGTTCTTGGCTCACTTCTTCTCTTACTGTCTTCCTTTGTAATTTGGTTATTTTATTTTGTGTTATGGTCAGATTATTTTCTCTTTATTTTATTTATTTATATTTTGTATCTACTACAGGTTTTTGGTTCATTGTTATCATAAGGTTTAAGTATAACAACCTATCTATATAATCATTTATTTTAAGTTTATGGGCACTTAAGTTTGAATGCATTCTGAAACACTAAACCACACTCTCATATTTTGTATTTTTGTTGTCATATTTTACATCTTATTGTTTGTTGTTCAGTCTGTAAGTCATGTCCAACTCTTTGTGACTCTGTGGACTGCAGCACATCAGGCTTCCCTGTCCTTCACCATCTTCAGGAGTCTGCTCAAACTCATATCCATTAAGTCAGTGATGCCATCCAACCATCTCATCCTCTGTCGTCCCCTTCTCCTCCTGCCTTCAATCTTTCCCACTATCAGTGTCTTTTCCAATGAATCAGCTCTTTAAATCAGGTGGCCAAAGTATTGGAGCTTCCTTAACTAATTATTGTAGTTATAGTTGATTTTGTTGCTTTTGTCTTTTTTCTTTCACACTAGCTTTGTAAGAGGCTGATCTATTTTCTTTACTATATGTTACTTTGAACAGCATGGTTTTTCCTTTCATGTAATTTCTTACCTCTAGTCGTGGCCTCTTGTTTTCCACTTAAAGAGGTTCCTTTAACATTTCTTATATGGTCAGTTTAGTTGTGATTAACTCCTTTAGTTTTTGCTTGTCTCAGAAACTCTATCTCTCCCTCAGTTCTGAATTATAACCTTGCTGGTTAGAGTATTCTTGGTTATAAGTTTTGTCCTTAAAGTTTCTGCTGAAAAATCAGCTGATAGTCTTATGGGAGTTCTCTTGTACACAACTAATTGTTTTCTCTTGCTGCTATTAAGATACCTTACCTTTGACTTTGACATTTTAATTATGTTGTGTTTTGGCGTGGGTCTCTGGTTCACTTTGTTTGGGACTCTGTGCTTCCTGTTCTAGATGTCTGTTTACTTTATAGAAGATTTCAGCCATTATTTTATCAGATAAATTTTCTGTCCTTTTATTTTTCTCTTTGCCTTCTGAAATTCCCATAATGTGACTGTTGGTATGTTTGGTACTATCCAAAAATGTCTTAAACTATTCTCAATTTTTAAAAAATTCTTTTTCTTTTTGCTCTTCCAATTGGGTGATTCCACGTATGCTGTCTTCCAGGTTATTGATGCACTCTTCTGAATGATCTAATCTGTTGTTAATTCCATCTAGTGTATTTTTCACTTCTGTTTTTTGGGTATTCAATGCTATTTGAATATTTTATATTTTCTTTTTATTGACGTTTTCCTTGTGTTCATCAATTCTTGAGTTTGTCAAGCATATTTATGCCCATTACTTTAAACTATTTATACAGTAGATTACTTGTGTCCATTTTGTTTAGTTCCTTTTCTTAGGATTTGTCTTATGCTCTCATTTGGAACATATTGTTTTGTCTCCCCATTTTGCCTAACTCTGTTTCTATGTATTAGGTTTCTGTGTATCTATTTCTTTTTGCCTTGAAGGACTGGCCTTATGTACAAGGTTTCCTGTGGGGTCCAGAAGAGCAGTCTCTTCTGGTCACCAAAGCCATGTTCTCCCAGAATATCACCTGTGTGAACTGTATGTTACCCTCCTGTTGTGGTAGTCCCACAGTTGCTGCAAGTGCATTTGTGAGTGGGGCTGAAAACCAGGCCACCTGGATGTGAGACTAAGCTATGACTGTTGTGGGTGGACTTGTGGGTGGTACTGACTCCTGTTTGGAGGGCTTTCTGGCCTGTCCAACAACAGTGCAGGTATGCTGATTGCCTGGGCTGGCTCCCTGAGTGGGAATCACTTTGGGTGTACACAATTCAAGCTGACGCTGCCCTCCAGGTGTTACAGAGTGAAAGCCACTTTGAGGTGTCACTAGTCTTGGCTGAGTGACAGCAAGTGTGACATGGTGAGAGTTGCTTTGGGAGTGTTCCAGAACTCTTGAGGCTACTCGTTGGGTGTGGTAGCATAAGAGCCTCTTTGGACTCAAATGTGGCTGGCCACCAGGTCTGCTATGATGGTAGCCAATTTGAGTGAGGAGGGGCTGGACCTGACGGAGACTGCTCAGCAAGTGTAGTGAGGTGGGAGCTGCTTTGAGAAGTGTGGGTCCCTACTGAGACTGACCACCAAATGTTCCAAGGTAGAGATCTTTTTTTGCTTTTTCATGTGCTTGTCTCTCATTTCTATATTTGCATTTAAAAGTTACCTGTTAAAATATTTAATATATTCTGATTTAGGTTTTTTTTTACTTTATTATTGAGGTTATTACTTCCTTACATAGTTCAGATATCATTCCTTTGTAAGTTTTATGTTTTGTATATATTTTCCCTAGTCTGTGGTTTGTCTTTTTAATTTTCTAACATCTTTCAATGATACCTCTCTATTTTCACTATAATGACTCTTGTTAATTATTTATTTATTTGTCCTATTTTCGATGTTGTTGGGCCTTCTGAATCTGTTCATTGACATACTCATCAGTTCTAGAAGATCTCTATTGTTATGTCTTTATAGTTTCAATCTGTGCCTTTTCCACTTGTCACCCAATTAAGCATAAGCTAGACATTCTCATTGAGTGCTCCATTTTCTTACTTCCCCTTCTGCCTGACACTTTGGCCCAGTTGGTAAAGAATCTGCCTGCAATGCAGGAGACCCAGGTTGCATCCTTGGGTCTAGAAAATCCCCTGGAGAAGGGAATGACAACTCACTCCAGTATTCTTGCCTGGAGAATCCCATGGACAGAAGAGCCTGGCGGGCTACAGTCAGTCCATGGTGTTGCAAAGAGTCAGAGAGGACTGAGTGACTAATACTTTTCTGTATCATTTCTTCTAACTTCTCTTCTAGATTACTAGTTTTTTCTTAACTCCTTAATCAGTTGTTAAATCTGTTCATGGAGTTATTTTTCCCCTTCCTTTTTATTTTGAAACAATCTCAATCTCACATGAAAGTTTAAATTATAGTACAAAGATGTTTTTTCTAAACTATTTGAGATCAAGTTGCCAACAAAATGCTATACCAGCTCTCAATATTTTAGTGTATTTTCATAAAAACAAAGGACATTCTTTTACACAAATGCCATTAAAATTAGAGAATCATCTTTAATACATTAATCCTCAGATCCAGTTCAAATTTCTCCAGGTTCCTAATATTGTTCTTTACAGAAAAATGACCCAGTGCAATAGCATGTGCTGAATTATTGGTTTCCTTAGATTATTTTTTCTTTCTGGAATAGTTTCCCAGTCTCTCCTTGACTTTCATAAGCTTGCTGTATTTGAAGATTTTTGAATGGTTATGGTGTAGAATGTTCCCTGATTCGGATTTTTCTATTTTATTCATCATTAGGTATATATTATGCACATTTGATAGTAATATTACAGAGATGATGCTGTATTCTTATTGAATCCTATCAGGTGTCCCTCAATTTTACTTAACCAAAAATAGAGTTATCATATGAGCCAACAATTCTACTCCTGGGCATGTATCCTGAAAAGATTAAAACTCTAATTCGAAAAGATACATGCATCCCAATGTTCACTGCAGCATTATTTACAATAGCCAAGACACAGAAGCCACCTAAATGTCCATTGACAAGAGGAATGGATGAAGAAGATCTGGTACATGTAGACAACAGAATAGTACTCAGCCATAAAAAATGAAATAATGCCATTTGCAGAAACATGGATGGACTTAGAGATTGTCCATCTCTAAGTTACTTACTGAATGAAGTAAGCCAGACAGAGAAAGACAAATATCATATTCCACTTACAGGTGGAATCTAAAAACTAATACCAAATTAACTTATTCATGAAACAGAAATAGACTCACAGACATAGAGAACAAACTCATGGTTAACAAAGGGGATAGTGGTAGTGGGGGAGAGATAAATTAGCAGTTTGGGGTTAACATATACAAACTATTATATATAAAGTAGGTAATCAGCAAGGACCTACTCAATACCTTGTAACAATTTATAATGGAAAAGAATCTGAAAAATAATATATATATATATGTATATATATATATATATATAAATGTATGACCAAATTATTTTGTTGTACACTTGAAACTAAGATAAAATAGTAAATTAACTATACTTTAATTTAAAAATGATACCAGGATTTCCCTGGTGGTCCAGTGGCTAAGACTCTGCACTCCCAATGCAGGGGCCTAGATTCAATGCCTGGTCAGGGAACTAGATTCCACATGCTGCAATTAAAGATCCTGCATGCATCTATGAAGATCCAATGTAGCCAAATAAATAAACAGATAAAAATAAATATAAAAAACTACAAAAAACTTATAAAACTCTCCTAGTATCTCTAATAAATAGTTGTACATTCTTCAAGATTTGTCTTATAGAGACAAATCATATGAAAATAATGACAGTTTTATGTATTCTTCTGTGCTGTGATTGTGGTTAGTCGCTCAGTCATGTCTGACTCTTTGCAACCCCATGGACTGTAGCCTGCCAGGCTCCTCTGTCCATGGGGATTCTCCAGGCAAGAATACTAGAGTGGGTTGCCATGCCCTCCTACTGGGGATCTTCCCAACCAGGGGTCAAAATCAGGTCTCCCTCATTTCAAGTGGATTCTTTACTGCCTGAGCTACCAGGGAAGCCCTTAGCAAATCATTAATTTTTCTTGATTTTTGCTGATTTAATCTCTGAATAGGAAGTGGTGGTTGTAGGTCTCACTGGCATTTTTCTAATCTTAGAGACAATACTTCCAACATTTCCTCTTTTAAGACACTGTTGTATGATTTTTGTTGCTTCCTTTTCTCAGATTAAGGAAGTTCACTTCTATTTCCAGTTTGCTAAAGGTTTTCAATTAAAAAAAGTTGACTTTTTGTCAAATACTCTTGTTTTTATAGTGATAATCTTATGGCTTTTTTCATTTATTTTAACAAGTAGTAAAATGTCATTGAGAGATTTCCTACTATGAAATTACCTGCATTGATGGAATAAACCCTGCTTTACAATGGCATATTGGACTTCAGGACACTGTAAGATTTAGTTTTCTAAAATTTTGTTTAGACTTGATATATCTATATTCATAAGTTAAACGGGCTTTTGCTTTTTGTCTCTTGTACTGTTCCTTTGTGGTGTTGATATCAAAACTATTCTAGTCTCATAAAATGAGAAACTGGAAGATCTTGCACAAAATTGGAATATTTTCCTTAAGTATTTGGAAGAGCTCTTCTATAAAACTATCTGGTTTGGGGAGCAAAGAGAAGATGGTGGAGGAGTAAGACAGGGAGATTGCCAGCCTCCCCCAAATACATCAAAAACTCATCAAGATATGGAACAACTCCTACAAAGCAACCTCTAGGCGACAGCAGAAGACTGCAGGCCTCCAGGGGGACAGGCTAAGCTTCATGAAATGAGGTAGGAGAGATGAGGGAGACATAAAAAGGGAAAACGATGGGCAGTAGCTTGTGCCCCAAGGGAGGGAAGGTGCCCTGAAACAGGAGTTCACAAGCAGAGGGAAACTCCTTAACAAGCAGGCCCAAAGGGGATCTGGGAAGTCTTCGAAAACCAGGCAAAGCAAGGACTTGGAGGGCAGTAAACAGAGAAAGCTGTACCTCTCACCTCGTTAACAGCTCATGGACTATGGCAGGCTCGGGCTCAGAGTGTGTGGCATACAAACCCAGCCAGTGCACACAACCCTTGCAGCACAAAGGGCGGGACTAGGGTGCCAATAGAGGGGAGGCATACAAACTTGGGCAGCACACACAACCCTCCCTGCACAGCCGAAAGAAGAACAAATAAGCCCTGCAACAAAGAGTGGCAAGCAGTGAGATGAATCAAATGCACATAAACCCCGCAATACAGAGGGCCAGCATGGGGAGCCGAGACAAGTCCACACTAGCCCTGCGACGCAGAGGGTGGACCTCTGGAATTGAGCGTCAAATGCACACAGCTCTGCAACGCAGAGAGTGAGCTTAGGGGGCTGAGGGAAGCCCACACAAGTTGCTATGACACAAAAGGATCCACACAAGCACCTACCTAGCTAATTTTGGCCAGCAGCACAGGGCAGGACAGGGAAACAGAAGCACTGGCAATGATCCCAGGGACCAGTAGGTAACTGGTGGCACTGCAGTTATCCTGAGAGAGCCACTTGGAAGCAGCTATAGAAATAAACTTGCCTAATACCATGAAAGCTAGAATGACTGCCCAAAGGCATACTGAACCCATAGACACTCCAAAACCTACTAATGGACACTGTACTGCCCTTCAGAGAGATGAGATCCTGCTCCATCAACCAGAACACGGGCACACACTCCACCAACCAGGAAACCATCACAGGACAGTTACTCAACCCCATCCACAGAGACAGATTCCAGAACCAAGAACTATGGCCTTGAAAACCCTTTAAAATTTTTTCCCTTTTTTTTTCTTTTTCTTTTTTTCTCTTATAAATCACACTGTTTATTCCCCCAACATATCTCCACCTTCAAACTAGCATTTACTGGTGCTGTGGAGTTTTCCTCTTTGTTTCTCTTATATATAAAAAAATTCATCTTAAGATTCTTTCTTCTTATAAATCACACTGCTTATTCCCCAACATATTCCTACCATCACATTAGATTTTTGTGGTGCTATGGAGTTTTCCTTGTTAAAAAATTCATTTTAAGATTTTTTTCTTTTTTTCTGATAAACCACACGGTCTATTCTCCCTACACGTTTCCACCTCCATATTAGCCTTTGAAGTGCTGTGGAGTTTTCCTCTTTGTGTTTCTTGTCAAAAAAAGGCAAGAAAAAAATTCATTTTGGTTTTTTTTCTTCTTTTTTTTCTCCTCACTTTCTTTTTCTTTTTCCTTGATGAGTTTTTTTCAATTTTGTTTTGGATATATTCAGCTGCTTTTCCTACTGTTCTTATCAGCTGTAGCTATTCCTGAATATATAGAAATCTTTCCCACACACATCTATTCATCATTGCATTTCTACTTTTTCTTTTCTCTCTCTCTTTTTTAATTTTTTTAGTCCTCTTCTCCACCCCTTCCTTTTCTCTTATACCTCCCATCTCCTCTTTCCTTTCTCTCTCTTTTTTTATTCTCCCCCTTTCCCTTTATTCTTTCTTCTTTCACCAAGCAAGTTAAATTGTTGAGCTCTTTGTGTTATATTACCCAGTTGGCCTTCTGGTCATGCTCAGATTTCCAGATTGAGCATTAGCTAAGTCTGCTTTCAAATGGTTCATATCACTTCTGGTTTCCCTTGCTCATCAAGTAAATCTCCTGTACTCTTATTTGGAATGCTTTGGCTAAAGCTTCATGTGTGAAAGTGTGTCTGTATATGTCCCAGTATTTCTGTAATTACCTACTTGATCTCCTCCCACTAGAACACAGGCACATATCACCCCCAACAAGAAATCAACACAAACCACCCAACCAACATTTCCCTCCAAGGGCAAAAATCAAAAGGAAGAAGTAATACAACCCTAAAACCTGGGAAAAGGAGACCTCAAGTGAGGCAAGTTAAAAAAAAAGATGATGAAAAGACAGGGAAATACAATACAAATGAAAGAGCAAGGTAGGAACTCACAAGACCAAATAAATGAAGAGGAAATAAGTAATCTCCCTGAAAGAGAATTCAAAATAATGATAGCAAAGATGCTCTGAAGACTTGAAAATAGAATGGAAAAAATGCAAGAAGCATTTAACATAGTTAATACAATCACAAAGGACATAGAAGAAATAAAGAATAAGCAAACAGAGATGAATAACACAATTACTGAAATTAAAAATACTCTAGAAGGAACCAATAGCAGAATAACTGTGGCATAAGAACTGATAAGTGAGCTGGAGAATAGAATGGTAGAAATAACTGCTGAAGGGCAGAAAAAAGGGTAAAGGATGGAAATAAATGAGGAAAGCCTCAGAGACCTTTGAGACAATCTTAAACACATCAATATTCAAGTCATAGGACTCCCAGAGGAAGAAGAAAAAAAGAAAGGCGATTTATTTGTGAGAAAAATTTTGAAGAAATTATAGTTGAAAACTTCCTCAACCTGGGAAAGGAAATAATCAATCAAGTCCAAGAAGCGCAGAGAGTCCCCTACAGGTTAAACCCAAGAAGAAACACATTGAGGCACATATTAATCAAGCTAACAGAGATTAAACATAAAGAAAGAATATTAAAAGCAGCAAGGGAAAAGCAACAAGTAACATACAAGGGAAAACCTTTATGATTAACAGTGGATCTTTCAGCAGAAACTCTGCAGGCCAGAGAATGGCAGGATATATTTAAAGTACTGAAAGAGAAAAACTGACATCCACAATTACTATACCCGGCAAAGATCTCATTCAAAATTGACAAAGAAATCAAAAGCTTTACAGACAAGCAGAAATTAAGAGAATTCAGCACCAACAAACCAGCCTTGCAACAAACACTAAAGAGACTTACATAGCCAGAAAACACAAGAGAAAGGAAAGACCTACAAAAACAAACCCAAAACAATCAAGAAAATGCCAATAGGAACATATGTATCAATAATTACCTTAAATGTAAATGGATTAAATGAACCAACGAAAAGTTACAGACTGACTGAATGGATACAAAAACAAGACCCATATATATGCTGCCTACAAGAGCCCCACTCCAGACCTAGAGACACATACAGACTGAAAGTAAAAGAATGGAAAAAGATATTCCATGCGAATGGAAACCAAAAGAAAGCTGGAGTGGCAATCCTTATTTCAGACAAAATAGATTTTAAAATAAAGAATGTCATAAGAGACAAAGAAGGACACTATGTAATGATCAAGGGATCAATCCAAGAAGAAGACAGCAACTATAGATGTCTATACACCCAACATAGGAGCACCTCAATACATAAGGCAAACACTAACAGGCATAAGAGGAAAAATTGACTGCAACACAGTAATAGTAGGGGACTTTAACACCCCACTGCCATCAATGGACAGATCATCAAAACAGAGAATCAATTAAACACAAACCTTAAATGAAACATTAGACCAAAGGGACCTAATTGATATCTCCAGGACTTTCCATCCAAATGCAGAAGAATACTTTCTTCTCAAGTGCACATGGAACATCTTCCAGGCTAGACCACATCTTGGGCCGCAAATCAAGCCTCAGTAAATTTAAGAAAATTAAATTGTATCACATATCTTCTCTGACCACAACACTATGAGACTAGATATCAACTACAGATAAATAAAACAGCAAAAGACACAAACTCATGGAGATTAAACAATACATTACTAAATAACAAAGAGGTTACTGAAGAAATAAAAAGGAAATCAAAAGATTCCTAGAAACAAATAACAATGAAAACATGACAATCTAAAACTTATGGTTTCCAGCAAAAACAGTTCTAAGAGGGAGGTTTATAGTGATACAATCATACCTCAAGAAGCAAGAAAAGCACCAAATAGACAGCCTAACTCTACATCTAAAGTAGCTTGAAAAAGAAGAACAAAAAAAAACCCAGTCAGCAGAAGGAAGGAGATCAAAAAAATCAGAGCAGAAATAAATGAAAAAGAAACAAATGAAACAATAGCAAAGATTAATAAAACTAAAAGCTGGTTCTTTGAGATTAACAAAATTGACAAACCACTAGCCAAACTCCTCAAAAAAAGAGGGAGAAAAATCAAATCAATAAAATTAGAAATTAAAAAGGAGAGGTTACAACAGACAACACAGAAATACAAAGCATCGTAAGAGAATATTATGAGCAACTATATGCTAATAAAATGGACAACCTAGAGGAAACGAACAGATATTTAGAAAAGATCAGCCTCCCAAGACTGAAACAGGAAGAAATAGAAATTATGAACAACCCAATTACAAACACTGAAATTGAAACAGTGATCAAAAATCTCCCCAAAAACAAAAGCCCAGGGCCAGATGACTTCACAGGGGAATTCTATCAAACATTCAGAGAAGAGCTAATGTCTATTTTTCTGAAACTCTTCCAAAATATTGCAGAGGAAGGAACACTTGCTAACTCATTCTTTGAGGCCACAATCACCCTGATACCAAAACCAGGAAAAATCACAAAAAAAGAAAATTACAGGCAATATCACTGAAGAACATAGATGCAAAACCCCTCAGCAAAATTCCAGCAAACAGAATCAAGCAACACGTTAAAAAGCTCATAGTCATGTCCGACTCTTTGCGACCCCATGATCTGTAGCCTACCACACTTCTCTGTCCATGGGTTTTTCCAGGCAGGATTACTGGAGTGGGTTGCCTTTTCCTTCTCCAGAGGATCTTCCTGACCCAGGGATCAAAGCTGGGTCTCCTTCATTGTAAGCAGACGCTTTACCATCTGAGCCACCAGGGAAGTCCTACACCATGATCAAGTTGGGTATATTCCAGGGATGCAAGGATTCTTCAATATATGCAAATCAATCAACATGATATACTATATCAACAAATTGAAAGATAAAAACCATATGATCATCTCAATAGATGCAGAAAAAGCCTTTGACAAAATCCAACATTCATTTATGATAAAAACGTTTAAAAAAGTGGGCGTAGGAGGAACCTACCTCAGCATAGTAAAGGCCATATATGAAAAGCCCACAGCAAACATTATTCTCAATGGTGAAAAACTAAAAGCTTTCCCTCTAAGATCAGGAACAAGACAAGGTTGTCCACTCTCACCACTACTATTCAGCATAGTTTTGGAAGTCCTAGCTATAGCAATTAGAAAAGAGAAAGAAATAAAAGGAATCCAGATTGGAAAAGAAGAAGTAAACTCTCACTGTTTGCAGATGACATGGTACTATACATAGAAAACCAAAAAGAAACTATCGGAAAGTTACTAGAGCTAATCAGTGAATTCAGCGAAGTCGCAGGATACAAGGCCCATATGCAGAAATCACTTGAATTCCTATATATTAACAATGAAAAATCAGAAAGAGCAATTAAGGAATCAATAACATTCATCAATGCAACAAAAAGAATTAAATATCTAGCAATAAATCTAGTTAAGGAAACAAAAGACCTGTATACAGAATATTATAAGACACTAATGAAAGAAATCGAAGATAACATAAAGAGAAAGATATTCCATGTTCCTGGACTGGAAGAATCTATATTGTGAAAATGACTATGCTACCAAAGGCAATCTACAGATTCAATGTGATCACTATCAAATTGCCAATGGCATTTTTCACAGAACTAGAACAAAAAATTTCACAATTCATATGGAAACACAAAAGACCCTGAATAGCCAAAGCAGTCTTGAGAAAGAAGAATGGAGCTGGAGGATCAAGCTTCCTGACTTCAGGTTATACTACAAAACTACAGTCATCAAGACAGTATGGTGCTGGCACAAAAACAGAAATACAGACCAATGGAACAAGATAGAAAGCCCAGAAATAAACCCACACACCCATGGAGGCAGGAATATACAAAGACAGCCTCTTCAATAAGTGGTGCTGGGAAAACCAGACAGCTACATGGAAAAGAATGAAATTAGATCACTACCTAGCGCCATACACAAAGATAAACTCAAAATGGATTAAAGACCTAAGTGTAAGACCAGAAACTATTAAACTCTTAGAGGAGAACATAAGCAGAACACTCAATGACATAAATCAAAGCAAGATCTTCTATGACCCACCTCCTAGAGTAATGGAAATTAAAATGAAAATAAGCAAGTGGGACCTAATTAAACTTAAAAGCTTTTACACATCAAAGGAAACTACAAACTGGGCAGATCTTTGGTCTTTTTTTAGTGGAATGATGTGCATATATTAGGAATTCAGAGATCTACATTTCTAATAATGAGAGGTGTTGAGCAACTTTTAATGTGTTTGTTAGTCATCTGTATGTCTTCTTTGGAGAAATATCTCTTTAGGCATTCTGCACATTTTTTTGAATAGATTGTTTGTTTTTCTGATTTTGAACTACAAGAACTGCTTTTATATTTTGGAGATTAACCTTTGTCAGTTACTTCATTTGCAGTTATATTCTCCCATTCTGAAGGTTGTCTTTTCATCTTGTTTATAGTTTTCTTTGCTGTTCAAAAGCTCTTACATTTATTTAAAACCTCAAGGTCCTATTTGTTTATTTTTGTTTTTATTTCCATTACTCTAGGATGTGGGTCAAAGAGGAATTTGCTGTGATTTATTTATGTCAAAGAGTGTTCTGTCTATGTTTTCATCTAAGAGTTTTATAGTGTTTGGCCTTGGATTAGGCCTTTAATCCATCTTGAGTCTATTTTTGTGTATGGTGTTAGACTTGAAGTGTTTTAATCTCATTCTTTTACATGTAGCTGTCCAGTTTTCCCAGCATGACTTATTGAAGATGCTGTCTTTTCTCCACTGTATATTCTTGCCTGCTTTGTTAAAGATAAGGTACCCATAGGTGCATGGGTTTATCCCTAGGCTTTTTATATTGTTCCATTGGTCTATGATTCTGTTTTTGTTTCAGTACTGTACTGTCTTGACTGTAGTTTTGTACTATAGTCTGAAGTCAGGAAGGTTGATCCTCCAGCTCCATTTTTCTTCCTCAAGATTGCTTTGTCTATTCGGGGTCTTTTGTGCTTCCATCCAAATTGTGAAATATTTTGTTCTAGTTCTGTGAAAAATGCTACTGACAATTTGATGGTGGAATTTGCTTGTAAAAGAATATGAGCCTAGACATTTATGAGAGGGAAAATTTTTACTACCACTTCTTTGTATCTTTCTTTTTGTGCCAATTTTGGCATTTCATATATGAGCTTATCTACTTCATCTATGTTTTAAAATCTATTAGCATATAATACATTTTTATTGTTTTTAATCTCTATTGTATCTTATTTATTCTTCATTTTATTTACCTTATCCTAATTCTTTTTTTTAATTTTTTTGCTTTATTGTTTTGGTTTTGCCATACATTGACATGAAAACATATGTTCCCCCTCCAGAACCCCCTTCCCTCCTCCCTCCCAATTCCCTCCCCCTGGGACATCTCAGTGCACCAGCCCTGAGCATCAAACCTGGGCTGGCAATTGATTTCACATATGATAATTAACATATTTCAATGCCATTCTCCCATATCATCCCACCCTTGCCCTCTTCCACAGAGTCCACAAGACTGTTCTATACATCTGCGTTCCTTTTGCTGTCTTGCATGCAGGGTTCTTGTTACCATTTTTCTAAATTCCATATATATGCGTTAGTATACTGTATTGTTGTTTTTCCTTCTGGCTTACTTCACTCTGGGTAATAGGCTCCAGTTCCATCCACCTGAGTAGAACTTATTCAAATGAATTTTTTAATTCATGAATTAATTTAATTAAATGAATTTTTAAAAAATTCATTAGTTTTGCCAATTTCTGTATTTTTTGAGAACCAATTTTCATTTTGTAAATCTTATCTATTGTTCTTTCTCTTCTCTGTTTCATTTTCTCTCATTCCTTCTTTATACTTTCTTTATGCACTTTTAATTCCAGTTTATGAGTTGAATGTTTAACTTTTTTTGTTTTTACCATTTCTTCTTTCCTGATCAACTAATACCATAGATTTTTACCTATATGCCTGTATAACAGTTCCGACTATGGCCCCCAAATTCTGGCATGTGTAGCTTCATCATCATTCTATTCTAGCATTTTTAACTTTTTTTACATTTCCTTTTTAAACAATGGGATTATTTTTTAAACTAATTTTTGTTACAGTATAGTTGATTTACAGTGTTGTGTTTTTGCTGTATGGCAAAGTGAATCAGTTATACATGTATTCACTTTTTAAAAAATTCTTTTCCCATATGGGTCATTACAGGATATTAAGCAGAATTCCCTATGTTGTACAGTAGGTTCTTGTACATTATTTATTTTAAATATGGTAGTGTGTACATGTCAATTACAAATTTCCAATCTATCCTTCCCCTCACGTTTCCCATAAACAAAGGAGTTATTTATTAATATGTAATTTCATTCCCAAATACATGTGAAACTGTTTGCTTTTCTCATCTTACTGAATGAATTTTCCTAACAGCCTTCCTCATAATAATCCCAAAGAGGAAGCAATCCAAATGACCAGAAACTGATGAATGGACAAACAAAATGTGATGCATTTATACAATGCATTTTTGTTTGGCAATAAAAAGGAAGGAAATGCTGATTCATACCATAAAATGGATGCACCTAGCAAACATTATGCTATGTGAAAGAGGCAAGACACAGAAGTTCACATAGTTTATGATTGTACTTATAGGCAATGTCTGCGATAGGCAAACCTATAGAAACACAGTAGATTTATGGATGATGGAGACTGTGCAGTGGTGGGTTTGGAGGGAAATGGATAATGAGTACAGGGCATTTTTTTTGAGATGACGAAAATATTCTAAAATTTATTATGATGATAGTTGCTCAATTTTGTGAATATAGTGAAGTACATTGAATTGTACATTATAAATGTATGGTATGAGAGCTGTAAAAGTGAAAGTCACTCAGTCGTGTCTGACTCTTTGCAACCCCATGGACTATACAGAATTCTCTAGGCCAGAATACTGGAGTGGGTAGCCTTTCCCTTCTCCAGGGCATCACCCCGACCCTGGCATCAAACACAGGTCTCCCACATTGTGGGCAGATTCTTTACCATCTGAGCCAACCAGGAAGCTGAAACCAAAACTAAAACAAAACACAAAAAAAAACCCAGAGCTTCCCTAGTGGTTCAGACGGTATAGAATCTGCCTGCAATGCGGGAGACCTGTGTTTGATTCCTGGGTTGGGAAAGTCGCCTGGAGAAGGGAATGGCTCCCCACTCCAGTATTCTTGCCCAGAGAATCCCATGGACAGAGGAGCCTGGCAGGCTACAGTCCATGGAGTCTTCAAAAGTCAGATGCAAATAACACTTTCACTTTTCATGAAGTCATTTAAGTGAGTAATGACAAAAGTTTTAAAGCAATGAAATAGAGTAGAATAGAAAATAGTAGGACACAGTCTATGCTGTATTTTGTGAAACTTGTTTTCGTTATTTATATGCATATTCTGATCTCTGATGTACTGTATTTCTTACTGTGTTTATTATCAAAAAAAGTTCTAATTGTACTGAATTAAATGATTCTCATTGAGGTTTTGTTTTTGTTTTTTGTCTTAATTTCATTCTTAATGAGATATGATCATAGTAACAGTTTAAACTGTTCATAAGGGTATAAAATGAAAGGTCCTCTCTCTCTTGATCCCATTTCCACTTCCACAGATCAAGACCATTAAAAGTATTTGTGACTAAATACATATACAAATGTACCCAGTCCCATTTTTATTGATACAATTTGTATATATTACCAATTATATAATATAAAACACACAAAATGGTTATTCTCTAGATACTAATATGAAATTAGTTTTCAGTTTTGTTCAGTTATATGCCTTGATCCATACTAAATCATTATTTTTATGTGTGCATAATCTCCCATTGCAAGGGTGTACATTGTTTGTATATTCAATACCATAATGATCATTTCAGGGATTTCCTGATTGGCTACTACAAAATAATGCTATAGTGAATGTGTTTGTCCATATCTTTTCATACTTTGATGAAATCTATAAGCACAAATTCCTAAAAGTAGAACTACTTGGTCTAGGGGGATATGCATTTAGAATTGTGGTGGATATCACCAAATTGCTTTCCAAAACATTCATACCAGTTTAAATTTCCACAGTTGGTCTTTGAGACCTCTTGTCTTTCCTTGTCAGCATCAGTATTCTGTGAGACTTTAAAGTTTTCTCAGTGTAATGAAAATGATATCTCAGCACAGATGCAGGCTAGCATAATAGTTGAGTAAGGTCCTGTGGTCCTAGCAACTAGATTTAATTCCTAGGTCAACCACTTCCAAGCTGTGTGACTTTGGATGAATTAGTTCATTTTTCTAAGTTTCAATTACCTCATCTGGAGAATGAGGCACTCCTGCTTCAAAGGATGATTGCTGTTATAGTGGTTAGGTAGGTATCTTGGATATAATAAATGTTAATGTCTTCCTTTACCTTTCAGTAATTCACATTAACTTAAAATTAAAAGTCGTTCTTCTTATGATTAAAAGTAGAGTAACACAGTGGCCTAATCAAGACTTTGGGAAATTGAAATGTGAATTCACCCACAATTCATTTTTAGTAAGTTTTTGAAACCAGTTTCCTTCCTGTGGTAATGTTGGTTTAACAAAGAGAGAAAAAATGATTGGCATGTACTGGGTCCTTAACAAGCATTGCCAACATGCTGTTGCCTTCTTCTTTTTTTTTTAATTTTCTTTACTTTATTGTGTTGGTTTTGCCATACAATGACATGAAACCGTCATGGGTTTACAAATGCTCCCCCTCCAGAATCCCCCTCCCTCCTCCCTCCCTCCTCCCTCCCCCTGGGACATCTCGGTGCACCAGCCCCAAGCCTCAACCCTGGGCTGGCGATTGATTTCACATATGATAATTAACATGTTTCAATGCCATTCTCCCATATCATCCCACCCTTGCCCTCTTCCACGGAGTCCACGAGTTTGTTCTATACATCTGCATTCCTTTTGCTGTCTCGCATACAGGGTTCTTGTTACCATCTTTCTAAATTCCATATATATGCGTTAGTATACTGTATTGTTGTTTTTCCTTCTGGCTTACTTCACTCTGGATAATAGGCTCCAGTTCTGTTCACCTGAGTAGAACTGATTCAAATGAATTTTTTTTTAATGCTGAGTAATATTCCATTGTGTATATGTCCCACAGCTTTCTTATCCATTCGTCAGTTGATGTGCATCTAGGTTGCTTCCATGTCCTGGCTATTGTAAACAATGCGGCAATGAACATTGGGGTACACCATCTTGGTGTCCATTGTGTGCAGTGTCCATTTATAAAATCACTAATATTAAATTATTGCTAATTTTGGGAAAAGGACAAATTTCTATTGTTCTGGAATACTTTATTAAAGTATTTTACTTCAATTATGAATGCATATTCATTTGCAATCACTGACAGATTATTCTGAACATTTGTATACTACTTCTTTTTTGATGAAAAGACAAGAGATTCAAAGATTCAAAAGTATTTCATGTTTTATCTCACATTGTTTACTTAAAGAGAAGCTAAAAGAATTTTGCTAGGCTTGATTTTCTGAAGGCTTCTTCATGGCATATAATACTTGAGACCAGAAACCTGTTGAAAAATATTTTAATTGTTTTATTTTTCCTAATTTATCATTCTAGCAATTCTGTTAAAAAGTATGTAACATGCTATGTGTTATGAGCAAATCTGACCACATATAAAATGTTACACAAATACAAAGATCTTACACAAATGCCATGGTTATTTAATCACATTAACTTAAGCATTAGCTTAGAATCAGATATAAGTGGAATTAATATGGAAGCCGGAAAACCTAACTATTGCCAAAATGAGGAGTAGAAACTTCTACTCATGTTATTAATCAAAATCATTATTGTATGAGGGCTCTCATTTCTCAACCAATGTTTAATAGATAAAACCCCATGTCAATGCATAAGATTGGATGACTGGATTGTGGACCCCCTTCATCAGAATCATGTGTGGTACTTGTTTAAAATTAAGATTTCTCAAAGATTCACTTACATTCCTCCCCCCCCATTTTCTTATTTCTTATTGTTTCTAGGCCTCAGTCTATATTACCTGTCCTCAGCTCATACCTGAATCTATATCATGTCATCAGATTCACTGTGAGAGAAGTATAGGAAACTACATTTTCAGCAAGTACCATATGTGTTTCTTATGCAAGCCAAAATTCAAGGATCATTAATAGAACATTATGATTTAGGTTCCACTATTCAGAAGGAGCTTCCAGGAACTTTTGGGGCATTTCTGGCCCCCTCAGAAGATTACAGTACCTTCTAAGATGCTGTAAAATGGGATGTACAGCAGGCTGTATTGGGATGACAGTATAAAATTATAGAAGTTTCTGGGAGAATAAAAGTAAACAGCCACACTTTTACCATCCTTATAATGTGACTAATTTGGAATCACAATGGGCATCAAAAATTGCCACAAAGAGAAAATCCTTAGGTTTTTACCAACAGGGAGCTTTGATGTAGAATTGCTAATATAAAAGTGTGATGAAAACTGAATCCTATGAATAAAAAATTTTGGTGGGTAATCATGCAGATTAAATATATTATATTTTAAAATTAAAATTGATGGCTTTTCCCACCAAAAGCCATCATAAAAGGAGACTTGAAAGGGGAGGATAAGTGGAGGGTTGGATGTACAAAAAACAAACCATGGAAAAGGATTTTTCCCTTCCTTCAACTATTTGTCACTTATATCGCCTAAAATCTTGGCTTAAGCTAAATAAAGAAACTAGGCCAAGTCCAGTCAAAGCACAGAATGGACCAGAGTTAAGAGTGGGGCTGGGAATGGTGTCAAAGTACAAGATTTAGGCTAGGCTGGAACTATGGGCAAGGCTAGCCATATGGTGGGGCTGTGGGAAGCTGATGTGCATATAATGTTATGTTTTATGCATCACAAATCTAGAAATTCTAGAAGGTTAAGCATATGTAGCATGAGAGCCAGGGCTGTCGGCTAGCTCTTCAAAAAAGTTCAACATAACACCCTTGTTAATATTAAACCTGGGATAATTTAAAATAATTTGTTGCTTTTATGTATAAATGACCTTGAGCTATTTTTTCCATATTGTAGTACTAAGTGCATTCAGTCACAGAAGCAGGAGGTAATGGAAATTAGATATTGATGTATTAGACTAGCAGACATGGGAAAAATGGCTTTGGATTCAGACCTGGATTTAACTCTCTGGTACATCATTTATTTTCTGGGTGACCTTAGCCAAGCTGCTTAACTTCTCTGAGTTTCAGTTGCATCATCTGTAAAATGAAGGTGACAATAGAACCTTCTTCACTGAGTTGTTACTCAAAGTAGACAAGATCACATATGTGACATGCTTGGTTTAATAGAACTCAATCAATCCATGCTGCTCCTATCCGACTACTTATCATCCCTATTTCCCTTCAGTTTCTTTTCTTATTATTGACATAGGTCAATTAGCTTCTGTATCTTCTCTGCCTTTTGTGAAAAGACTGTAATATTTTAGGACAAAGATCTTCAGGATTTGTTATAAGAAGCACATGGGGTTATAATATATTACTTTATCTCTTTAGAATAAAACTCATTTAAAACACATCTTATAAATTACTACAGTCTAAAAATGTCATTTGGAAAATTACCTTTCTTTGCAAGCTCCCAGACCATTTGCAGGAGACCCGAAGATGGCAGAGTAAGACATGCGCTCATTTTCTCCTGTGAGAACTCCAAAATTACAACTTGCTGCTGAACAACCATCAACAGGACAATGTTGGATTCCAACAAAAAGATATCTCATGTCCAAGGGCAAAGGAGAAGCCCCAGCAAGACAGTTGGAGGGGCAAAATCATGTTTAGAATCAAACCCCATACCCTCCAGAGATGCTCAGAGTGCTCAAATGAAAGTTGTGCACACCAGGACCCAGAGTTCCCACAGAGACTTAACCAGAACTGTGTTTGAGTGTCTCTTGTGGAGGTACAGGTCAGCAGCGGCCTGCCTCAGGGGCAGGGGCTCTGGGTGCGTAGACCTGGGTATGGCATAACCCCACCACAGAGGCCCCAGAACTTACACAGGACTGGGGAAACTGACTCTTGGATGGCACAAATAAAACCTTATGCATACCAGGACCCAGAAGAAAGGAGCAGTGACCCCACAAGAGACTGACCTAGGCTTGACTGTGAAAGTCCAGGAGTCTCTAGCAGAGACGTGGGTTGGCGGTGGCTTGCTGCAGTGTGAGGGGCACTGAGTGCAGCAGTGCCTGCATGGGACCTTTTGAAGGAGGTTTCCATTATCTTCATTACATCCATGATAGTTTGGCCTCAGGTCAAACAACAGGGAAGAAACACAGTTCCTCCCATTAACAGAAAATTGAATTAAAGATTTACTGAACATGGCCTTGCCCATCAGAAGAAGACCCAGTTTCCCCCACAGTCAGTCTCTCCCATCAGGAAGCTTTCATAAGCCTATTATCCTTATCTATCAGAGGGCAGACAGAATGAAAACCACAATCACAGAAAACTAACCAAATTGATCACATGGACCACAGCCTTGTCTAACTCAATTAAACTATGAGCCCTTCCATGTAGGGCCACCCAAGATGGATGGCTCATGGTTGATAGTTCTGACAAAACATGGTACACTAGAGAAGGGAATGGCAAACCACTTCAGTATGCTTGCCTTGAGAACCCTAAGAACAGTATGAAAAGGCAAAAAGATAGGACACTGAAAGATGAACTCCCCAGGTCAGTAGATGCTCAATATGCTACTGGAGATCAGTGGAGAAATAACTCCAGAAAGAATGAAGAGATGGAGCCAAAGCAAAAACAACACCTAATTGTGGATGTGACTGGTGACGGAAGTAAAGTCCTATTCTGTAAAGAATTGCATTGCATAGGAACCTGGAATGTTAGGTCCATGAATCAAGACAAATTGGAAGTGATCAAACAGGAGATGGCAAGAGTGAACATCAACATTTCAGGAATCAGTAAACTAAAATGGACTGGAATGGGTGAATTTAACTCAGATGACCATTACATCTACTACTGTGGGCAAGAATCCCTTCGAAGAAATGGAGTAGCCATCATAGTCAACAAAAGATTCTGAAATGCAGTACTTGGATGCAATCTCAAAATCAAGAGAATGATCTCTGTTTGTTTCCAAGGCAAACCATTCACTATCACAGTAATCCAAATCTATGCCTGACCAGTAATGCTGAAAAAGCTGAAGTTGAACAGTTTCATGAAGACCTACAAGACCTTCTAGAGCTAACACCCCAAAAAGATGTCCTTTTCATTATAGGGGATTGGAATGCAAAAGCAGGAAGTCAAGAGACACCTGGAGTAACAGGCAAATTTGGCCTCGGATTACAAAACAGGACAAAGGCTAATAGAGTTTTGCCAAGAGAATGCACTGGTCATAGCAAGCACCCTCTTCCAACAACACAAGAGAAGACTCTACACATGGACATCATCAGTTGGTCAATACTGAAATTAGACTGATTATATTCTTTGCAGCCAAAGATGTAGAAGCTCTACACAGGCAGCAAAAACAAGACCGGGAGGTGACTGTGGCTCAGATCACAAAGTTCTTATTGCCAAAATCAGACTTAAATTTAAAAAAGTAAGGAAAACCACTAGGCCATTCAGTTATGACTCAAATCTAATCCCTTACAACTATACAGTGGAAGTGAAAAATAGAATCAGGGGATTAGATCTGATAGACAGAGTGCCTGAAGAATGATAGATGGATGTTCGTGACATTGTACAGGAGGCAGTGATCAAGAGGATCCTCAAGAAAAAGAAATGCAAAAAGGCAAAATGGTTGTCTGAGAAGGCCTTACAAATAGCTGAGAAAAGAAGAGAAGTGAAAGGCAAAGGAGAAAAAGACAGATATACCCATCTAAATGCAGAGTTCCAAGGAATAGCACCAAGAGATAAGAAAGCCTTCCTCAGTGATCAATGCAGAGAAATAGAATAGAGGAAAACAGTAGAATGGGAAACACTATAGTTCTCTTCAGGAAAATTAGAGATACCAAGGGAACATTTCATGCAAAGAGAGGCTCAATAAAGGACAGAAATGGTATGCACCTAACAGAAGCAGAAGATATCAAGAAGAGGTGGCAACAACACACAGAAGAATTATACCAAAAAAGATCTTCAAGACCCAGATAATCACGATGGTGTGATCACTCACCTAGAGACATATATCCTGGAATGTGAAGTCAAGTGGGCCTTAGGAACCATTACTACAAACAAAGCTAGTGGAGGTGATGAAATTCCAGTTGAGCTATTTCAAATCCTAAAAGATGATGCTGTGAAAGTGCTGCACTCAATATGCCAGCAAATTTGGAAAACCCAGCAATGGCCACAGGATTAGAAAAGGTCAGTTTTCATTCCAATCCCAAAGAAAGGCAATGCCAAAGAATGCTCAAACTACCACACAATTGCACTCATCTCACATGCTAGCAAAGTAATGCTCAAAATTCTCCAAGTGAGGCTTCAACAGTATGTGAACAGTGAACTTCCAGATGTTCAATCTGGTTTTAGAAAAGGCAGAGAAACCAGAGATCAAATTGCCAACATCTGTTGCATCATTGAGAAAGCAAGAATTCCAGAAAAACATCTACTTCTGCTTTATTGACTAACAAAACCTTTGAATAGCAGATCACAACAAACTGGGGAAAATTCTTCAAGAGATGTGAATACCAGACCACCTGACCTTCCTCCTGAGAAATCTGTATATAGTTCAATAATCAACAGTTAGAACTGTACATGGAACAAAAGACTTGTTCCAAATAGGGAAAGGGGTACATCAAGGCTGTATATTGTCACCCTGCTTATTTAACTTATATGCAGAGTACATCATGCAAAGTGCTGGACTGGATGAAGCACATGCTGGAATCAATACTCCTGGGAGAAATATCAATAACCTCAGATATGAAGATGACACCACCCTTATGGCAGAAAGCAAAAAAGAACTAAAGAGCCTCTTGATGAACATAAAAGAGGAGAGTGAATAAGTTGGCTTATTCAACATTCAGAAAACTAAGATCATGGCATCTGGTCCCATCAGTTCATGGCAAATAGATGGGGAAATAATGGAAACAGTGAGAGACTTTATTTTATTGGGCTCTAACATCACTGCAGATGATGACTGCAGCCATGAAATGAAAAGTCACTTGTTCCTTGAAAGAAAAGCTATGACTAACCTAAATAGCATATTAAAAAGCAGAGACATTACTTGGCCAACAAAGGTCAGGCTAGTTAAAGCTATGTTTCTTTCAGTAGTCATGTATGGATGTAAGAATTGGACTATAAACAAAGCTGAGCACCAAAGAATTGGTGCTTTTCAACTGTGGTGTTGGAGAAGACTATTTAGAGGCCCTTGGAGTTCAAGGAGATCAAACCACTCAATCCTAAAAGACATCAGTCCTGAATATTTATTGAAAGGACTGATGTTGAAACTTCAATTCTTTAGCCACCTGATGTGAAGAACTGATTCATTTGAAAAGACCCTGATGCTGGGAAAGATTGAAGGCAGGAGGAGAAGGGGACTACAGAAAATGAGATGGTTTGATGGCATCACCGAGTTGAATGACATGAGTTTGAGTAAGCTCCGAGAGTTGGTGATGGACAGGGAAGCCTGGCGTGCTGCTGTCCATGGGGTTGCAAAGAACTGGGCATGACTGAGTGACTAAACTGAACTAAGACCATTTTCAAAAGAACTCATTTCACTTTTTCATATGTGGAGTAAAGTAAATGATTAACAAGCACTGTATAGAAATATTTTAATGAATCTAGCTATGGTCCCACATGGGAGAGGTGAAACAGAAACTGGCATATTAAGTTAGTACAGGATATTTATTTTGATTTCTTGGGCAAGAACATTGCCTTTCCTAAAAATCTATAACATCTACTTTCTTTACTTTCCCTTTCTTCTGATTCCCTCTGGTTCTGATTCCAGCATGAAGGATGGAGAGACAGACACATCAAACTTTTATCCTGGACGATCTGAACTGAAGATTGTTGACCCTTATATCTGTCATGCAACTCCACCTTGGAGTAATCCACTAAAATGATTAACTCAATTTCATGTTCTAGTTCTTAAACTCTGAGAGTCTTTGCCATGTTACAAAGTTGCAGACCCTGTGAGTGTCCTGAAAGTTGAGATAGCATATTAATTACACCACAAATCAGATTAGAGTTTCTATGTGAGTTGATGTTAATTTAGTTTCCTATGATGATGAAGAACAGGGTTCAAGTTTTGTGTTTTTTTATGTGTGTGTGTATATATATATATATATATATATATATATATATATATATATATATATACAGAGAGAGAGAGAGAGAGAGAGAGAGAGAGAGAGTAATGTTTTCTAGAAATATCATTGTGAATAATGACTCCTCCCTGCCTCTGATGCTATCAGAACAAGAACAATGTAAAAGCATTGGATTCAACCAACATTTATCAAGGAGTTATTTTGTGCCAGGCACTTCCATATACATTACCTGTGGTTAATCCTTAGAAGAAGGTATTATTCCAAGGACAGTTTACATGACTTGCTCAAGGTCACAGTATTTCTAAAACGTGGAATCATATTAAACTTCAGGCCTCTGTTACTTTTATTTCTTCAAACTCAGTATTCTTTCCACAGGTTCACAGCTGAAATAGAATGCTTCTTTAGGGATGAGGTTTTTGTCGTGAATTAAGACTGTGGAGGTGTTGTTACTTTGACATACAAGATGCATGGGAAATAGGATTTCTCTCTCCCCAAAAGTTTAAAGACTTTATTTTTTAGGGCAGTTTTAGGGTCACAAAAATTGAGAGGGAGGTACAGAGATTTCCTCTATACTGCTGCCTCCAGTATTTGCATAACTTCCCCTCATTATCAACATCCTCCACCAGAGTGGCACATTTGATGAACTTACATCGAAACTACATCAGAATCACTCAAAGTCCAAGTTTTATACTAGGGTTTACTCTTGGTGTTGTACATTCTATGGGTTTGGACAAATGTTTAATGAAATGTATCCACCATTATGATATCATACAGAGCATTTTTACCGCTATAAAAATCCTTTGGTATTCTACCTATTCCTCTGTCTCTCCTCCTCACAATCCTGGCAACAACTGATCTTTTTACTGTCTCCGTAGTTTTGCCTTTTCAGAATATCACATAGTTGGCATCATTTAGTATGTAGTCTTTTGAGATTGGCTTCTTTCACTTAGTAATATGTGCATGTGTTTCCTCCATGTTTTTTCATGTCTTAATAGCTCATTTCTTTTGTAAAACAATTTGTATTGGAGTATAGTTGATTTACATTGTTGTGTTAGTTTCTGCTGTACAGCAAAATGAATCAGTTATACATATACATACACTTTTTTTATGGATTATTTTCCCATATAGGCTATTACAGAGTACTGATAAGAGTTCCCTGTGCTGTATTATATGTCCCAGGACAAGTTCTCTGTCCTTGTTTTATATACAGTGGTATTTATATGTCAATCCCAATCTTCCAGTTTATTCCCCCTCCTACTTTCCACTCCACCCCGTAACCATGTTTGTTTTCTACATCTGTAATTCTATTTCTGTTTTGTAAATAAGTTCATTTTTATCATTTTTTAGATTCCACATATAAGTAATATCATGATAGCACATTTCTTTTTAGCCCTGAATGATATTCCATTCCATGGATGTATCATAATTTATTTATCCATTTACCAATTATGAATAAAAGTTGAAAGGGAAGCAATTTTCAAGTCACTAAATTCCTTGAGTACTATTTGCTAAATATTTGCTAAAAAAGATTGGGGAAACCACTTCTTTTCCCCACCTCTCTTTCCTAGTCTCTAAAAAGAAAAGCATACCCTTCAAATGTCAGGAATCTTACTGTGATACTTTGATTCAGACTGTATAAACCCTTGAGGCCAAGTAAAACAACAATTCAAATAGTCACATCCAGGAATCTTCTTTAACTCAAGACCCTGTAACCTATCTCTCCCTCATCCATCTCACTAACAGATGCATTTCAAATAAAATTTTATGTTTTATGGGTTTAATAATAATCATAATGTATAATATCTTCATGCTATGTTTATCTATTATGTATGTATAAAAATTGCAACTATAACTCAATCTAGAAGACTTTTTGTAATTAGACACTTATAGCTACAAGGAAATAAAAATAATTTAGTTTCTATTTATGTACATATTTTGTTGCAGAAAAATTCATTGTGGAGTTCAGTAGAGGACTTTCAACTATAAAAATATATTATGATAGGCTATGATTCTGTGGGAAGAATGTAATGGATATTTGATTTCAAGGAGAAAAAAGAAACAATATATTTTTCCTGATGGTTAAAGAAAAGTTTACACTTTCAGGTTTAATGTTTGATGATACACATCAATTGCTCTTGTTTCTAGAATCTGATGAATATCTTTAAATATGTAATATAACAGTTTTATTTTAAATTGTCAATATGTATAGTATGCTAGAAATTATACCTTTTGCAACTGTTTAAACATGATGAAAAAATGTAGATGTTAACTTAGAAATGAGCGAGGGAGTAAATAGCTTCTCAAAAAGCTTCTAGGAATTATGTGAATAAACATTTGAAGATCCTAATACTATAGGGAGTGTTGTCAGGGTTAGGTTTAATATGTGCAAAGCATCTAGGATAACAATTAATACTGCTATTAACTGAAGGACTAAGTTCTAATTTTAACCCTCTTTCTTCCTTGGTATTTGGTCCAGGTCACTTTCATTTTTCTGCACTTTAGTTTCATTGTCTAGATAAAGGATAACACAGATGACTGTAAAACACTTTGAGTGCAGGGATTGGATGATAGCTAAACATTAGTAATGTTAATGATAATTTTCATCATGATGAAAGCATAGGCATAGGCTCTATAAATCAAGAAATAAAGCAGGTGTGCAATAAATGTTTGTTGAATTAGTTGATGAATGTTATAGGGAATCTTCCTAGAATGAAAGACCATTTACCCATTCCTTGGGCAACTTCCTTTAGTACCTGCATTGGTGTGTTTTTTAAAAAGAAAATGGACATTTTCTCATAAAGAAAAATGAGTAGGAAATAAAATCCTTTCCTGGCATGTGGCTACCTATTAATTCTCAGAAAGTTTCCTCATTGGACTCTTGTCCATTACTGTGATATAGTGTAGTGGTTAAGAGCAAGGGAGGCTCCACATGTAGGACAGATGGCTAGTGGGAAGCTGCTATATAGCACAGGGAGTTCAGCTCGGTGCTCTGTGATGGCCTAGAGGGGTGAGATGGGTGGTAGGAGGGAGGCTCAAGAGAGAGGGAGCTCAAGAAGGAGTATATATATATGTATACATATAGCTGATTCACATCGCTGTACAGCAGAACTATATATGTGGCACTCTAAAGCAATTATACTCCAATTGAAAAAAAATAATTTTTTTTTTAAAAAGCAGGGTAGGCTCAAGTGTAAACTAGCTGAGGTTAAGTCACTTAACCTCTCTTCAACTCAGCTATCTCATCTTTAACTGGGTATAATAATAATAATACTAACTTCATAAGATTGTTTTGAGGAATCATGAAGTGGATTATGGGCTTCCCAGGTGGCTTTAGTGGTAAAGAATCTGCCTGCTGATGTAGGAGATGCATGTTTGGTTCCTGAGTGGGGAAGATCCCCTGGAGTAGGAAATGGCAGCCCACTCCAGTATTCTTTCCTGGAAAATTCCATGGAGAGAGGAGTCTAGTGGGTTACAGTCCATGGGGTCCGAAAGAGTTGGAAATGGCTGAGCCACTGAGCATGCATGCCCTCATATATGCGTGAATTGGATTATGGGATTATAGATTGTGTGGAGGGTAAAGAGTATATCTCCCATAGACATCCATGTCAGAATCCCTAGAATGTATGACTGTATTGTCTTACATGACAAAAGGACTTTGCAGGCTAAAGTTAAGTATCTTGAGATGGGGAGATTATCTTAGGTTATTGGTGGGTCCTTATAAGAGAAAGAGGGAAGCAGAAAGGTCAGTGTCAAAGTGATGCAGTAGGAGATAGACTTGACTGGCCACTACTGGCTTTAAAGATGGAGGAAGGGGGCTATGAGCCAGGGGATGTGGACAGTTTTCAGAGACTAGAAAAGGCAAGGAAATGCATTCTCTCTTAGAGGCTCCAGAAAGGAACACAGACTATTTGACATCTTGATTTGGCCTACAGAGTTCTATTTTTAATTTCTGACTTCTGAAAGTGTAAGATAATAAATTTGTGCTATTTCAAGTCATCAAGGTTGTGATAATTTGTTACAGCATCAATAAGATACTAATATAGGTAGGGAAGCCATTACTACTCTGTTTACAATCTCCTTCAGTTCTGGCTTTCTTGGCTTTCTTCACAAGGCAATGTAATCTAAACACTTTCCCAAAATTAAAATCGATCTTTTTGCTCAGTTCAGTTCAGTCACTCAGTTGTGTCTGACTCTATGTGACACCATGAACTGAAGCACTCCAGGCCTCCCTGTCCATCACCAACTTCTGGAGTCCACCCAAACCCATGGCCACTGAGTCAATGATGCCATCCAGCCATCTCATCCTCTGTCTTCCCCTTCTCCTGCCCTCAATCTTTCCCAGCATCAGGGTCTTTTCAAATGAGTCAGCTGTTCACATCAGGTAGCCAAAGTATCGGAGTTTCAGCTTCAACATTAGTCCTTCCAATGAACACTCAGGACTGATCTCCTTTAGGATGGACTGGTTAGATCTCCTTGCAGTCCAAGGGACTCTCAAGAGTCTTCTCCAACATCACAGTTCAAAAGCATTAATTCTTTGGCACTCAGCTTTCTTTATAGTCCAACTCTCACATCCACACAGGACCACTGGAAAAACCATAGCCTTGACTATATGGACCTTTGTTGGCAAAGTAATGTCTGTGCTTTTTAATATGCTGTCTAGGTTGGTCATAACTTTCCTTCCAAGGAGTAAGCGTCTTTTAATTTCATGGCTGCAATCACCATCTGCAGTGATTTTGGAGCCCAGAAAAATAAAGTCAGCCATTGTTTCCACTGTTTCCCATCTATCTGCCATGAAGTGATGGGACCGGATGCCATGATCTTAGTTTTCTGAATGTTGAGCTTTAAGCCAACTTTTTCATTCTCCTATTTCACTTTCATCAAGAGCCTCTTTAGTTCGTCTTCACTTTCTGCCATAAGGGTAGTGTCATCTGCATATCTGAGGTTATTGATAGTTCTCCTGGCAATCTTGATTCCAGCTTGTACTTCCTCCAGCCCAGCGTTTCTCTTGATGTACTCTGCATATAAATTAAATAAGCAGGGTGACAATATACAGCCTTGACACACTCCTTTTCCTATTTGGAACCAGTCTGTTGTTCCATGTCCAGTTTTAACTGTTGCTTCCTGACCTGCATACAGGTTTTTCAAGAGGCAGGTCTGGTGGTCTGGTGTTCCCATCTCTTTCAGAATTTTCCACAGTTTATTGTGATTCACACAGTCAAAGGCTTTGGCATAGTCAATACAGCAGAAATCTTTTTGCTCATGTACACACTATTTTCCAGCCCCTACCTACTGTTAGTCTAAAGGCAGCCACCTGTAAGAGTAGCCCTAGTTCTCCTACAATAGACAATGGACAAGAGGCCTATCAAGGAAGCTGCAAGACAGTTTATAACATCCTCTTTATAGCTTTTCTACTTACACATGGAAAATCACGTGCTTTAATCAACAGCCAATGCAATGAGTTGGATCACAAAAACCACACTTTGTGCTCCTATTTAGGGAAAAATGAATTCCTAATTATGGCCTCCTTTTCTCTGGCAGGTGGTTCTGAGATTAACACAGAGACCCACGAGCAGGAGACAACCCTTCAGGTAGAAGGCCCATGGGAATTAGAGCTCATAGAAATGGGGAAGGTAGGAGAAATAGAAGTGGGTCAGTCAGAGGGAAGCTGGAAAAAGAGGAAGGAAAAAAAAACAACAAACAATCCAGAGAAATAAAGAGAAGTGAGAGACATCATCCCATAGTTGATCTCTCCTGGGTTCTCACTCCCTCCCATTTTGGAAAATTTCCAGGTATACTCTAGGGGCTTCCCAGGTGGCTTAGTGATACAGGATCTGCCTGCTAATGCAGGAGATGAGGGTTTGGTCCCTGGGTGGGGAAGATCCCCTGGAGAAGGAAATGGCAACCCACTCCAGTATTCTTCTTGCCTGGGAAAGCCATGGACAGAGGAGCCTGGTGGGCTACAGTCCATTGAGTCGCAAGAGATTCCCACAGGGCTTGGCGACTGAAAAACAACTAGTGCGGGCGCACCTGCCCCTGGAGGCTGCGCTGGGGCAGCTATTAGCTGGGGTCGGCTGGGAATACTGTTTGTGAGAGCCGAAGCTCCGGCGGAGTAATGCGGAGATCGCAGGAAGGAGTCACAGGGCGCTAAACGGAAAGACTACATCTCCCAAGCCGCCACGCTTTCCAGCTGGAGTCTAGGGCGCTGACTGCTCCCCAGTTTCCGTAGGGAAGCGCCGGGCTACCGCAGCTATTGTGCGTCGCGCTGTTGCCCTCCTCTTCCCGTTCGGGAGTCTTTGGAGGAAGGCTACGTTTCATTGTCGCCCGGCTTAACACCTCTGGCGCTTAGCAGGACAACAGGCCGCTCCCTCGGACCAGGAAGAACTTTAGGAGACGGCGGACTCTGGTAAAGAGACCCGAGGGTGCAAGAAAGATACAGTTTAAGGAACCCGAGTACTCTGCCTCGGTACGAGGGCTTCGCCGGGGAAGGGCGGAGGCGCTGGCTTTAAGAAGGGGGAGGGGACAGTGCACTCCGGTTACCCGCGGAGCTCGGCAAAGGAAATCTTCTGCTGGCTCGGCAGCTGGGAGCAAGGAGAAACACCTCCCACCCTCAGCGCTCACCCCCGCCTACACCCTGGGCGGGCCGAAGTGTCACGTTTGCAATTGCTCGGGAAGGATCCGGCCGCTCTCTGGAGGAGAGACGAGTTGGTTTTTGCTGCTGGTCAGGGGAGCGATGACTAGGGGGCATGTTGCCTGTTAAGCAGCACCCCGCCGGGATCCAACTGCGTTAATTAGCTCTCCCCATCACCTGAAGCAATCGCCGGGCGGCCCATTTCCGGTACAGACCAGCCCGCTGTCCCCAGGAATCTCATCTGAACAGGTATCTGTCCTCTAAAGGGAGGGAGGCTACAGCTTCCTAAACGGGTCCTGCACTCTCCGCAACCCATCTTTTCTTCGTACTGTGCCACTGATGCTCTTGGTCTTTGTGTCTTTCCTTTCTCCTTCCAATCCCTGTCATCAGAACCATGGGGCATCCCCCGCTGGAGTTCAGCGACTGCTACCTGGACAGTCCTGATTTCCGCGAAAGGCTCAAGTGTTATGAGCAGGAGCTGGAGAGGACCAATAAATTCATCAAAGATGTGATCAAAGACGGCAACGCGCTTATCAGCGCAATGAGAAGTAAGTGGAAGACTTTGATGAGCAGTTTCCGTGAGCCGGTGGCTCTGGCCTTTGGAGATCTTCCACACCACGGGGGAAGGGGAGATTCAGGGTGATTCCCAGCCCAAGTGTCTGAGGCTCATGGTTTTCCAGATATTTTGGAAGTGGGGTCAGTAGAAGTGGAAGTTGGTGGCTACAGCTAGAATTGGGGTTTTTCCCTTTAGTGGTTTTGGTTTTATAAGACAGGATCTGTAGCTGAAGGACTGTCTTGTTTGGCAGCTAGCCTTTCTTGTCAGACTCTTGTTCTAAAGGGACAGGCCACTTTTACTGTCAGACATGTTTATACCCATATATGAAAGGGACATCTAAGCTGACCAAGGTACTGCCCCACAACCTCCTAAAGAATTGGTAATTCAGGCCAGCAGCTTGAGTCAGAGTTTTGTTCCTGCTTGGCCTCTTGTTGCTACAGATAAATATGGGGGTAGTAAAAAATTGCCAATGGCAAGTTATTTTCTAAGGAAAGCACCTTTGCCCCTAGTGTTTTGTTTTTTTTTTCTCTTTAAGTCACTGAGTTATGATTTTGTTCCAGGTTGGTCTAAGTTCAGATTTATTAAATGACCTCACGTGCCACTGAATTCTCCTCACATGTGTAACAAAGACCTGCCTAGTCCCTAGCAGGAGGAGCCCAGCTCCCTGGGAGCATAGTAGAGAGCTCAGGTTGGGAGTTACCAGGCTGAAGGAACCTCACCTAGCTTAGCTTTCCATGTCCTTAGAACTAAGGACTCTAGGACCCTCCCCCACTTCCCCACTGTGTATAGATTTTTTATTTCTGCTATTTGGCAGAGGTTTGGAGTAAGAGAAAGAATAATAAACATCCCCAACAAGAGTGCAGGCAGATCAATCCATTGTGCCAAAGTATATACGCAGAAGAGCGGAAGATAGGGAATGGGTGGTGATAATTAATTTTTTCTCTTCTTGGTTGAAGGATGATTATGAAAAATAAAGTCAAAGTCACTGGCAAATATATTCTGTATACCTGTAATACTTTTGTTCTGAGTGGGTTTATCCCAAAAATACTGTGTCTGGTCCAGTGTAGGGACTTTCTTAAGGTGAATATAGCCAACCAATAGCAAGGAGAAAGACTTGGGAGCCATAGCGCAGTGGTGTTTGTTGTGTAGCTCTCCTGACTTGCCCCTTGGAGTCTGGGCTTTTCCTTTATATGTTGTCTGCCTACTTTGGTCATAAGTGTTGCAAGTTCCTACTTGTTGTTTCGTTGAATTGGATCATACGATGGTGTGTCTTATTTTAGTCTGAACAGGTAGCATCTTAAAGATGGGGTATTTGAAGTGCTGATCCTTAGAAACTTTAGCCCAGGGTTTGGGATGTGTTGCCACTTAATAGACTTCATTGAGGGGTTAAAGATATGCTGGTTGTGCTACAGAAGTAGTAAGAAAGGTGAGGGTTCCTGAAAGGAAAAGCGGGAAATGTTTGGATTTTCTTTTTATTTACTTGTTACTATAAACTACTTAGTGCAGTATTCATAGGTAAATGAAGCTCTTCTAAGCTTGCCGAAGGGACTGGCTTTGTGAAGTGTAGGATAAGCTAAAAGTACAGTTCAATAAAATGGTGGAGGAAGGGCAAAAGTTTTCTAGGCAAGTGGTTAGTTGCGGTTTTTATTCTTTCATTTTGGGGGATTAAAAGTGGTGAAAGTCGACAATTATGCAGGTTTAAACCTTTGCATATGGGCAGAAGATCCAAGAGTTATTTTGGCTCAGGGGGTTCTTGGTATTTATGGTGGTTTTCCTTTCCTGAGTATACACAGAAAGCCAAAAATAGGACAGTTAGGAAATAAAACCCAGCAGCTAACCCAGACTCCATTTCTTTTCTTTAAGTTACATGATTCTAAAAACATGATTTGCTAGAGGCAAAGACAGGATGTTTCCCACTGTCTTGACCACAGTAATATTTATACTCCCACTCTGCTTCCTCAAAATGGGCTAGCTGGGCAATTTTTTTCAGAGTTAAGTGAGGTAGATACAAAACAAAGGTATGCTTTTGTTTTGTATGGAGGAAAAAGGAAGAGAGAACACTGGAATTAGATTAGAAGACCTGGGTTACAATCTTGGCTTCACCATTTTGGGATAGGAAGGCACATATCATAGATTTCAGATATAAAATGGGGGTAATTATATGCACCTCATAGAGTTGCTTTGAGTCTCAAAGGAGTTAATGGATTGTGAAAGTATTTTGTAAATGGAAACGGCTAAATATTTTTAGTTGTTGATAATACATCTTCAGGTTAATAATATACTGGCTGAATATACTTTTTGGTAGGTTTCTCAAGGGAAATCCATAAACAAAATAGTTGGAAACATTTTTTGCTGTCATCTTGTTGGAAAATTAATTCCCTATATTGGCGTGGCTCAATGATTAATTTTGTATATGTGTGTGTGGATTCATTTTGTCATTTGGAATCTGGCATTAAAAGTAAAGAAGAATTATTGGTACTTTTTCATTTAATTTATTAAATTGACCATCAAATCAACTGGTTAGTGTTTCTAGTAACCAATGAAACCTGGTGCATCATGCTGCAAAAATCAGCTGCAGTTTTTGTTTAAGTTGTTAAGCTAGTTGGAACTTGATTTCCTGCTTGTGTTTGATTTTGTACAGAGCTCTAAATAAGGTTTTAGTCACAGCTGTGTGTGATAATTAGTTTTTTAAAGATGGATCCTATTTGAATATCTAGATTTTCTTAGATCTGTGCTCAGAGGTAATTGATGTTATGAATGATATTCAGTATGTCTTCTTTGGGAAAGTGACTAATTTGCCCCCTCCCCTTAAATGTGATCTATTCATAATTGTTGGAGTAAAAATGGTGATTATAATTTAAACCAATGACAAATAAAAACATTGGCACTCTGAAAGGTGAATATATTGCCCACTTTTCCTTTTGTTCTTTTTAAAAAAAATTATTTATTTGGTTACATTGGCCATATGGGATCTTTTGTTGTGGCTTGCAAACTGCCTCATGGCATGTGGAATCCTAGTTCCCCAACTAGGGATTAAACCCATGTCCCCTGCATTGCAAGGTGGATTCTTAACCACTGGACCACTAGGGAAGTCCCTGTTCTTTGTTTTTATATTGGCAGCTTTGGTTCCTGATGTTGTATGAATATTTTCTATACACTTATGCCAGGTATTTACAACAAGTGATGTGGCCTCTGTTTATATCCCAACATAACATGATATACCTAATAAATGTTATATAATTCAGTGAACATGTATCATTCATTCAGTAAATAATCATTCACATACTAAATTTAAGCCATTGTTCTCAGGGTTGTTACAAATGTTACAGAGAAAGTCACAGATGGGATCCTGCCCTCAAGGAGGTCCTAGACTGGTAGGGGAGATAAGGTATGTGTAGAGATCACTGAAGTATAAGGTAGTAGATATGAATCAGAGTCATAGAGTGGGACAGGTGGATACCATGGTATACAACATGACGGAGAGGTCATTTCCCTGTGGAAGGATAAGGAAAAGCAAAGGAGAAAGTAGCATTGTAACTGGGCAGAATTGACTTATCACTTATTTAGCTGTTCCTATATGTTGTTGTTCAGTTGCTCAGTCGTGTCTGACTCTTTGTGATCTCATGGACTGCAACAGGCCAGGCTTCCCTGTCCTTCACCATCTCCTGGAGCTTGCTCAAACTTGTGTCCATTGAGTCAGTGATGCCATCCAACCATCTCGTCTTCTGTCGTCCCCTTCTCCTGCCTTCAATCTTTCTCAGCATCAGGGTCTTTTCCAATGAGTTGGCTCTTTGCATCAAGTGGCCAAAGTATTGGAGCTTCAGCTTCAGTGTCCATCCTTCCAATGAATATTTCCTTTAGGATTGACTGGTTTGATCTCCTTGCAGCCCAAGGGACTCTTAGGAGTATTCTTCAACATCACAGTTCAAAAGCATCAATTCTTTGGTGCTCAGCCTTCTTTTTGGTCCAACTCTCACATCCATACATGACTATTGGAAAAACCATAGCTTTGACTATACGGACCTCTGTCAACAAAGTAATGTCTCTGCTTTTTAATGTTCCTGTATGCCAAGAATTAAAATCTTATAACAGACTTATGAGGCATGGATTATTATTTCCACTCTTTACGTGAGGAAACTGAAGTTCAGAGGAATTAAGTAACTTTCTCAGCTGATAAAGGCAGGACTCTGAATTAGAGTCCAGATCTGACTCTGAGGGCCTTGCATTGCACTATATTCAGGACAGGGAATTTCATGTAGTAGGAATGACATAGAGAATGTAAAGGGATAGCAAATAATTCAGGTCATCTGGGTTATATGGTGCAAGAAGAGAAGTTTGGGAGATGACCTTGGAATGGAAGGTTGAGGGCCTTAACTGTGCATGACCTGTTAAGTACTTTAGGCTTTTCTTTACAGGCAGGGAGTATTAAAAACATTTTTGGTAGCAGAGAGGCATGGTCTGAACAGTGTTTTAGGAAAATTCATCTGAGAGTGATATAAGATGTTCCAATTCTAAACAAATATTTGTGACCTTTCTGCAGATTATTAGGAACTTTAAATTTTCTCTGATATAGCTCAGGGGCAGCAGACCTCTTCTGTAAAGGGCAATATTTTAGGCTTTGAGGGCATGTAGTCTCCGTGGCAGTTACTTAATTGCCATTGTTGTGAGAAAGCTACTATAGATAATACGCACATGAAATGAGAGTGGCTGTGTTCTTATAAAACTTTATTTATTTACATTGAAAAGTAAATTTCCCATAATTTTCATGTAACAAAATATTATCTTCCTTTGAATTTTTCAGCTGTTTAAAAATATAAAAATCATTTTCAGCTTAGCTAGAGCAGGGGCATACAGAAATAGCTGTGGGCTGGGTTTAGTTCAGTGGTTGTAGTTTGCAGAAATTTAATATGACTAGGATTTTTTTATTGGTAAGGCAGTGAATATTGTTATTGATAAAACATAATGCCATGTTTAATATTTTCCATTAGTGTATTTAGTTTAGTTTATTTTACTTTGGTGTGCTGTTAATTATGCCTGCTCTGGATTCAGGGTTCACAGGTTCCAGTGCTGTCTCTGTGGCCAAGGAGAAAACAGAAAAGTATGAAGCTATTGGAAGTGGGTTAATAGGACTGGAGTGATTGGGGTAAAATAAAGCAGCTTCATCTCATTTAAAAAGTCTTCACTTTATTTAAAACTGTGATAGCTAAATGAAATGTATTCACAGCCTGGATTCAATCAGGTTGCAATTCCTGAGCCAGATGATCTATTTCTAACAGTCTAGGAGTCTTGGAAAGGGGCTAGGAAAATGAAAGGAGATAGTCTCCAGAAAGAGATTTGATTTCTCTGGGGAAGCACCACTACACACTGCAAATGAAGAGAGGCAGAATGATGGTATAGTGGGAAAAAACTCTAGATGTGATGGGTATGGTGATGGTTCTGCTACTAATGGGATCTGTGACCTTGGTAAGTCATTTTTCTGGGGTCCTTGGTCTGCAGCTTTACATAAGTGAGGATGGATAGGGGAATATGTAAGCCCACTTTCAGATCTAACATTCCATGACTTTTTCATTGCATATTATAATTTAATCATTTGAGAAGGGAATGAGTAATTTAATTATAAGATCTTATTTTATGCATACTTAAATTTTCACATTATATTGGTGTACTGACAGTATTTAATTAAATACAAAAAAGTTAACAAAAATTTAAAGTAACCATTCAAAAATCAAGGATAACATACTTTATATGTATAAAACAGATGTCAGAAAAAATAATTATGTCATTAAGCTCACTCATATACATGCACAAACCACAAACACATAGGCTGTCTTGGACTAATGAAAACTTATGTTTCAAAAGAATGCAAAAATGTCACTTTCTTACATTCTATACTTTTAAAGATAAAGAGTTTTAGATGTTTACATTAAGGTGACCTATTGGGGTACCTGTTCAGCTCTTGCTTTGGCAACTGGGACACCTATTTGGTAAGTTTTTGTTTTCCTGAAAGGATGGGTCAGTTCCATCTTTGAGGCAAATTTCATATTGAATATACTTCGTGGAGCCATCTCTAGCTTTACACACAGAGAACCTGGGTGCTGGTTCCACTGTGCCACCTCCTAGCTATATGACTCTGAGTAAGTCTTTAGTTTCATGAACCTGAGTTTTCCCATTTCTAAAATTAGAGGTTTGGTCAGTGAGCTTTAGGGTTCCTCCTGGTTTTCTCATTCTGTTCTCTGGGCTGCTACTGTATTGCATAGTCAAGCAACCTAAATTGATTCCACTGTAAACTTTGGAGCAAATTCGCCTTTCCCCTGAGAGAACAGACAAAAGGAAAATCGAACTGATATGTTTGATGTGAATAAATGACATGAACATGCTAGCCTATTTGATTAACCTCTTGATGGATACTGCTTGAGAGGTGCCAACCTGGTGCCTTTCGGTTCTGCCCTGAATAGCTCTATACTGAGGGAGACCAAAGCTTTTAACCCCTTTGGGGTGGGTTTAGTGCTATGGTGTGCAGGGAAGAGTTGGTGATATAATATATACATTTTCAGTCAGCGGATATCCTGTCATTATCCTGGTGATAGTTAGTCAGTGTCTTGGAGGACATGGTGTTGCAGTCAGCTCTGTATCTGCAAGTTTTGCATCTCTAGATTCAACCAACTAGGGATAGAAAACATTTGGAAAAAAATTCTAGAAAGTTCCCCAAAGCAAAACTTGATTTGCCACATGCTAGCAACTATTTATGTAGCATTTATATGAGATATTATAAGTAAAAGGAGGATGTGGGTCAATTATATGTAAATACTACACCATTGTATATAAGAGACTTGAATATTTTGTGGATTTTGATATCCACAGGGGTTCTGGAACCAATTCCCCACAGATACTGAGGGAAGGACTGTATTTTACATATTCTGAAGAGTAGCTTAGATCAATGTAATGAGTATGTTATATGGTATTGCTCTTAGTAGGTATGAAGCAAAGTCAAATGGAATTTGCTGGAGTCAGTATTACCATATGCATAGAAGTCCCACAGAAGACCAGATTCCAAAGTAGCCAGACTGGAGTGCTGTGGGGACTAGGGTGAAAAATTGAACCAAGTCAGACTTTGAGTGTTTGACTATTTGCAAGAAGTGTTTTTTTTTAAATGGATGGTGAATGGTTCAGGGAAGATTATGCCTTGATTTGCTTATTAAGAAAAGTTTTTTGGAGTTTAAAGTGATGAAGGAAAATTACTTTTCAGCTTCATTTTCACAGCCTTGTTTTGTAAAGCATAACCCAAACCTTCTGTTTAATCTGACATCTGTTTCTCTAATCAGTTACTATAGAGATTTCCTAAAAGTCCATAATGATCTGGAAAGATACATTTTTTTTTCCAGAGGAGTGTCCTGGAAATCTTGAGCTGAATTTTTCACCTCCTACCTCCATTGGGTGGAGGGCACTCATGATGCTTTACTGGGCTTGTATCAAGTGCTAAAGCCTTACACAATGCAAAGGTAATTAATTTTAATTCAGAAAGGATTTACGAAGCACCCACTATGTGTCTGGCAACTGGGCAACTGGAGGTACACTGGTGAATAAGGCTGATATGGGCTTTGCCCTCTTGGAGCATACATTAAACATCTGATTACTCACTTACATAATTTAATTATAGGTGTGAGAAGAGCTATGAAGAAGTTTAGGATATGATATATAGTCTGTCATATATTACAAAAGTGGATCATTGTAGGGGAAGAATGAGCTAGACCATGGGGATGCAACTGTCCATAACAAATAAGAATAAACTGAAGGGAAAGAATTGTTAAGTCAAAGATATTTGCCCTACTGCGGTGGTAGTTAACGGTCCTAAAAATGAGCAAGACTCTTTAAGTGAATGAAGAGTGCCACTTAAACTCTCAATAGGGTGTAGTATATTTCCTGGTATCTTTGGTCACACTGCATGGCTTGTGGGATCTCAGTTCCCTCCCTGATTAGGGATTGAACCTGGGCCACAGCAGTGAAAGCATGGAATCCTAACCATTAAGCCACCAGGGAACTCCCCTCCTTCTCCTTTTATAATTATATTAAAAATGTTTTTTGAGTAAGTAACACATGAGCATGGTACAAATTTCAAACAGTACAAAAGGGTAAACCTTTTCTTGCCTCCTGTGTCCCAGTTCCCCAGTTGTTCACACTAGAGGTAACAACTGGCAATTTTTTGCTTACCTTTTGGAAAGACTTTTCCTGGTGCTTTTTTCAGCTTCTACCTACTCAGGAATGTGTTCATTGTAGGCAAATTGTTAGTCATACTGGAGCAAGATTTCGTTAGGATTGTACTTGGAGGAAACGGTAAATTAAAGACCTCGTAAAATCAACTACTCCATAAAAACAAAAAGGACACTGGCAAAAATTGTTAAAATCAACTTTTTCGGAACTCTGTAAATGAACCAAAAGGCTCATGACAATCTGAAGAGTGTTTATTGATAGAAACACGTTGAGCCTTAGTGGCAGCAGATTTTGTGACATTTTAACTTAACCCTGCCTCTCATTCCCTTCTTCAGAGCTTTGTGATAGATTTGAAAACTAACAGCCCTTGGACTACAGTAGCTATGGAAACCAGTAACCTTTTAACACCTTATTGGGAGACTGGGTTTGTAGTTCCTCAAAAACTCACAGACCTATAGTTTTGTCATTATCTAATATGTCTTAAAGCTGGCTAGAGAAGCCCCATTCACACAGCTTCTCATTAGTAATGAGTCACCTGACTTAGAACTAGCTCAGTGTGAAAAGTTCTATCCCCAAGATGTTTAATATCACAGGTGATTTAGACTAACTGAAAATAAGTAGGGCAAACAAAAGCCTGGCCAAAAACATAAAAGGGGAATGAAATATATACTGGAGGCTTTGAAAAGATCTGACATATTCCTGGGATCTAGATGGCCATGTGCATGCCCTGGGCTGTGCATGTGCCTAGAAAAGACCTGAGAAGGCCTTTTAATAATTTCTCTCCTATGGCTGAACTTGAGGTAGTTATAAACTGTTTGGCTAAGTGTTGAAGAAATGACACAACACGCAACACAGAGCACCTCAGAAAAAATTAGAAGACTTAATGGTTCAAGACCTTTAATGAGATCTCTGAACAATTATTAGCTGGCTGCTTATCTAACCAGGCAGAGATTTCCGGGGCCACACGCTACAAGGAATACAAACATTATAGAATCTGTCTAAGAAATATGTCTAAACAAACAGTGACAATGACAGTGACAAAAACAATAACAACAAAACCTGGGAGAAATCTGATTTCCAGAAGAACTATATTATATTGTCTAAAATGTCCCATTTTCTACAAAAAATGATCAGATATGCAAAGATACAGAAAAGTATGGTCCATACACAGGAAAAAAAGCTGTCGGTAGAAACTGTCCCTGCTGGAGTATAAATGTTGGAATTTAGACAAAAAAATGAAATCAGCTAATATGTGTGTTAGTCTTTCAGTCATGTCTGACTCTTTGTGACCCCACAGACTCTAGTAACCTGCCATGCTCCTCTGTCCATGGAATTCTTCAGGCAAGTGGGTAGCCCATTTCCTTCTCCAGGGGATCTTCCAAACCCAGGGATCAAACCCAGGTTGCCTGCACTGAAGGCTGATTCTTTACCATCTGAATCACCAGGGAAAGAACTAAAGGAAACCATGTCTAAAGATTTAGAGAAAAGCCTGAGAACAGTGTTTCACCAAAGAGACAAAGAAAGCCTGAGAACAGTGTTTCACTGAGACAATATAAAGAGATGACAATAATAAGGAAGAGTCAAATAAAAATTCTAGAGTTGAAAAATAAAATAACTAAAATGAAAAATCCATTAGAAAGGTTCAATAGTGGATTTGAACTAGCAGAAGAGAGTCATGGAACTTGAAGATAATCCAGTCTCAGATTATCCAATCTAAGAAAAAAGATGAAAATAAAATGAACAGAACCCCAGAAATTATGTGACACCATCAAGTGTATCAACATATGTGTAATGAGAATCCAAGAAGAAGATGGAAAAAAAACAGAAAGAATATTTGAAGAAATAATGGCCAAAACTGTCCAAATTTGATGAAAAACACTAATATCCAGATCCAAGAAGCTCAAAAAACCCAAGTAGGATAAACTCAAGAAGACCCATACCTAAGATACATTATAGTTCAATTGATGAAAACCAAAGGCAAAGAGAGAATCTTGAAAGAAGCAAAATAACTCATCAGGTGAAAAGCACCCTCAATAGGATTAAGAGCTGATTTCCCATCATCAACCATGGAGACAGTGGCCTGGCATATTCAAAATGCTGAAAGAAAAATGATGTAAACTAAGAATTCTTTATCAAAACTATTCTTTTAAAATAAGGGAGAACATTCATAAAAACATGTACTTCTGCTTTATTGACTATGCAAAAGCCTTTGACTGTGTGGATTACAACAAACTGGAAAATTCTTAAAGAGATGTGAATGCCAGACCACCTTACCTGCCTCCTGAGAAATATGTATGCAGGTCAAGAAGCAACAGTTAGAACCAGGCATGGAACTATGGAAAGGAGTTCCAAATCGGAAAGGAGTATGTCAAGGCTGTCTCTTGTCACCCTTCCAATTTAACTTCTATGCAGAGTACATCATGAGAAATGCTGGGCTGGATGAAGGCCAAGCTGGAATCAAGACTGCTGGGAGAAATATCAATAGCCTCAGATATGAAGATGACACCACCCTTATGGCAGAAAGCAAAGAGGAATGAAAGAGTCTCTTGATGAAAGTGAAAGAGAAAAGTGAAAATGCTGGCTTAAAACTCAACAATCAAAAAACTAAGATCATGGCATCAGGTCCCATCACTTCATGGCAAATAGATGGGGAAACAATGGAAACAGTGACAGACTTTATTTTGGGGGGCTCCAAAATCACTGCAGATGGTCAGTGTAGCCATGACATTAAAAGACACCTGCTCCTTGGAAAAAAAGTTATGACAAACCTAGATAGCATAGTAAAAAGCAGAGACATCACTTTGCCAGCAAAGGTCCATATAGTCAAAGCTGTGGTTTTTTCAGCAGTCATGTATGGATGTGAAAGTTGGACCATAAGGAATGCTGAATGATGAAGAACTGATGCTTTTGAACTATGGTGTTGGAGAAGACTCTTGAGAGTCTCTTGGACTGCAAGGAGATCAAGCCAGTCCCCGCTAAAGAAATCAGTCCTGAATATTCATTGGAAGGACTGATGCTGAAGCTGTAACTCCAATACTTTGGCCACCTGATGCGAAGAACTAACTCATTAGAAAAGACCCTGATGCTGGGAAAGATTGACGGCAGGAAGAGAAGGGGACAATGGAGGATGAGATGGTTGGATGGCGTCACTGACTCAATGGACATGAGTTTGACCAAGCTCCGGGTGTTGGTGAAGGACAGGGAGGCCTGATGTGCTGCAGTCCATGAGGTCACCAAGAGTCTGACAAGACTGATTGACTGAACTGAACTGAAGACATTCTCAGAATAACAAAAACCAAGACTGAGCTAGCAGAACTGCCTTACAGGAAAAACTAATGGGAGTCCTTCAGGATAAATTAAACAATGATATGGTAATTTAAATCTGCACAAAATATGAAGAGTACCAGTAAATGTAAGTACATAGGTAGATATGAAAGACAGTATAACTGCCTCTTTTTTAGTAACTCCTTTCTTCTCCATCTGATTTAAATGACAACTGCATTGTGCAGTAGTTAGAAAACTGGTAATCAGCTTATAATATATAGAAATGCAACATGTGCAAAGGAGGGGGATGAAACAATTATGTTGTAGTAACATTTCTGTTGGGTTCCTCCCTGTAGCTCAGATGGTAAAGAATCTACTTGCAATGGGGGAGATCCTGGTTTGATCCTGGGGGAGGAAGATCACCTGGAAAAGGGAATGGCAACCCACTTCAGTATCCTTGCATGGAGAATTCCATGGAGAGAGGAGCCTGGGGAGCTACAGTCCATGGGATTGCAGAGTCAGACATGACTGAGCGACTAAAACTTACTTATTTAACATTTCTGTGTGTTTTCTAAGTTAAGTTAAAGTTAATCTAAACAATATTGTAATCTTAATTCTGAGATTAGTCACTAAGAAAATAAAAAAAATAATGAAAGTAGTAATGAGAATCAAAATAGTACAGTAGACAATATTTAACACAAACTTAGTAATGGGAAAGTAGAGGGAAAAAGATGACATATAGAAAACAAAGTAAATGGCAGACATAAATCTTATCAGTAAGATAAAATGTAAATGGAATACACACTTTAAGTAGAAAGGTACAGATTGGCAAAGTGGATAAACTGATCAAAAATGGATTATTTGATTGAAATACACATTGTCTTTTAAGGTACACATTTTGTGTTCAGAGATACAAATAGGTGGAAAGAAAAAGGATGGAAAAATGTACCAGGCAAACAGTAACCAAAGAGAATTAGAATGACTATATAAACATCAGACAAAATATATTTAAAGACAAAATTATCATGACATACACACAAAACATTTTATAATGGTAAAACTGTAAATATATCAGGAGGCTATCAGTTATAAACATATGCACCTGACATCAGTGCCCCAAAATCCATGTAGCAAAAGTGGACAGAAGTGAAGGGGGACATTGATAGTCTAACAGTAATAGTTGGAGACTTCAATACTGTATCTTCAGTAATGGATAGAACTAGTAGACAGAGCTCAATGAGTAAACAGAGGAATCAAACAACACTATAAACCAAATAGATCTTCTATAGACATCTGTAGAATACTTGTACAGCAGCAGAATACACATTTTTCTTAAGAGCACATGGAGCGTTTTCCAACAGACAACGTCTGAGAGGCCATAAAACTTGCCTGAATATATTTTTTATACAAATCATGTTCTGTAGCCACAGTGTGATGAAATTACAAATCAATAGCAAGAATATTTACACAGTTTATAAATATGTGCAAATTAAATATCACACTCCTGAGTAACCAGTCGGTCAAGGAAGCTATCACAAGGTAAATTAGAAAATATTTTGGAATGAATGAAAAATTAAAACTCAATGTGCCAAAACTGATGGGATGCAGCTAAAGCAGCGCTTAGGGGAAATTTTTTATAGCTTTAAACAACTATATTAGGAAAGAAAAAAGATCATAATTCAATAACCTGACTATTAAGAAACTAGAAAAAGAACAAACAAATCTGAAAGCAAGTAGAAGGACAGAAATGATAAAAATTACAGCAGAACTAAATGAAATAACAAATAGGAAGATCTCTTTTCTCTGTTTAAAACAGAAAATTTTAAAAATCAATAGTTGGTTTTTAAAAATAACAACACTGAGAAACCATTAACTAGACTGACAAGAGAGAAAAGATTCAAAATATTAAAAGCATAAATGAAGGAGGAGACACTATTACCAAACTAAAAAAAAAGTTTAAGAAGAACAAATGGGAATATTATAAATAACTATATGCTAATAAATTATATAATTTAGATAGAATGGACAAATTTCGAGGAGGCCCGAAACTACCAAGATTGACTCCACAATAAATGGAAAGTCTATATAGACATATAACAACTGTGAAAATTAGTAGGTATTATTTTGAATTAGTAATCAAAAAGCCCAGGCTTAGATGGCTTCACTGATGAATTTTTCCAACCATTTAAAGGAAAATTAATACCCCATCCTTCTCAAACTTCCAAAAGTTAGCAGTTTCTTAACACATTCTTTGAGGCAACTCTAATCAGGATACCAAAAACCAAAGACATCACAAATAAACTATTGAGCTAATTCCCTTAAGAATATAGAAGCAGACTTTCCTGGTGGTCCAGTGGTTGAGAGTCCAGCTGCTGGTGCAAGGGACATGGATTGAGTCCCTGGTCCAGGAGGATTCCACATGCCATGGGGCAACTGGGCCCAGGCACAACTACTGAGCCTGCACTCTAGGTTCTACCAGCTGCAATTACTGAGACTGTGTGCCACAGCTACTAAAGCCCTTGTGCCCTGGAGCCAATGCTCTACAGCAAGAGGAGCCATAACAATGAGAAGCCCACCCACCACAACGAAGAGTAGCCCCTGCTCACCACAACTAGAGAAAACTCACATGCAACAGTGAAGTCCCAGCACAGTCAAAAAAATAAATAAAAAAGTATATTCAAAAGAAAATGGATGCAAAACCCTCAACAAAATACTAGCCCAACCAAATCTAGCAACATATAAAAAGAATTATCCATCATAAGCAAGTTAATTTATTCTAGGAACGCAAAGTTAGTTTAATATCTGAAAATCTGTCAGTATAATAGTGTAATATTTATATCATACAAAATAACTGGAATAAGAGGAAAGCATTATTATATCAACAGATGAAGATATTTTTAAAATCCACTACCTTATTATGCTAAAAACTTTAAACGAACTATGTATGTTAGGTGACTAGTTATCTCTGGCTGAGAGAGAGGGTTAGGATTATTGTGACTACTAATGGGTAAAGGATTTCTTTTGGGGATTGTGAAATTTTTCTAAAATTAGATTGTGATGATAATTGCACCACTCTGTGAGTATACTAAAAACCACTTAATTTTACACTGTAATACATGAATTTTATGGTAGGTGAGTCATATCTCAAAGCCATTTTTTTAAAAAAGACTGTGCTTAGAGAAACAGAGGTCCTTGGGTTATGTACCTACATATTCCTTTGGCTCTTCCTTATAGAACAAAAGACCTGGGAAGTTGTTTAGAAAGTTTCACATCCATTCTATTGAGTTTATATCTAGAGAAAGGAAGCAAAAAGAGAACTCTCAGGGATCTAGAGCTAGAGTATGAATTGGGACCAGAATCAGGTTTTCTGGTTTCCCATTCCAAGGCTCTTTCTGTACTGTACTCCAAAGTAGGTACATTTCATTGAAATTCTGGATGTTCTTTATTGGGGCTGGGGGTGCTTTTGTTTGAAGTGACCCACTTGGCAGTGAAGAACTGTGCTAGTGGAAAGTTTCCTTTCATTTTTTTCCCTCCATTATCATGGCTGTGATCAGGTGGTGTCCCTGTTGAGCAATCTAGCCCCAATTTAATTAGGGCCTGGTTATGTTTTCTTTTTGTCTCAGAAGAATGACAGTATATTACAACTTGGTGGTGTGCCACCTGTCCCCTTTGTTTCCTGCTCCAAGAGCCTAGACCATCTGGTTGGGCAGTTCCAGAGGCCTCTCCTCTTCTCTTCTCATCTGTTGGCTTTTTACAGCAAATGCAGCTGTTTTCATGTAGAATATAGTGTATATTGGGAAATGTATGGCGTTACTAAAGGGTGACAAAGTCCTCCCCCCATGTTATTTTTATCCCTAGGCCGCATGGAATTTCTCATGATAGGCAAGCAGTAGGCCCAGCCCTATAGTACCATATTAGAAATTTAAAGGCAGTTCTTTGCAAAAGGTTTTCATTAAGGACTTCCCAGAAGCAGGAGAGCCACATTTCAGCTTCCAACTCTTTTTCCAGAGTCAGGCTGTTGTGGAAAGAGCCTTTCCCTGTGATTGAAAAAATATGTATTATGCTTGTGGCAGTTGACAGCTGGAGACTAATCCTGAACTCATCCATCCTGAATTCATTAGGTCGGGGGAGGAGGGTGGGTAGCAAGCCATTGAGGTATTTTATAGCTGCTCCTTACAACTTTTGCTTAGAGCAGGAAAAAAAACTGAAAAGAGAGTTCTTAAGAGAATGCCTCTGCCACCATTATCACTATGCTGAATTTCTCTTGCTCTTAACATTGGAAATATTGATATCTTTTCATATTTGGTTTATCTGGAGTGATTTGTCTTCTAGATTCTAAGCCCAGTGTTCCAGGGTTTGTGGAAGTGATTGTTCTGTTGTGGTACTAAATGGGAAAGCAGTTGGGTAACAACTCAGTCAGGGAGTATATGGCTGAATCAGCAGAATGAAAGGGGAGGGAAATCTGGGGTTTCTTGGCATTTTGTTTGCATTTCCTTTGTGAAAAGCAGATGCTGTGTAACAGTTCCCTTTTCTTTCTGATTAATGGGCAGTATCTTGCTGGAAATGGACTCATAGAATTCTAAGGGAATTAAGAGAACATTTCGTTTACCTCTTTCATATTTCAGATGAGGAAACAAACTTAAGAGGGGATGTTCCTTGTCTAAGATCACTGAGACAGTTAATCACGAAGTCAGTATGGGAACCCAATAATCAGTCCCACTGTTGGGCTCTGTGCAGTGTCACTGTGCCTTTCAAAAACAGTTTCTACCCTTCACCAACCTTTTTGCTGAGCTTGTGATTTTTTTTTTCAGAATCAGTTTCAGCTTGTGAAAGAAAATAATTATTTCCTCTTCATTGCTTCTTGCCAAGAATGTACCTCCAGTGTTGATCTGAAGGCAGCCAAGCATTTCACAGACCTGCAGGAATGGAGTAGGGGAAGGTCAGGAAATCTGAAGTCACTGATGTACTTTTTCTGGTTGGCCCTTGCTTAGTAGGAATTTGTTGAAATAGAAGATCAAAAGACAGACCTTCTATGATAGAACATTTACCCCTAGATATATGGAATTTAGAGAATCCAATTACGAATGAGGAAGAAGCAACTCTAATACAAATTGATTTGAGATTTAGGATTGGTCATGTTTGTACTGGGCAACAGCAAGGCTGGGATCCATGAACATGATCTCACTCAGGTTGACCAATTACCTGGATGTGGGCAATAGATATAGATATGGGCATAAGCTAATATTTGCAGAGCTCTTTATAATGTACAAGGTACTTTCACATACATATTTAACTTAATTTGGGAAGAAAAGTGTTACCTCTGTTTTATAGATGAGGAAACTAAGGCTTACAGAGTTTAAGAACTTTCATGCTGCTAGTCAGTAGTAGAACTAAGACTTAGATTTTCTGAATATTTGCACTGTTCCATTTTTATTTTATTTCCTTTAATAATGAAAGAGAATATAAGTGCTGTTCAGAGGAACATATGGTTCAGAACGTAGAGTTATGAAGATGAGACTTAGGGCCTTCTGTACAGAAACGGGAGCAGCCATTAGTACACACCTCTACAGGAAGTGACCTTTAGGGTAGGCTTGTAAGCTGGAGAACAGCAGTAGATGAATGGTAGTGAACAGGACCAATAGACCAGAGCCTGTGGTAGAGTTTCTGGAGTCATCAAACTTGGGCTATTCTATGAAGGTTCCTGCCGAGAAGACTGTCTAGACCAAAGTAGAGGCCTTAAAAGGAGAATTCTCTGAAGTCAGTGGAGGTGGTTAAAAGGAATTAGGGAAGCTTCATACTGGATGAAGGAGAGGGTGATCCTAGGCTTTTTGGATTACATCTTTAGGATGGAATATAAACCTAAAGTTGTAAATTAGTTAACAAGGAAGAAAAATAGGGACATATTTTAATAGGCTGTTTGGTTTTTGATTCAGAAAGTTTCATAGGTGGTACAGATATTTTCTTAGCCCAAGTTATCTGTGAATATTGAATTTTGGGGCTAATACACATCTTGTTTAAAACCAGCTTAATGCTTATGTGAAGTTATGTGTTTGAACTATTACCATAAATAATAATATTTCATAAAAATAATAAAAGTATAACATCTTTCTTCATATTTTTCAGTTCACCAAACAGTTGATCTCTACAACAACCCTGTGAACCAATCAGGCAGGGTACAGTTAATGTTCTTTTTATATAGGTAAATTAACAAAGGGAATATAATGGTTTCACAGTTTTATAGATGAGGAAATTGAAATTCAGAATAGTTAAGTGATTTACAGTGAAAGTGAGAATAGATTTAAGGGCTAGATCTGATAAACAGAGTGCCTGATGAACTATGGATGGAGGATTGTGACATTGTACAGGAGACAGGAATCAAGACCATCCTCAAGAAAAAGAAATGCAAAAAAGCAAAATGGCTGTCTGAGGAGGCCTTACAAATAGCTGTGAAAAGAAGATAAGTGAAAAGCAAAGGAGAAAAGGTAAGATCTACTCATTTGAATGCAGAGTTCCAAAGAATAGCAAGGAGAGATAAGAAACCCTTCCTCAGCAATCAATGCAATGAAATAGAGGAAAACAATAGAATGGGAAAGACTAGAGATCACGTCAAGAAAATTAGAGATACCAAGGGAACATTTCATGCAAAGAGAGGCTCAGTAAAGGACAGAAATGGTAGGGACCTAACAGAAGCAGAAGATATTAAGAAGAGGTGGCAAGAATATGCAGAAGAACTGTACAAAAAAGATCTGCATGACCCAGATAATCACGATGGTGTGATCACTCACCTAGAGCCAGACATCCTGGAATGTGAAGTCAAGGGGGTCTTAGGAAGCATCACTATGAACAAAGCTAGTGGAGGTGATGGAATTCCAGTTGAGCTATTTCAAATCCTGAAAGATGGTGCTGTGAAAGTGCTGCACTCAATATGCCAGCACATTTGGAAAACTCAGCAGTGGCCACAGGACTGGAAAAGGTCAGTTTTCATTTTAATTGCAAAGAAAGGCAATGACAAAGAATGCTCAAACTACTACACATTTGCACTCATCTCACAGGCTAGTAAAGTAATGCTTAAAATTCTTTAAGCCAGGCTTCAGCAATACATGAACCGTGAACTTCCAGATGTTCAAGCTGATATTAGAAAAGGCAGAGGAACCAGATATCAAATTGCCAACATCTCTGGATCATCAAAAAAGCAAGAGAGTTATGGGAAACATCTATTTCTGCTTTATTGCCTATGCCAAAGCCTTTGACTGTATGGATCACAATGAACTGTGGAAAGTTCTGAAAGAGATGGGAATACCAGACCACCAGACCTGCCTCTTGAGAAACCTGTATGCAGGTCAGGAAGCAAAAGTTAGAACTGGACATGGAACAACAGACTGGTTCCAAATAGGAAAAGGAGTATGTCAAGGCTTTATATTATCACCCTGCTTATTTAACTTCTATGTAGAGTACATCATGAGAAATGCTGGACTGGAAGAAGCACAAGCTGGAATCAAGATTGCCGGGAGAAATATCAATAACCTCAGATATGCAGATGACATCACCCTCATAGCAGAAAGTGAAGAATTAAAGAGCCTCTTGATGAAAGTGAAAGAGGAGAGTGAAAAAATTGGCTTAAAGCTCAATATTCAGAAAACTAAGATCATGGCATCCGGTCCCATCACTTCATAGCAAATAGATGAGAAAACATTGGAAACAGTGGTTGACTTTATTTTTCTGGGCTCCAAAATCACTGCAGATGGTGATTGCAGCCATGAAATTAAAAGACACTTACTCCTTGGAAGGAAAGTTATGACCAACCTAGACAGCCTATTAAAAAGCAGAGACATTACTTTGTCAACAAAGGTCTGTCTAGTCAAGGCTATAGTTTTTCCAGTGGTCCTGTATGGATGTGAGAGTTGGATTATAAAGAAAGCTAAGCACAGAAGAATTGATGCTTTTGAACCGTGGTGTTGGAGAAGACTCTTGAGAGTCCCTTGGACTCCAAGGAGATCCAACCAGTCCATCCTAAAGGAGATCAGTCCTGGGTGTTCATTGGTAGGACTAATGTTGAAGCCGAAACTTCACTACTTTGGCCAGCTGATGCAAAGAGCTGACTCATTTGAAAAGACCCTGATGCTGGGAAAGATTGAGGGCAGAGGAGAAGGGGAAGACAGAGGCTGAGATGGTTGGATGACATCACCGATTCAATGGTCATGGATTTGAGTGGACTCTGGGAGTTGGTGTTGGACAAGGAGGCCTGGTGTGCTGCGGTTCATGGAGTCATGAAGAGTCTGACATGACTGAACGACTGAACTGAACTGAAGTGATTTGCTTAGAGTTTCTCAGCAGTGTGTACCAAATAAGATCAAAATCCAGATATTCTGGCTCCTAAGGGATGCAAATTTTCTACTATGTTCTGACGTATGCTCTGTAGAATGGGGTCAGTAGTTATACCTTACAGGATGTTAATGGGAAGTTTGTGTCTCTTGCCTTTCCTGTATGGTACCTTCCTGTAATGGTTACCTTGTTACAGGAAGGGAGACCTCTTCCAGGCCCTGAGAGTGGACTCTTGTCTAACACTTGGAAATGAATTGTCTGAGGATGCACATGTGCTGACAAAGCAAGAGACTTTATGGGCGGGCGCCCTGGCAGAGAGCAGTAGGTTAAGGAAACCCAGGAGACTATTCCATCATGTGGCTTATACTCTCAGGTTTTATGGTGATGAGATTAGTTTCTGGGTTGTCTCTGGCCAATCATTCTGACTCAGGGTCCTTTCTGGTGGCACATGCATTGCTCAGCCAATATAGATGCCAGCAAGGAGGATTCTGGGAGGTGGTAGGTCACACTGCATCTCCTTTTGACCTTTCCTGAATTTTTCCAGTTGGTCGTGGCTTGTTAGTTCTGTGTTCCTTACCAGGACCTCTTGCCATGAAATAACTCACGCAAATGGTTACTGTGGTACCTGGCCAGGGTGGGTGGTTTTAGTCAGTGTGTTCCTGTAACAACTTCCCCCTGAGATACTTCATACTCAGGACACTTCTTGGGAATTGGGCTGGAGGTTTCTTTCATCTGTAGCTACTTCCAGCTGAGAGTGGTTGTAGTCCTGCCTAGTAGAGCAGAAATCTCCCTCTACCTGATCTAAATCAAGATATTCTGTGCCTAAAACCAGTATTAACCCTCATAGTAACAGCAATTCAGCCTGAAACTGTTGGACCCTGTCAGAGATGAAACAGATAGGGGCCAAACAGGAGGCCTGACAGGACAGTCATCACCAGGCCTAGCAAAGGAAGGCAAAATTTGGAGTGAGGGATGCAGGATATGTGACTTTCTTCTGATTGGTTGGTGGTGAGGTAGCAGGGCAGTACTCCAGGAATCTTGCACTCAGCCTGGTTACCATATTCTGCTTGGGTGGGGACTCTAGTTCTGCAATGAAATCAAAGGTATTGCTATGGATATTCCTTGAATAGGAACCAGGATCTTGCCCCAAGGCTGTACCAAGACTTTATTGCTCCTCCCCTGTTCCTGTATCCCCTCCCTTCCCTGACCAGCAGTGGTTTGAGTCTGCCCTTTGGAACTCAGGGAAGGTCAAGGATGCTGAACAAAGCCTATATCCTTTGAACAAGAAACAGGGGACACAGAATGGATTTGTGCTACAGAGTCCCAGAGTCCTGCTCAGTTTTAATTCAGGGAACTGGGCAACTATGGCTCTGACAACTTCCTGTCAAAATGGGGCATAGTGCTGCCTTCAGTTTGGAGAAGAGACACTGACTGAATTGGAAATATTCAAGTTCCAAGTCCTGGATGTGAGTTTTGAATGATTAAAACCTCAATCCCTTGGTCTACTATTTTGTTGTAACAGAACTGATTGGAAGTAGTTGGAGGAGTGACAACTAGAATTTTAATAGACAAAATAAATCTCATTTCTTTTCAGAAGAATAAGCCTGAAACCTCGTCTGGACCTGACATTTTGGGAGGACTTGTAGCCAGGTAGCCAGTTGTTTAGTTTTATCTAAGTCGGTTTCAACATTTAAAGTAGTATTGACATACAGATAAGAGGTCCTATTGGTCATCATACATGTCTCTTATTTTTGTTAATGTATGACCTAAAGCAATTTCCTTGTCTAGAAATGTAATACAAGAAGAAACCTTTAAAGAGTAAGGTTGCAGTTACTGGCTGCCAGCAGACATTGTTTTGAGACTATCCAGGGACATCTGGTGGGATCCACAAGTCTGACACAGCTCAGAAAACTCACGTTCCTGTAAAGAACTTGTCTGAATTATACTCATAATGTCACCTAGTTATTTCCTTGGATGTCTGAACCATAACTACTCCATTTTGACTTCAATTGTCCTTAGTAGCCAAAGCAGATATCACCATTAACAATGTTAGTGCTTTTCTAGGTATGAGAAGATGCAAGAATTGGGATTCATAAAATCTCCTGAAAATATCTAACTATCTGAAGGCCTGTTCTGACAGTGTTTCCCTGAGCACAGAGTGCCTCATTCCTGATCTCCATCCTGAACTCCTTCAGGGAGTGTTGCAGGTCAGAAGCTGCAGTGGCCATTACCTAATCTTTGTCAAGGTAGATGGCAAGTGCCAGTTTCCAATTGGCAGGGCTTATTCATGGTAATAAATTTGACCATGGTTTGGGTGGTGCATTTCATGACCATTTCATCCCATGATGCTGGGAATGCTCATTCTCAGGTCTGGCAAAGATTTTGCTGATAGGCTGCTCACTGTGCTGTTACTGGATTAGGCCCTAAAACAGTATCCAGATTTCTCTGGACTGCCTCTCTATATTAGCCTCTTATATATGAGGAAATTAAGAGTGGGCTCTTGTCTAACATTCAGGAATGAATTGTCCAAGGTGACACATGGGCTGACAAAGCAAGAGACTTTATTGGAAAGGGGCACCCGAGCAGAGAGCAGTAGAGTAAGGAATCCCAGAAGAACTGCTCTGCCACATGGCCCACAGTCTTGGGTTTTATAATGATAGGATTAGTTTCCGGCCAGTTATTTTGATTTATGGATCCTTCTTGGTGGTGCACACATTGTTCAGCCAAGATGGATCCCAGCGAGGAGGATTCTGAGAGATGGTAGAACACATGGCATCTCTTTTTGACCTTTCCCAAATGCTTCCATTTGGTGGTGGCTTGTTAGTTCTGTGTTCCTTACCAGGACTTCTTGTCATAAAATAACTCACACAAATGGTTACTGTGGTGCCACGGTGGGCGGTTTTAGTCAGTATGTTTCCCCTAACAATCTGATTCTTCCCGATGTCTGTCTCAGCTCTGACCTGGCTTTGCATCCAGCCTTCTGCTGTTCCTTGAGCCTTTCCTCCTAACACCATTTCCTATGCAACTCATTCTCTGTAAAACCCTCAGTGTTGCCTGTTGCCAGCTGCCATTTCCTTCTCGCTCCCTTTCAGAGACCTTGCCTAAGTGTTCCTTGTTTTTATGTCTGGTCAGCTATCTTTACTCTAATGTGTCACCTGCCAACCTCCAAATTGTGATTTAAATTCTTTTGGGCCCTCTCATGCCACATGTTAGCCCCCTTTCAAAGGAGCTCAAAAATATTGGTGTGCTTTGGTGCTCTTTAGAACCAATTCTTTTGCCTTTCTCTTAACCCTGTGCCTTTAATCAGCTTCTGCTTCCCTGTCAGTATGGGGATAATTGGCATATTTCTTAGTCAGAGCCCATTATATAGATTTGTCTGACAGCAGGCAGTTTTGCCCTAGTCCATATCTGGCATTGAGTGAAAGTCACTCAATCGTGTCTGACTCTTTGTGAACACATGGACTATACAGTCCATGGAATTCTCCAGGCCAGAATACTGGAGTGAGTAGCCGGTCCCTTCTCCAGGAGATCTTCCCAACCCAGGGATCAAACCCAGGTCTCCCACATTGCAAGTGGATTCTTTACTAGCTGAGCCACCAGAGAAGCCCATATCTGGCATTATTACCAAGGTAATTGCTATTGTTTTATCAAGTCTAACAAGTCCAGCAGGTCTGGCTGATTGAAGCATTGCAAAGAGGCACTTACTTGGCAAGTCTCTCAGAGAGAATTCTTTTCTTCTGGTAGTGGTCTCACCCTCACTTTCTCAAGGTGTGGCCCTCTAGGAGTTTCTGGGTGTTCTGAAGGCTGCTGGCCAGTTGTAGCTTTGATCTTTCTTATGGGATGTTGTCTGAATTTCTGCATCAGGCTGGAATTACTCACATGATATTTAATAAAATCCATGTGTCTTCCCATTGGCACACCAGAGAAGGTATCTCTGATCTGTCCATTGGACCAGTGAAGGATTTTATTTTCTAATGGTGACAAGTACATTTAAGTAGAATGGGTACTCACAGGCCTTGTTTACTTTGAAGTATTTTATAGCCTCTATCTTTGAGAATAACTGATTGAGGAACTTTCTAGCCTTGCACCTTTGCTCTTTGTTCCTTCTGAGGAGTTCTGGGCAGAAGGGCGAGGGGAAAACGAAGAGTAATTTGATTTCTCAAAGAGGCCTCCTTGCCTAATTTACACTAAAGCAGGGTTCAGCATACTAGGGCTCATGAGCGAAATTCTGCTCACCACCTGTTTCTATAAACAATGTCTATTTTTGTAATAACATTTTATCAGCACGTAGCCACACTCACTTGTTTACATACTGTCTACAGCTGCTTTTCCTCTAGAATGGCAGAGTTGAGGGTCATTATAGTTCTCAAAGACTAAATTAAGCTGTGAATTCATTGGCTATTGTTGGATAGGGCAGGACATTGAGTTTGTTGAGTGTTTCCTAGACCTTCTTATTGTTCTCCATCTTGAGCTGAGTATGTGAAGAGAGATATGCAAGGAAGTGGTTTTAGAAATAGCCTACTTCCTCGTAAATAATGAAGATTTTTAGAATCCATATGATGCTGCTAGGTGTTTTCCTGTTTGAATGGGCAAAATCTCCATTATCAGTGATGCATTCCTAGTACCTACCCCAGGGCCTGACACAATCTCACCTCTGGTATCAATAAGCTATCATCCAGGGGTTCTGTTTTTCCCAGTGGCCAATCAGAAACATACTACTTCTCCAGTGTAGAAACAGTTTGCTCTTTTTGATTGTCTGTTGTTATTTCGTCATGAACCCCTATTTCTTTCCCATTATAGTCATTGGATTTTTTACAAAGGCTCTGAATAGTTTGTATACATTTATTGATTTTGAAGTTTAAACTGGTCTATTAAATATTAAGCCCTAAGATAGATGGTGTATGTGTGTGTTAGTAGCTCAGTTGTGTTTGACCGTTTGTGACTCCATGAACTGTAGCCTGCCAGGTTCCTGTGTCCATGGAATTTTCCAGGCAAGAATACTGGAGTGAGTAGCCAGCCATTACCTTCTTCAGGAGAACTTCTAGACCTGGGGATTGAACCCAGGTCCCCCGCATTTCAGGCAGATTCTTTACCATCTGAGCCACCAGGGAAGCCCAAGGTATATGAAAGTGAAAGTGAAAGCACTCAGTTGTGTCTGACTCTTGGTGACCCCATGGACTATACTCCATGGAATTTCCCAGGCCAGAATACTGGAGTGGGTTGCCTTTCCCTTCTCCAGGGGATCTTCCCCACCCAGGGATCGAACCCAGCTCTCCTGCATTGCAGGCAGATTCTTTACCAGCTGAACCACAAGGGAAGCCCAGTATATGGTACAACTAAATAATATATAAATAATTTTTGGCTCTGCTGGAAGGGAAACCCATGATTTCTGATGTATTATTTATCATAAGAGACAAATTAGATGACAGTAATCTCCTTCTCTCTCTGACAAGTTTGGAAACTGCTGGTTCATTAAAGTGGCTAGACCAGCATTTCCTTTTATAGTTAACAAGGATGTAATATACCAGGTAGTGAAGGTGACAGGACAGGAACCACAAAAGTCACAATAGGGCATGTTGCCTAGTCAGACTTTCTCCACTGGTCAGATAATATTTCACTGAGGTCTAAAGAAATGAAATGTTATGAACAGGAGTACCTCTCAGCTTCTGTGGCATTTATTCATTCCTTGTGATTGATTGGTATGATTATGGTATTTTGCTGTGATTATTTTGATATGATTTGAAAGGAATTTTTAAAATGTGACAGTTGCTGGATGCAATTTCGTATTATTGGTGGTACTTTACTAAAATGGACAAATTAGGCATCTAAAACCTGGTTTTATAGACGAACCTATATTTTATTCTTTTATATAAATAGGGCAAAGAGAATAAGAGTTATAGTGTTGGGGTGGGGGTCTGGGAATTCATTTGAGTCCACTGGAGTGGGAGTGCTTTGTTTTCCAGGCATCAAAACCAACTAACATAGGTAAGAGCTAGAGAAGGAATTACATTGTTGTCTTGGTAATGTTTTTCATCATTAATTTCTGTCCTTTGAGAGCACGAGAAACTAGTTTGTTAGGGAAAATATAACCCTTGGACTCCCCTGGGCTTTATAATTAACTCTTCCTTTTTTTTCAATCTAACATAAATGACATTTTGGACTAAGTGGTCAAAGATACAGTTTTGGTTGAAGTTATGTTACTGAGTTTAGGTAGTTCAGCATATTGTCTATTTAGGAAAGAGAGCTAGCTCATCAGTAAGGCAGCATGGTGAGGCTTAGCACAGTGGTTGCTCTTGTGGGAGCAAGTGTTGTCCTTGGAGGAAGACAGACCTATGTTTATATTCCATATCTGCCATTGACTAGTTGGGTGACATTTAGCAAGCTACCAACCTCTTAAAGTCTCAGTTTCCTCAACTGTAAATGGAGACAGTAATACCAACACTGGGTCATTGAGTGTATTTAATAAAATAAGATTTTAAAGTAGCATGCCTTTAATAAATTTGTCTCTGTTAGCTAAGAATTTTCTTAAAAATCATATTTTTATTGAAGTGTAGTTGATTTACAATATCATGTTAGTTTCAGGTGAAAAACACAGCAACTCAGTTTTGTACACACACACACACACATATATACATACATATATATTACTTTTCAGATTCTCCTTATATGTTATTACAAAGTATTGAGTATAGTTCTCTGTGTTATACAGTTAAGAAACATTTATGGCTCTAGTTGTGGCATAAATAAACTTTATTTAATTAGCAACTTGCTTGGAGTTTGGATATGGGCCATTTCTCCAGAATTCAAGAACATGTTTTACAAAGAGAAGAGCAAAGAATGTGAGTCATATTGCTTTCTTTCATTCAGCTCTGCAGTTACTCTAGTGACAGTAAAGTAGGGACTGATCAGAAAACCTTCTAGGCTGGCTTATAAAAGCAACTTCATTCACAAAGAAAGTATGGGTATGCCTCATCTTGGTCTCTTTCTATAATAACCATTTGAGAAAGATTAACACTGTTATTTGTAGTGCCCTTGAGTGTGATGTTATATAATACCTTTGCTTTGATTCTACTGGCACTGAGAAAGAGAACACTTGGTAGGTCTGGTCAAAGTGTATTGACCTAATCCTTAGTATTCTCTAAATGTTTTATTTGAATTGAATAGTGATTCCTTTGCAGATGAATTGAGACACAGAACAGTTAAATGGCTTATCCAGGAATTAACACACAGAAACTGTGGCTTTGTCCATATGGGACCTGGTTTCCTGCCCTGATTTCTTAAAACAAATCCTTCCGTTTCCAGCCTGTCTTTCCTCTTGCTTGAAGCATATTTTGTGGTGTAAAGACTTCCTTCCCCTTTCCAGCTTGTGATTTGATTTTACCTAAATTAGGGGGGTAGGTTAAAAATGCAGAGTGCATATGGCAATTCAAATGTTTTATATAGGATTTTGCAGTTGAAATCACAACAAATAGGGATAACTCTTTTTGTCTGTTTCATCAGAGCTGAGGGTCTTGGGCGGGGTGTGGAAAAGGATGGGTGGTCATGGCATAGATTTTATAGACAGATGGTGTTGGCTTGGAAGAAAAACAAACTAACAGTGATGTGTGTGTGGGGTTATAGAGAGTGTATCTCCTCCTACAGCCTGAATCTTTGACGCTGATTACATTCCCCAGGGATATCGCATTGACTTACTTAAAGTTGCTTATTCTGATAGAGAAAGTCATAGGAGGAAGGCTAATGTACACTAATGGAGCTGTATGTAGAAATCCTCTCTTTCAATATGCAGACATCCTCTGTGTCTAGAAAGCTGGCCTCTGTTTGAACTTATCACTATGCTCCAGTTGTTGCAGAAGTAATTTAGAAGCCCCAGAAGAAATATGTAAACAAGGTCTATTACACACTGGGCTTAAGTTGGAGAGGAATAGTTTCACATTTAATGGCAGACTGTTTGGCCTGTTTGTCTTTCCTCTCCCTTTGCTTTCTGTCTAATGTTGAGTCATTGCAACAGCTCTTTATGATTGTAGGGAGCCTTGACCAAGGAGGGAATGGAACCTAAGCATTTTGATTTCTGATCTGACATCTGGACTACCTTCAGAATCCTCCTGGAACTTGTATAAATGAAGAAATGATATTAGGATTAATACTAGACAAAAAATTAAACACTTATATGAAAAGCCAGCCTTAGTTGTTTTCTTCCCTTTTCAGGTCCCAAGTACACAGCTGAGATGGGCTTATTATCTTTCTTTTTTTAATTTTAAAAATTTATTTATGTATTTATTTTCTTTACATTATTGTGTTGGTTTTGCCATACATTGACATGTATCTGCCATGGGTATACACGCGTTCCCCTTCCAGAACCCCACTCCTATCTCCCTCCGGATGACAAATTCTTCTTTGTTTATAGAAGTTCCTTCTGATTATCAGTACTCCTTATGAGGTCAGGAAAGAGGTATGTTTAATAGAGTCTGATGAATAATATTATTTTTAATTATGGTAAAAATATATAGCATAAAATTTACCAATGTAACCATTTTAAGGGTTCAATTCAGTGATTTTAAATAAATTCATATTGTGTAACCATGACCACCATCCATCTCCAAACTAATTTCATCTTTCAAACCTGAAACTCTATCCTATTAAATAATAATTCCCATTCCCCTTTGCCTCAGCTCCTGGTAACCAGCATTCTGCTTTCTGTCTCTGTGAACTGACTCTTCTAGGTACTCTATATTATGGATTCACACTATTTGTCTTTTTGTGACTGGCTTATTTCAGTTAGCACAATGTCTTTAAGGTTTATTCGTGTTGTAACATGCATCAGAATTCCCTTTCTTTTTTAAAATTGAAGAATAATTGACTTACAATATTATATTACTTTCAGATATACAGCACAATTATTGAATATTTTTTACACATTACAAAACGGTCACCATAAGTCTAGTTGCCATCTGTCACCATACAAAGTTATCGCAGTGCTATTGACCATATTCCCTATGCCAAATAATAATTACTTCTCTGTGATTTATTTTATAAGTGAAACTTTCTGCTTCTTAATTTCCCTCAACTATTTCACTCATCCTCCCCACTCCACTCTCTCTGTCATGTTTAATGATAGAACAACATCTATCATTAATAGATACATGTTGTTCCATGTATCTATTAATCTTTTGTGTTGTTTTATTATGTTTGTTCATTAGTTTTGTTTTTGAGATTCCAACTGTAAGTGAAATCATGTGGTGTTTGTCTTTCTCTGCTTGACTTATTCCACTTAGTATAATATCCACTAGGACCATCCATGTATGACTGAGTAATGCTCCACTGTATATATTTATGTATGTATGTTGTTCAGTCATTCAGTAATGTCTGACTCTTTGCAACCCCATGGACTGTAGCATGTATGTATGTATGGATGGATAAAGATATCTTCTTTATCCATTTATCTGTTGATCAGCACTTGGGTCGCTTCCATGTCTTGGCTATTGTAAATAATGCTGCAATAAACATAGGGGTGCATATAGCTTTTGAAATTAGTGGGTTTTTTGAAAACTATTCAGGAATTTCTATATAGTATGGTAGTGCATTTTTAATTTTTAAGGACTCTCCATATTATTTTCCATAGTGGCTGCACCAGTTTACATTTCTATTAAAAGTACACAAGAGTTCCTTTTCCACCACATCCTTGCCAGCACTTGTTTTTTTTTTGTTTTTTGTTGATAGCCCTTCTGATAGGTGTGAGGTGGTATCTCATTGTGGTGTTGAATCACAATTCACTGATAATTAGTGATGTTAGCATTGTTACATGTGTCTGTTGGCAATATGTATATCTTCCTTGGAAAAATGTCTGTTCAGGTTCTGGGCCCATTTTTAGTCATGTTATTTGCAGTTTTGTTGTTGAGTTGTGAGTTTTTTGTTTATTTCGGATATTATCCCCCTATCAGAGTTATTGTCTTCAGATTTCTTCTTCCATTCACTAGGTCACCTTTTCATTTTGTTATTTCCTTCAATGTATAAAACATCTTTAGTTTGATGTAGTCTCATGTATTTATTTTTGTTTTTGTTATCCTTGCTTGAGGAGACAGATCTAAAAAACACACTGCTAAGAATGATATAACAAAGTGCTCATGCTTTATTTTAGTTTTCTAGTCTCAAGGCTTAAGTTTTTAATCCATTTTGAGTTTAGTTTTGTAAAGTTGTAGTTTATGTATGGTGTAAGATGGTGGTCCAGATTAATTCTTTTACATGTAGCTATCCATTTTCCCCAACATCATTTTATTGAAGACACTGCCTTTTCCCATTGTATATTCTTCTCTCCTTTGTTACAGATTAACCATATGTGAGAGTGTGTGTAATTTTCGGTTATTTTGTTCCACTGGTAGGGGTGGAACAAAATGTGTGTTTTTCTGCCGGTATCATAGTATTTTCATTATTATAACTCTGCAGTACAGTTTGAAGCGATTCCTCCAGTTTTGTTCTTTCTCAAAATTGCTTTGACTATTCAAGTTTTTTTTGTGGTTCTATACAAATTTAGGGTTATTTGTTCCAGTTCTGTGGAAAATCCTGTAAATATTTTGATAGGGATCACAATGAATCTGCAGATTGATTTGGGCAATATGGACATAATTAAAATATTAATCCTTCTAGTTTATGTGCATGGAATATCTTTTCATTTCTTTGTATCTTCTTTAATTTCTTTCATCAGTATCTTACAGGTTTCAGAGTGCAGGTCTTTAAAAAAAGATGTTAGTTGCTCAGTCATGTCCAACTCTTTGCGACCCCATAGACTGTAGCCTGCCAGGCTCCTCTGCCCATGGAATTCTCCAGGGAAGAATACTGGAGTGGGTAGCCATTCTCTCTTCTAGGGATCTTCCTGACCCAGTGATTTAACACTCAATTGTGTCCGACTCTTTGCGACCCCGTGGACTGTAGCCCACCAGGTTCCTCTGTCCATGGGTATTTTCCAGGCAAGAATACTGGAGTGGGTTGCCATGCCCTCCTCCAGGGGAACTTCCCAAGCCAGGGATTGAACCCAGGTCTCCTGCATTACAGGTAGATTCTTTATTGTCTGAGCCACCTGGGAAGCCCTTAAAGCTTCATATTTGGCTTACAAATGATTAATCCACTACTGTGACTATGTTTATCTTTACCAGAGAGATTTATACTTTCATATATTTTCTTGTTAGTCATTAGCACCCTTTTTTCATCTTAAAGGAGTCCCTTTAACATTTCTTATAGGGCCAGTTTAGTAGTGATGAAATCCTTTAGCTTGCTTCTACCATTTGACTATTGTGAATAACACTGCTATGAACATGGATGTACAAATATCTCTTGGAGACCACACTTTCAGTTCTTTTGGACATATACCCCAAAGTGGAATTTCAGAATTATATGATAGTTCTATTTTTATTTTTTGAGGAACTTGATAAATAATTTAAATTTTTTCTTCAGGATCTGTAATATTTGCATGAACTAGTCATAAAAGCATTAGTTACATCACTTTGATTCAGACCTATGATCTGTTCAGCCTAAGGTTTTTGGACATTGGACATTTGTCTTGATTTAAACCCATTAGAGATGGTTTATGGGTAGAGTGACATCACCTCATAGAGTTATTTGATACTAAAAGAATCTAATTTCTCTGTCTTGATTCCATATTAATTTTTATTATAATTGCATTCCACATAACTTAGAATAAAGAATTCCCTAACATGAAAATATTACATTCTTTAATTTGTCCTTAAATTGATTTTTTGAAACTTCAAGAAAATACCTCCTTAACTTTTGTGTTTTTATTACTTGCTAAAAAATATATTAACATTTCCTTACCCTGTGTGACTCTAAAACTTTCTGTTTTCAGCCATTAGTCCTTAACTTTTCAGACAAAAGAATTGTAATTTTTCTATTTGCACCTCATTTTAAAATATATTAGTTTCTTGGCCAGTTTTTTTTGGTCCTCTCTCTGGATCATCTCCAGCTCTCATATAACGTTCTGAATATTGTCCTTAGCATTCCATCTCATTGCCAAGCCTTGGAAAGAGGTTTTAGCCTGCAAAGTTTATAATCTTCTGCCTGGTGATCATCACCATTTAGTTTGGCTTGTATTTTGGGGGAAGGAGTCCATACCTCCTCCTCTCTAGGACTGTAGCTGGTAAAATGTTCTACAGAGATACTGCACTTATAGAGATGCTCCAGAGTGTCCATCAGAGTCAGCAGCATGAGCACTGGCCTGGGATTCCTAGAACCAGAATTCAAGTCCCAAATCTTTGGTAACCAGATCTCAGGTACAGCTAATATTTTAGAATCTCAGTTTCTTTATGTGTGAAATAGGATTAAAAACACTTGCACTGTTCACCCTACAAGTGGTGATTCTTATTTTGAGAATCTAGTAAGATCATAGAAATTAGAGTATTTTCTTATTAAGTGCTTGTAAGAAATGTTGAATAATTGAGACTTAAATACTGTGTTGTTTAATTGCTAAGTTGTATCTGGCTCTTCTGTGGCCCCATGGACTGTAGCCTGCCAGGCTCTTGTGTCCATGGGAATTTCCAGGCAAGAATACTGGAGTGGGTTGCCATTTCTTCCTCCAGGGTATCTTCCCAACCCAGGGATCGAACCCATGCCTCTTGCATTAGCAGGCAGATTCTTTACTGCTGAACCACCATGGAAGCCCCTTAAATACTGGCATCCATGTGTACTGGATGGACATGGATAGAGGCATCCTCCTCTGTCCCTGGGATTCTCCTGGCAAGAATACTGGAGTGGGTTGCCATTTCCTTCTCCAGGGGATCTTCCCAACCCAGGGATCGAACCAGTGTCTCTTGTGTCTCCTGCATTGGCGGGCGTTTTTTTTTTTTTTTTTTTTTACCACTAGTGCCTCCTAAGGAGCCCCCTAAAATCCTGGAGGGTGTATCAGATAATTTTGCTTACCTGGCTTTATTTATTCTGGCCCATGGACCAGTTGCTAAGAATAACCAGCTTATCATTCATAACACTTATCTCATTGCTTCATTACAGTAATAGCAGTATGCATTTGGATGTTGCTATTCTAACCTTAATATCTAGAATATAACTGGTACTCTATAGCAGTTAGCCCTCAAAGGCCTCAAATACATAAAGTGATTTTCAATGGGCACTCTAATTCATGGTAGAGGATGTGTTTTCCTACTCCTGAGAAATTTAGAAGTAGAAACTAAGGATGTGAATGTGAAGTGGGAAGAAGTCTAGAAAGAAAACTTTGATATGAAAAGTTATTGGCAATTGAAGTGGAATTCCCCAGAGACGGGAAATACCTGAAAAACAGATATAAAGTCTCTAAATCATTGTGCTTTGGGCACATTTTGTGTAGGAGTCAGTAGTTCTACATACTTGAACACTCAACAAGTCTATGACAAATTCAAATTAATGGTTGATGTCATTATGATGAAATTGAGTTATGTAAAATTCATTAAAGAAGGTAGGAAAGTATTAAATGTTAGCTTTCCATTAAAATGGTTAAAATAAAAAAATTCTCAGTGCTTAAAAGGATAAGCTTTATTTGATAGTTTTCTTTAAGTTTATTATCTCATAATGATGAATAAATAGGATATCACTGTATTAATATTTTATTAGTCATTATATGAGTAATTTATTTCTTGCAGTTGGATAATTTTGTACTGTTATGCCTAACAATATGTATTGTTAGGTACCTATTGTATTGGCAGAGGACACTGACAGGGTATTATTATGCTAAGCTTATACCATCACTTGGAGAGGAGAGGAGTACATGGTTCTTTCTTCTGGTATATTACCAAGCTCTATAAATTGTATAGAACTTTCCTATAGGCGTAGTCTCATTTTACCTCCATCATTATCCACTGAGGTACGTATTGTTCGCCTTGTTTTACAAGTGAGAATGCTGAGGCTTATAGGATCAATACAGTCTGATCATATAAGTGCTAAAGCACTGGATTTAAGTTTTGTCTTTGACTCTATAGCTTTTGTTTTTACCAAGTCTTCCACATGGGTATCCTCTTTTGCTTTGTGTTTTAGAACACTTCTGGAAAGGAAGTTAGGACTTATAGACATCATTACTCTTATTTTATTGTCTGAGGAGATTGAATGAGAAAATCAATCCATGTGAATTGCCAAGGGTCACATGATGGCTAGAATCCAGGTCTACTGATTTCTGGGACATTAGCTATTTAAAAAATAGTTTATTTTGAATTATCAATACTTTCAAACTTACAGTGAAGTTTAAAAATAATACCAAGAACTTCAGTACATCATTCATTCAGATTCACGGATTGTTAACATGTTGCTTATTCTCTCTCTGAATATTGCCATATTATTATTTTTTTCTGAGACATTTGAGAAATAAGTTGCATACATCATTAGCCTTTCCCTTGAATCCTTCAGCATATATTTCATAATAACAAGGATGTTTAGAAGGGAATCAAGGTGGTGGAGGAGTTGTTGGGTGTGGAGTGCATCTCTCTTCATGTGTGCATTACAAATATATCTACAGATAAAACGGTTCTCCAGAACACTGGCTAAATACTAGTGGGAGTCCCTGACCACTGGAAAGGATTATATGAATCCACGCATGGCTGGGTAGGACAAAAGAAAGAAGGGAGAAGGAGGAGGAGAGCAAGTAGGACTGGACTTGCACCTTGGGGTGGGGGAGCTGAAGTAGGGGAGAGAGTCCCATAACCAGGACAATTGGTTCAGACAGAAGCAAAGCATTTAAGGCTATCAGAGAAAGGTGAAGCAGCTGATCTGTGACAGTCTGAATAGAGTGAGAATCTATTCAGATAGATTCTACACTGACAATCTGTGCCATGGTCCTACACACCTTGAACAAGGTTGCAGGTCTACTGATGTATGCAGGGGCTGGGAGCTGGAGTGTGGGGTTTGGAGAGAAATTTTGGGGCAAAGACTGTTGTTGACCATGGGGAGATGGCTTGAGGGAACTGGAGGGAGGAAATCCGCAACAAGGAGTGTCTTTGGAGAGAAACTGAGTAGCCATGGAAACAGGGAGCTACTTCTGAGTCATAAGCAAGGGGTAGATCCACCATTGTAGCCTCTTTCTGTCTACATGCAGGCACCAGTAGCTGGGAAATAGAGAAGGATCCCAGCAAGGGAAGCCCTTTGAGTTCCTGCTGCTGGAGGCTAGAAAAGCCTTATAATAGAGTCATATCTCTTGTGCCTATGGCCACTGGCTTCCTGTGCACCTGGCCCTGCTGAGTTCTCTGCACTTCAAGCAGGCATGCTACCTCCTTGCTGTACCCTCACTGGAGCAGACCCAAGTTCTCCAGGGCAGCCTCTTGGAGCAGACTCCTGTGGGTGGCCCACACACAGAGTTGGAGATAAAACCACAATGAGCTCCAGAGGTGGAGCAACTAAGGAAGAGGATTGCAAACTTTTCCATTAGCTGCACAAGCTGCAGATTAAATCCACATGATTAACTAGGTAGACTGTATCTGTGGATTATATGAAAGGACAATGAGTGTTCCCTAAAAGAAAACACTCTAGCTCTGGAAGCTGTGGATATTGGAGGCAAACACATGTGGAAGTAGGGCCAGATTAGAGTCTGAGCTGTTCCCATGCCCAGAGACCAGCCCTCCCCAGCACTGGAAGGACTCCTAGGGAGGCAGAGGCAGGCTGTGGCTCACAGCAGGAGCAAGGGCATTGAAAGCTGGGACCCTAGGAAAATACATATTAGTATTTTTAATTCATTCTGTTGTTGGCTCTGTTTTTTGTTTTTTCTCTTTTTCCTCTGTTGTTGTGGTTGCTGTTTTATTATTATTATTTAGGCTTTTGGGATTTTTTAAAAATCATACTTTTGATTTCCTTCATATATTTCTACAACTGGCTTTCTGCTGTTCTGTGTCTATATATATATATATATATATATATATATATATATATATATCTTTTTAAAATATACTTCTATTTTAACTTTGCTTTTCTGTGTGTGTGTTTTTTTTCATACCATTTTTGTCTGTCTTGTTTGCTTTATTCCTCAGCTGGCACTCTGGTTAGGTTTTGCTTTCTATTTTGTCCTTTAGTTAAGATTTGTGTTTAATCAGTTGATTTCATTTTTGGTTTCTTTTGTTCTCCAGGTTGCTCTCTTGTAATTTGATTTCTTTGGTCTGTTTTGGTTTCTTTTATGTGTGTATGTTCCTTTATTTTTGTCTCTGTCTGTCTGTTTTTATTTTTACCATTTGTCTGGGTTTTGTTTTTGTGTGTTTTTGGCATTTTTTAAAATCTTCTTTATTGAAATGACAAATGGCTGGTGGGGTCTTTGTTCCCTGACCAGAAGTTGGGCCTGAGATTCTGGTGTGGGAGCGCCAAGTCCAGAACTCTAGATTGTCAGAGAACTCCTGACCCCAGTGAGTAATGATCAGTGAGAACTCCCATGAAGGCCTTCATCCAAATCTGAGACCCAGCAATACCTACCTGCCAGCAGCATCTAGCACTGGACGCCTCACTCAAACAACAAACAAGACAGCAGCATAAACCCAACCATCAGCAAGCAGACAAACTGTCCATACAACCCAAAACACAGCATGTCTTAGGGCTCTGCCCATCAGACAGAAAAAACTCAGTTTCACCCACCAAAAGGCAGAAAAAAGTCCCTCTTAACATGAACCTACACAAGCCACTGAAACACACTCACCACTAGGGGCAGAGGCCAGAAACAAGAACTACAACCCTACAGCCTGGGAAAAAGATAACCTCACATATACTAAGTTAGTAAAAATGAAAAGTGAGAGAAATATGATGCAGATGAAAGAACAGGGTAAAAACTAACAAGACCAAATAAATTGAGAGGAAATATGCAAATTACCTGAATAAGAATTCAGAGTAATGATAGTAAAGGTCATCTAAAATCTTGAAAATAGAATGGAGAAAATGCAAGAAATATTTAACACATTTGTCAAGGACCTAGAAGAAATAATGAACAAACAGTGATGAAAAACACACAATTACTGAAATGAAAAATATTCTAGAAGGAATCAATAGCAGAATAACTGAGGCAGAAGAACAGATAAGTGAGCTGGAAGATAGAGTGGTGGAAATAACTGCTGAAGAGCAGAATAAAGAAAAAATAATGAAAAGAACTGAGGACAGTCTTAGAGACCTCTAAGACAATATTAAACACACCAGCAGTTGAATTATAAGGATCCAAGAAGAAGAGAAAGAGAAAGGATTTGAGAGAATATTTGAAGAGATTATAGTCAAAAACTTTCCTAACATGGGAAAGGAAATAGTCAAAGTCCAGGATGAGCAGAGAGTCCTGTTAGGATAAACCCAAAGAGAAACACACTGAGACACTTATTTATCAAATTAAGGACATTTATTAAAAATCCACAGTATATCTATTAAAATCAGGATATTTAACACTGATATAATACTGCTATATAATGTAAAGTCCATACTCAAATTTCACTGATGTTCTAATAATGACCTTTATGGCTGTTTGTCCAGGTCCTAGTCTAGGATTATGAATTGCTTTTATTTCTCATGGATTATTACTCTTTATATAATACCTTGTTGCTTCCCTTAGCTCATTTTCTCCTAAAACTTCAGGAAACATTTCTTGGATGAAAGATGTACATAAAATGAATTAAAAGACAATAATGGGAATGTGGGCACACTTTACTTTGTATTCACCTCAGGTTGCTTGCATCCTCTCTGGAACCTTACCTACCACCTAGAACCAATGAAGATGTTTGTGCCATCCCTCCAGTGTTCTTGAGATGTGATTATGGCATTTCTCTTTTAGAATTTTCTTTGATCCTGTGTGGTACAGCTGTATCCTTTGCTCAAGAAATGCTCTACTAATCAGGCATTGTTTCTGGTACAGTTCCTGACGTCATAGAGGTCAGGATGCTGCTTCAGTTGAGCCTTATCACTTCTTTGCGTTGTGCTCTTGAGCCTGGGATTGCATAGTGGGCATATATGAGGAAGCTTCCAATTGGCACAGCTCTTTCAGTGATAGGGAGTTTTCCATTTTTAGAGTTAAAAGGCACAATTGGTTTTTGATTTAGCTGCTGAGCACCAAATCTCTCTTTAGATTTTTACAGATTTAAAGCAGATATCGTTTCAACATAAATTTCTCCAAATATAACACACTCCTGCACTCATGCAAAATGATTGCTGATCTGTAGGGATGAGTGACAGTTTAAAAAAAAAGCAAATGATTTTTATATTTCAATTTTAATAATAACCACTATCCTTTTCTCTAGGATATTTCCTATCAGGAGTTGTGTCTCCCTGATTTGAATTTTTAAAATTTGGTTTCCATTTTATTTGATGCCTTTTCATCTTTCCATAAGGATCATCTCAGTAGTCTATTGTGTTAAAGTTAAAGGCATTTGACTATGTTTTTTTTTTAAACTGGGCTCTGATGCAGTGGTGTGAAAGCTTCTAACATAAGACCTCTGAGTTACAGATTCCTGAATAAAGTGTCTTATTGGAGTCTGCAAACTTAAAATATGTGGCATTGTTCTCCTTTTCCTATTCAGCATACAGGAACAGTTGGCAGCTGGAATTGTCTGTCCTAGGCTTTGTTTCCTTCATCATCTTTCCAGTTCACCCACTTCATGCTGGCCTGTTCAAGTTCTGTCTTCTAGGAAGTTATAAGTTTTTCTAGGCAGGCTATCAAAAGGTTGAATTTTTATTTCAAATACTTCTGTATAACTCTTTGTAGAGTTTTGTGGAAATTCCTTTCAATTTTATATTTTAATGTGTGAGTAAGTGCTAATGTATGTTTTTCTCAGGGAACAAGTCTATAGTATTCAATTCCCAACGTTTAAAAACTGCTGGCCATATTCTGAAGTGAGTGGTATGATACATACCTATCAATATTTACTTTAAATGTAAATAGACTAAATGCTATAATCAAAAGACATGTATTCACTGCTATATTTTAAATGGATAACCAGCAATGGCCTACTGTATAGCATAGGAAACTCTGCTAAGTGTTATGTGGCAGCCTGGTTGGGAGGGAAGTTTGAGGAAGAAAGGATACATGATGTGTATGGCTGAGTACCTTTGCTCTCCACCTGAAATGATCACAACATTGTTATTTGTCTATACACCAACATAAAATAAAACTTTTCTTAAAAATAGAGTGGCTGAATGGATAAAAAAGCAAGACCCATCTATATGCTGCCTACAAGAGACTCACTCAGGGCCAAGATACATACAGATTAAAGTAAAGGGATGGAAAAAGACATTCCATGTAAATGCAGACTAAAAGAATGTTTGGTCACCATTACTTATATAAGACAAAATTAACTTTTAAACAAAGACTGTAACAAGAGACAAAGAGGGTCATTATATAACACTACAAGGATCTATCTAAGAAGATATAACAATTGTAAATACATGTGCACCCAACATAGGAGCACTTAAATGTATAGAGCAGATATTAGTGGATATAAAGGGAGAAAATAAGAGTAACACTAATAGTAGCGAATTTTAATATTCCACTTACATCAGTGGACAGATCATCCAGATAGAAAATCAGTAGGGAAGTACTGGCCTTAAATGATACACTAGATGAGATGGAATACACATACACACAGACACACATACACACATAATATTCCATCCCAAAGCAGCAGAATGCACATTCTTTTCAAGTGTACATTGAACTTTATCAAGGATAGATCACATGCTAGGCCATAAAACAGGGCTCAGTACATTTAAGAAATTGAAATTATATGAAACATCTTTTCTGAACCCAATGCTGTGAGACTGCTGTTGCTGCTAAGTCACTTCAGTCGTATCTGACCTTGTGCGACCCCATAGATGCAGCCCACCAGGCTCCCCGTCCCTAAAATTCTCCAGGCAAGAACACTGGAGTGGGTTGCCATTTCCTTCTCCAGTATTTCCTTTCTATGAGACTAGAAATCAATTACAAGAAAAAAACTTGCAAAAATACAAACTTGGAGGCTAAAATATATGTTATTAAATGTTCAGTGAATCACTGAAGAAATCAAAGAAGAAATTAAAAAAATACATGCAGACAAAAAACACAATGATCCAACATTTATGGGATGCAGCAAAATCAGCTCTGAAAGGAAAGTTTATGATGATAGAAGCCTAACTCAGAAAAGAAGAAAAAATTCAAATAAAAAACCTAAAGTTACATCTAAAGGAACTAGGAAAAGAAGAACAAAGGAAACCCAAAATTAGTGGAAGGAAATAAGATCACAGCAGAAAAAAATGAAATAGAGACTAAAAAAAAAGGTAGGATCAATGAAACTAAGAGCTTCCTCTTTGAAAGGTAAAATTGAAAGTATTTAATCAGACTTATCAAGGAAAAATAGAGAGGGCTCAAATCATACCTTCACATGGTGTATTCAAAAATAGATTAGCATTCAACATATACAAAAATCTCATATAACTCCACATTAGAAAACAAACAACCCAATTAAAAATGGACAGAAGAATTGAACAAAGAGTAAATCATTTAGTAAATCCAAATAGTTATCACAAGGAGAAATCCTGTTTTCCATTTTAATTTTCTATCTATATGAAATGATTGATAGTCATTAAACTTATTATGGTTATCATTTCATCATGTATAGGTCAAATCATTATTCTGTACTGTTAAGCTTATACCATGCTGCATATCAATTATATTTCTTTAAAATTGGAAGAAAAATCCATAATACCAAAAAAAAAAAGCCTCTTGGCTATATGTTGAACCTGTCTTGGCTCTTTTCATTATGAAACTGTGTGGAATTATTTGACAACTTGATTTTATAAGAACTCATCTGAATATCTTATTAGGGCTTATTTCTTTGGTCTCTAGTTCTTGGTATAGCACTATCTATAACTCTTACTGGGCAGTTTGAAGAGAACAGATCACGATACCTGTCAAAATAAGATACGCAACAGGATTATTTATACTTGGGTTTTAATGTTTTGATTTATGCTGACGTTTAGTCAGTATTTACTTTGTCTTTGTTTTGAGTTAAACCCAGCTATGCATTTTCCCCACATCTTGCTGACTTTCTTATTTGATTCATGGCATCCCCAATTGTATGAGTTGGCCAGACTTGAAACCTCAAAGACAGCTTCTCTTTCTTTGTGCCACATCCAATAAATGGCAAAGCCTGGGAAGTTTACCTCCAGCCATGTCTTTTGCATATCGCTCTATCTTTCTTTCGCCTTCCCCCTCATACTGCATTTCAACCAACCCTTTTTCTTTTTGCCTGAGCAAAAACTGTTCCCAGCTGTTCCTCTCTTTTTCATTTAGTTCATCCTTTACTAATTCCAGATGAAGTATTCCAAACCAAAGCACCATCATACCACTTCCTATGTAGATAGGCTAAGTGGCTTATCATTCTCTGAACATCTTTTTTTTTTTTAAAAGGAATATTCAGCCTGACCTTCTGGAATTTCCAGATTATGCTTTCAGTTGTCTTTCACCATCTTGTTTTCTGCCATTTCCATTTCTATCCTTTGCTTCCAAGCTAAATTGGATTCCTCAATGTTCTCCAAAACTGTTCTCGGCTTTGTTCCACTTCAGTCCTTTTTGCTCAAGCCATTCATTTTTCCTTGAATGCTGTTACCTCCACCCATCTCTGTTGTAATCCTTCCATCTTGCAGGGCCCATCTCAAATCTCACCTTCTTGTATTCCTCCCAGGTACTCTCAATTGAATGTGATTTCTTCCTCATTTGAATTGTTATCTGTGTCACATGATGCTTGTGTAAGCTTTGATGTTAGATATTTATACACTCTTGTTCACTGCTACATTGGATGCTGTCTTTGGAAGACAAGAAAGGTTTCTTAATAATCTTCATGTTATTGAACAATATGAGGCCTCAAACCTTGGGACTATCCAGTTTTCAGTTTGTTTGCACAACTGAGTTGTTTTCTTTATTTTTTTTTTATTGCTTGAAGTTTATTTCGAGTCTTTGTAGATCAGTCCTAAATACTACCTTCTGAGTTAGAATTACCACTCCCTGCTTGATGGTGACTTATATGTTGTTTATATGGCTATCTATCTTATTAGTCATATTTGTGAATATTTTCCCTACTTTCATGGGAGAGGCATTGGTTCTGACTAATCTTTGTATATCTCATGCTACTTAGCACAATACCTGGCTCACAGAAAATATTCAGTTACTCTTAGTTGAATTGAGTAACTCTTTCAATACAGTTAGTTATCTTTAAGTTTCTATGTTGTTTTCACTTTTTTCCAAGGTAGCTATTCTTGTAACCAGTGAATTCAGGTGAAAGAGTTATTTATTGTGGTCTTGATGGTTTGCCCTTAGGTGGGAGCATCCCTGTGCAGACTGCATGTGCTAGTGCCTATGGTGGGAGAGCTCTATTTGATGAGGACACAAGTCACGTTTTTCCTCAGGATGTGCTGGCAGCCATCACCTTTGTAGGGTATGGGGCTGAAGATGGAGGGACTATAGCTGGATCTCGTTGTGAAGTGTGACTTCCCCTCTTCTCAGTGGCCATCACCACCCTAGTGGGAGTGCACTATAATCCCAGGTTGCTGGAGCAGTAGTCCTGAGGGCCAGTCCTGAGTGGGCTCAGTTTCCTTTAAGTGTGTGCTTTCTCTGTCTCAGCCCTGGAACTTTTGCCCTAAAGTGAGTAGTGCTGAAGCAAAGGGGACCCAGGTGGGTTCCCCACTTGTGTTGTCTGTAGACAGAGTTTTGAGCTATCTCTGATGTGTTGCCCATGCAGACACCAGCAGTTGTTCCTCTCACTCTGTTCAGATGCAGCCTTGGGTCAAAGTTCCCTTTGTCCCTCATGGCCAATCACTGTCCCCAGCTCCTGTCATCCTTGTCCTGTTTTGGAGTCAAACCACAACGCAGGCAGGCCCTGCCTGGACTCTGGGTATATAATGGGTCATGAACTGAGGTGACAGGCCACAGCCAGTGTTCTGGGCTATTGTTAGCATTGTTTGAGTATGTGCCAACAATGGTGGCTGCCTCCCCACCCAGATGCTGCCCCAGTACTGACTCGCCCCTACTTTCAACAGCTGAGATTTTTGCTCAGTCATTGCAGTCTTAGATCCAGTGTTATGCTGTCTTGTTAAGTAAGTGGGAATGTGGTGTTCGCTGGGGTGTGCAGTGAGGCAGTCAAAGGTACCCTGGAAGCCAGTAGAGCAGTCTTCAATCTTCCCTCTATGCTCTGCTTCAGGGGGAAAGCTAGCATGTGCATGCTCCTCACAAGTGGAGTCCAGCCTTCCACAGCCCTTATGGTAGTCTCAGTGACTCTCCATCTCTGTGTAGGACCACAGGACTGGGATGCCCAGTCACAACCTAGGGTGTGTCTCTGCCTTTGTAATCTCCCTTTTCTTCTGGGATCCCCCCAGACAGAGCAGAGTTGCCAACTTGATCACTTTTTCCCCTCTTCCTACCTGATTATGTGGATTTTTCTTAAAGCCTTGGTTGTACAGGAGTCCTTCTGCCAGTTTCCAGTTAGCTTTCAGTGAGAATTGTTCCACATGCAGATGTACTTTTGATGCATTTGTGGAGGGAGGTGAGTTCCATATTCTCTTACTCCACCATCTTGATAAATCTCTTCAAAGGTTTATTTATTTATATTTTTATTATCATGCATGTCCTTGGAGGTTTGGCTGGGCACTCTACTCATCATAGATTCTCAGACTGAGGTTCACGGTGCTTCATTTTTATACATGCTTTCATGATCACGGGGGCAGGGGAAAAAGAACATGAGGGATTTCTTTGTGGCTCTTAAAGCTTTTATTAGAAATGACACATATCACTTCTAGTCATATTACATTTGCTAAAGTAAGTCACCTGGCCATAGCTGTTTTTATAGGAGGTGGGGAAGTACAACCCTAGTAGATGCCTTGATGGAGAAATCAGCAATATTTGATGAGCAGCCCTAATATTTACCAGGGCTTCCCAGCTGACTCAGTGGGTAAAGAATTTGCCTGCAATGCAGGAGGTACAGGAGATACAGGTTCGATCCCTGAGCTGGGAAGATCTGCTGGAGGAGGGCATGGCAACCAACTCCAGTATTCTTGCCTGGAGAATCCCATGGACAGAGGAACCTGGCAAGCTACAGTCCATAGGGTCACAAAGAGTCAGACATGGTTAAAGTGACTGAGTATAGCACAGCACAGTCCACTAATATCTGCCACACATGGTGGTAACTTCATGAAAGGAATATCTCAGCAATCAAATTCAGGATGCTTAGGAAGGGTAGGCGAGAGGGATAAGGAAGTGTTCAGCTCAATCAGAACTCAAGTCCTTAAGAAGTAGTTAGCAATCACCTTTTATATACTAGGCACTGGATAGTGTGGTGAACAAGACAAACATGGTCTCTGCCTTCAAGGAATTTTTTATTCCAGAGGCAAGCAAACAACAAGTAAGCAGAAAAATAAAATGATTATAAGTTGTGATAAAATTGAGAGGGGAATGAACAAAGCCTGAGAAAATAACGGAGGGAGGCTTTCTTTTGGTAGTGTGGTCATGAAAGTCTTCTTAAAAGAGGTGATATTTAATTTGAGAACTGAATGATAAGAAGGCAACAAACATAAAGATCTGTGTAGGATATTAGGAAGAACATTCCCAGCATAGGGAACAGTGATCCAGAGACTCTAAGCTTGCTTTTTTCCCCCTTCAAGATACTAAAAGAAGGGCAGTATGGTTGGAAGGTATTGAGTAGTTGCCTGGTCACTCAGGGCCTATAGGCTAGATAGGGAGATACAGTATGAACCCATCAGAGCATTTAAAGCAGGAATGTTCAAGTGATGTGATTGATATTCTGAGCTTACTCTGGCTGCACTGTGGAGAATTACTTCAGGATGGGCATTAGGTGGTAGCTGCAGTAGAGAGATGATGATGGCTTAGACTAGAAATGGAAAAAAAGTGTGTTAGAGACATATTTATGAGTTTAAATCCGTGGGATTTGGTGATGGATTAGATATGGAAGGTGATGGAGAGAGAGATATCATGTATGATTACCTGGGGCTGGATGGATATCAAGGCTATTCTATTAGATGAGAGATTCCTGGAGAGGACCAGTTGTATGAGGGAAGATTGGATGTTTGATTTATATATATTGAAGAGTCTTCAAAACTTGCAGTCTGAGTAAGCACACTGCCTCTTGGTCAGTGCTTTAGCTCACTGATTCTGTGTAAATGTTACCCTCAATTAACGCAGGAGTACCAGAGCAAGTGATGTCTTCTCTTTTTAAAAAAAATTTATTTATTTTTAAATTGAAAGATAATTGCTTTACAGAATTTTGTTGTTTTCAATCAAACCTCAACATGAATCACCATAGGTATACATATATCCCTTCCCTTTTGAAACTGCCTCCCATCTCCCTCCCCATCCCACCCCTCTAGGTTGATACAGAGGCCCTGTTTGAGTTTCCTGAGACATACAGCAAATTCCCATTGCATATCTATTTTACATATGGTAATATAAGTTTCCATGTTACTCTCAACATACATCTCACCCTCTCCTCCTCTCTCCCCATGTCCACAAGTTTATTCTCCATGTCTGTTTCTCCATTGCTGCCCTGCAAATAAATTCTTCAGTGCCATTTTTCTAGATTCCATATATATACATTAGTATATGATATTTATCTTTTGCTTTTTGACTTACTTCACTCTGTATAATAGGCTCTAGGTTCATCCACCTCATTAGAACTGGCTCAAATGTGTTCTTTTTTATGGCTGAGTAATATTCCATTGTGCATATGTACCACAACTTCTTTATCCATTCATCTGTTGATGGATATCTAGGTTGCTTCCATGTTCTAGCTATTGTAAATATTACTGCAATGAACAATGGGATACATGTATCTCTTTCAATTTTGGTTTCCTCAGGGTATATGCCTAGGAGTGGGATTGCTGGGTGATATGATAGTAGGAGACTTTAACACCCCACTCACACCAATGGATAAATCATCAAAACAGAAAATTAACAAGGAAGCACAAGTCTTAAATGATACATTAGATGAGATGGATCTCACTGATATCTTCAGGACATTCCATCCAGAGGCAGAAGAATACACCTTTTTCTCAAGTGAACATGGAACATTCTCTAGGATAGACCACATCTTGGGTCACAAATCAAACCTCAGGAACTTTAAGAAAACTGAGATCATATCAAGCATCTTTTCTGACCACAATACTATGATACCAGATTTCAATTACAAGGAAAAAAGTGTAAGAAATACAAACACATGGAGATTAAACAATACATTTCTAAATCATTAACAGGTCACTGAAGAAATCAAAAGGGAAATAAAAGAATTTCTGGAAACAAATGACAATGAAAACATGACAGCTCAAAACCTATGGGATTCAGCAAAAGCAGTTCTAAGAGGGAAGTTTATAGCAATACAATCCTATCTTAAGAAACAGGAAAAACGTCGAATAGACAACCTAACATTATACCTAAAGCAACTGGAAAAAAGAACAAAAAACCCCCCAAAATTAGGAGAAAGAAACAAATCGTAAAGATCCAAGCAGAAATAAATGAAAAAGAAATGAAAGAAACAGTAGTTAAGATTAATAAAACTAAAAGCTGGTTCTTTGAGAAGATTAACAAAATTGACACTTAGCTAGACTCATCAAGAAAAAAGAGAAGAGTCAAATCAACAAAATTAGAAATGAAAAAGGAGAGGTTACAACAGACAATGCAGGAATACAAAGGATTATAACAGACTATTATGAACAATGGCAATAAAATGGATAACCTGGAAGAAATAGACAGATTCTTAGAGAAGTTCAATCTTCCAAGACTGAACCAGCAAGAAATAGAAATTATGAACAACTCAGTTACGTACACTGAAATTGAAACTGTGATAAAAAGTCTCCCAAAAAGCAAAAGTCCAGGACCAGATGGCTTCACAGGAGGATTCTATCAAATTTAAAGAAGAGCTAATACCTATCCTTCTAAAACTCTTTCAAAAAATTGCAGAAGAAGGAACACTCCCAAACTCATTCTACGAGGCCACCATCACCCTGATACCAAAACCAGACAACACAAAAGAAGACTACAGGCCAATATTACTGATGAACATAGATGCAAAAATCCTGAACAAAATTTTAGCAAACAATTCAGCCACATATCGAAAAGCTCATACACCATGATCAAGTTGGGTTTATTCCAGGAATGCAGGGATTCTTCAATATATGCAAATCAATCACTGTGATACATCATATTAACAAGTTGAAAGATGAAAAGCATATGATCATCTCAAGAGATGCAGAAAAAGCCTTTGACAAAATTCAGCAAGTGACTTCTTTACAAGCCTGGCAGCCCTATGTTCCCGTGTGGTTTCTTTTCTGCCATTAAATGCATCATCAAAAGTATTGGAGACATTTTTGTGGGTTTGAAAATTTTAAGTGAAAAATGTTTTGGCTTGAAATCTTTGGAAACCACTCCATAGGGTTGTTATAGCTACAGCTGACATCAATTAATGGAACAGCAAATGAAAATCCAAAACATCCAAAGATTATTCAAATACTGGGGCACTGTTGAAGAGGGTAATCTTTAAGTGGACCTTTCTCTCACTTAAAGCATAAGAAGAATGTATAGAGCATAAGAAGAATGTATACACCTGCAGTCATGAGAAACTATTAAAGTGTCTCCTAAGAATAATAGCAAATGAAAGCTAGTGAATGGAGGTGGAGAGAAAATACAGGAGGCAACATAAGATCAAAATCAGCTCTGGTTTCTTTGCAGTACCTTGTGTCCCAATCTGGTAGTTTTCCTCCACATGCTCTGGTCTGGATAACAGCTCACCACTCAGTCTTTCTTTGAATCCCACTTCCCCCTGCAGCCCCAAACAAAATCTTGGAATTCTATTTTTGTTAATGTTACAGGATGGAATAGGAAGGAGCCAGATGTCAGAAAAAGAAAAAAAAGTAGCAAGGAGGAACAATGTTAGATATGCCAGTGCTAAAAGAAAGCTGGTGGTGATAATGAAAAAAGTCCTGGGAATTAATAAAGCGTTAACTAGTTAACCTAACAGAAAAATAAAATACCAAAGAAACAGGCCATAGGGCTGTGTTGAGGTCACAGTGTAGAAATTGTTCCAGCTACCTGAAAATCTACAGGTTTGCAGTGAAATGTAATTGGCTTCACTGATAAGAGGCTGGGATACTGGAGGAAGCCTATTTTGTAAGCTTGTTAGGAATCCTTTAGGAAACACCTGTGGTCCCTAGTTTATAGCCAGTTAGAAGTTAGGAGCAAATAAAACCAAAAAAAATAAAGAAGGAAAAGGTTGTTATCCTTGCTATGATTTTATCTAAATAGAACTTACATTTAGGCTGAGAGGAAATTTAAAAAAAAATTGTGTTGAACTGTGCTGGAGGCTATTTCCCCACAGCTCCTGCTTAGCGGTTGTGGTACTGCTCCCAAGGTGAGAGCTGCTTACCGTGGGGAGATAGTTTTTATTAGCCGCACAGGGAAGATTAACCACAGGATCAAGTTATTTGCAGTCTCTATGAGCCCGTCAGTCTAGAGACAGCCACATACGTCTCGGGGCAGGCTCCTCTGAGAAGGTGGGGAGTGATGCATGACTTTCTAACCAGTTATACTGACTGGGGCTCAACCTGCAAACAAGAGTATTCATTAGTATTGAGTCAGGAACTCCCTAGCAACGTCAAATTAGGTTTCAAGGCCTAGTTATAGGGAGAAGGCATGTGGCTTTACTTAGCTTCCCCAGCCTGGATGCTTATTGTCTGTACAGGGAAGTCCTGCCTTGTTCCGTCTCAGGGAGGAATGGCTGAGAGTCCTATCACCCAACCTCCACCCTCAGTAGTCTCTCGGTCTGAATATGTAAAATGCCTTTGAAGAAGGACCCTAGACTCCTCAAGTATCCTGAAATCATCCTGAAATTGCCTTCATAGAAAATAGTAACAGAACATATAATGGAAGAAAAGACCCCATTTAATTAGCAACAGAAAAGAGAAAATACCTAAGAATAAACAACTAATCTACAAGTTGTACATGAAGGAAAGTACTAGTGAGGAACACCAAAGAAGACATAGACTAATAGAAAGACACTTCATATTCTTAAATGGAAAGATAATATTAAAATATCAATTCACCTAAGTAAATAGTAGGATAAGTTAAACTTAGTTCAAATAAGACACATTTTTTTTGTTAATCTGGTTGTAAAATTCACATGTTAAGACAGGGATGCATGGGACTTCCCTGGTGGTCCAGTGACTAAGATCCCACACTCCCAATGCAGGGTTCCACAAGTTTGATCTCTTGTTGGTGAACTAGATCCCACATTCTGCAACTAAGAGTTTGTGTGCTGCAACTAGAAGACCCCACATGCCTCAACTAGAAGATCTCGCATGCCACAACTAAAACAATAATAATAAAAACAAGCAGGCCTGAAAACCCAGAGAAATTAGGAAACAGGGAGTAGTTAGGGGAAATTAGTTTCAGCAGAGATTAAAAGTAAAATGCCATTAAGCTGCGTTAGTTAAAACAGTGTGGTACATCTGATAAAGATAGCATTGCAGATTAGTGGGGAAAAATGAATTCTTTAACAAAGTTGTTGGGACACCTTCTTCAGGAAGAAGAGTTATTTCCATACCTCATACTTAACACCCAAGTATATTACAGATAAATCAAATAATTATATGTAAAATATAGGGCCATAAAACTTCTATAAAAAGTGGGAGTGTTTAGAGTATGGAAGGATTTTAAAAACAGGATATAAAATTAGGAAGTAATAAAATGAAAAGTTGGTATCTCTGAGACCATGAAACTCAAACTTCTGTATGAAAGAAGAGGATCATATAAAGTCAAAATTGAAATGAGTGTTGTTCATACATTGCTGTAGTAGAAACTGGCAGAACCTCTATGGAGGGAGTCCAGCAGTTTAAGTCAAAATTTTAAAATACACATGCCTTAACTCAGGAATTCTACTTTGATTTTATTTTATAACTATACCCAATATGTCCATGCATGTGCAAAAAGATATATGTGCAATGATGATCTTCATTGCCAGTGTAATAAATTACCACAAATTTAGTGGACTGAAACAACACAAATTTATTCTCTTATAATTTCGGAGGTCCTAAGTCCAAAATCAGTTTCATTGGGCTAAAATCAAGGCATAAGCAGAGCTGGATTCTTCTGGAGACTGAGGGGAGACTCTGCTTCTTTGCCTTTTTCAACTTCTAAGGCTGCCTGTATTTCTTGGCTTGTGGCCCTACCTCCATCTTCAAAGAGCATCACTCCAATCTCTACTTCTGTTGTCACATTGCTCCCTTCTCTCCCATTAACACTCCTACCTCCCTCTTGTAAAGATCCTTGTGATTATATCCGGACTCATCCAGACAAATGGTGATAAATGCCCTATCCCCACATCATTGAATTAATTACATCTGCGAAATCCCTTTAGGAATGTAAGGTAAGATAATAATAGGTTCTGAGGATTAGGACATGAACATCTTTGAGAGAACTTGTGCAGCTTACCATAGACATGTCCTTGTATAAACTATTTCTAGAAGAATAAGAAATTGCTAATGATAAATGTCTTTTGGACAGAGAAACCTGGAGGCTGAGGGACAAGGGACAAAGGAAAAAGGAACAAAGGACAAAGACATTACTGCAAACCTCTTGTGCTTTTTGTTTATGTATCTGTAGGTTCTGTTTTTAAAAATGTGATATATGATCATTGTAGAAATTTTAGAAATTGCAAAAAAGAGAAATGTATAAAATATTAATCATAATCAACCATACAAGCTGAACAACTGTTAATGTTCTTGGTATATTTCCTTCTATCATTTTTTTTCTATTCATAATTATGTTTGTGGTAAGTAGAATAAATGGCTTTCCAAAGATGTCCAAACCTTAATCTCCAGAATCTATGAACATGCTGCCACACATGGTTAAAAGGACTTTTGTAATGTAAGTGAGGATTGTGAGATAGAGAGATAATCCTGAGTTATCTGGGTGGACTCAATGTAATTACCAGGATCCTTATAAGATGGGGTTGGAAGAAGGTGAGAGAAGGAGAGAAGGTGATGTGTAAAGGAAATCAGTGGTACAGTTATGCAACAAGGAGCCAAGGATATGTATAGCTGGTAGTAGATGAAAAATGGAATGACTGAATTCTTGGACTTCTGTCCTCTAAAATTGTAAGAGAATAAACATGTCATTTAAAACTATTGACAGTTTGGTAATTTGTTACATTTAGGAAACTAATGCAGTGTCTTTAAATGATAAACATTTCCCCATGTTCTTTAACATTTTTTGTGCATACTGTAATGATCCCTTACTTAAAATTATTATTTATTTTCTTTCTCTTCTAGATACTAAATTATACAAGGGCAGGGACCATTTATGTCTTTTCCCCCAGCTTTATTAAGATATTATTAACATATATGTATGTTTAAGGTGTATAACATGATGATTTGATATATGTATATGCATGCATGCTAAGTCGCTTCAGTCGTGTCCGACTGTGCAACCCCATTGACAGCAGCCCACCAGGCTCCTCTGACCACAGGATTCTCCAGGCAAGAATACTGGAGTGGGCTGCCATTTCCTTCTCCAGATATGTATATATATTGTGAAATTATTATTGCAATAAGGTTATTTAACACCTTTGTCTTATACTTTTTATGGGTATGTGATGATGACATTTCAGACCTATTCTCCTCAAAACTTTTAACTATCAATATATAATACTGTACTGTAAATTATACTATACAGTTAATACTGTACTGGTGATGGACAGGGAGGCCTGGCGTGCTGAAGTCCATGGGGTAACAAAGAGTTGGCCACAACTGAGTGACTGAACTGAACTGTTAATTATAATCACCATGCTGTCCACTTGAGCCCCAGAACTTATTCATCTTACATCTGGAAGTTGGTAGTCTTTGACCAGTATGTCCTTGTTTCCCCAAACTCCTAACCTCTAGTGAGGCCATCAATCTACTCTCTATGCCTTTTTAAAAAAATTTTTTTAATTGTTATATTGTCTTTTGGCCACAGTGCACAGCATGTGATATCTGATTCCCTGACCAGGAATCAAACTGGTGCCGCCTGCCTTGTCAGCACAGAGTCTTAACCACTCTATCACCAGGGAAGTCCCTCTCTATTCCTTTTTTTTTAACAGTGATACAAGTAGCTGTGTTTATTATAGTATCAGTAACAAATGAATTCATATTCTAATACCTTTTTCATACCTAGTAGTTTGTACCTCTTAATCTCCTTCCCCTATTTTGTTCTTCCACTCACTCCTAAACCCACTGATAACCATTAGTTTGTTCTCCATATTTGTGACTCTGTTTGTTGTATTTATTCATTTTATTTTTTATATTCCACATATAAGTGAAAATATATAAAGACAGTATTTGTCTTTCTCTATATGATTTACTTTACTAAACATAATATTGTCCAGGTCCATCAATGTTTTTGCAAATGGCAAAATTTTGTTCTTTTTTATGCCTGATAATATTCCATTGTGTGTGTGTGTGTGTGTGTGTGTGTGTTTATCACGTCTTCCTCATTCATTCATTTGTTGATGGAAACTTTGTTTGCTTCCTTATCTTGGCTACCGCAAATAATACTATTATAAAACATTGGAGTGCATATATCTTTTTAAATTTGTGTTTTCATTTTCTTTGGATATGTACCCAGAAGTAGAATTGCTGGATAATTTGGTATTTTGAGATTTTTGTTTTCCATAGTGGCTGTACCAATTTGCATTCCCACCAACAATGTACTAGGGTTCACTTTGCTTCACATCCTCACCAACATTTATTATTTGTTGTTTTTTTGACAATAGCCATTCTGACAAATGTGAGGTGATATCTCATTGTGGTACTGATTTGTTTTTTTCTGATGGTTTGTGATGTTGAGCATCTTTACACGTGCCTGTTAGTGATCTGTGTTTATTCTTCAGGGAAATGTCTATTCAGGTCCTCTGCCATTTTTTAATTGTGTTGTTTGTGTGTGTTTTCATTTTGAGTTGTATGAGCTCTTTATTATGGATGGAGGTGAAAGTGTTAGTTGCTCAGTCGTGCCGGACTCTTTGTAACCTCATAGACTGTATCCCACCAGGCTCCTCTGTCCATGGAGTTTTCCAGGCAAGAATATTGGAGTGGGTAGCCATTTCCTTCTTCAGGGTATCTTCCCAACCAAGGATTGAACTCGGGTCTCCTGCATTGCAGGCATATTTTTTACCATCTGAGCCACCAGGGAAGCCAACTTGTTAGACATATCACTATTAAATATTTTCTCTCATTCAGCAGGTTGCCTTTTCATTTGTTGATGGTTTTCATTACTATGCAAAAGCATTTGTATTTCTTAGGTTCTATTTATCTTTGTTTGAATTGACTGAGGAGACAGATGTGAAAAATATATTGATAAAACTTAAGGTCAAATGAGTGTGCTGCCTGTGTTTTCTTCTACTAATTTTATGGCTTCTGGTCTTTAATCCATTTTCAAGTTCTTTTGTATATGGTGTGAGAAAATGTTGTAATTTCATTTTTTTACATGGAGTTGTTCAGTTTTCCAAACACCATTTATTGAAGAAAATGTCTTTTCCCCATTGTACATTTTTGCTTCCCTTGCCATAGATTAATTGATCATGTATTTATGGATATATTTCTGGACTCTCTATTCTGTTCCATTTATCTTTCCTAGGTATTTTATTCTTTTGATGTGGTTTCAAATGGGATTGTTTTCTTGCTTTCTCTTTCTGATTAGTATATAGAAAAATAACAGATTTCTATATATTAATCTTATATCCTCAACCTTACTGACTTTATTAGTTCTAATAGAGTGTTTTTGTGGATACTTTAGGGTTATATAATTGAAAGGAATAAGTAAAAGTGTCATTACTTGCAGATGACATGATGCCTTTTATTTTTCTTTTATGATTGCTGTGGCTAGGACTTCCAATACTGTATTGAATAGAAGTGATGAAAATAGACATTCTTGTCTTGTTCCTGATATTAGAGGAAAAGTTTTCATATTGTTACCATTGAGGATGATGTTAGCTGTGGGTTTATCATAGTCTTTAGTATGTTGAGGTTATGCATTTTCTGCTGCATTTATTGAGATTGTCATGTGATTTTATTTTATCTTATCTTTCCTTTTGTTAATATGGTGCATCATATTGATTTGTGAATATTGAATCGTCCTTGAGTCCCTGGAATAAATCACACGATCATGGTATATGATCCCTTTTATATATTATTGAAATTTGTTTGCTAAAAGATTTTGTGAAGATTTTTTCTTCTTTTTTTTTTATTATTATTGTTTTTGCCATACAATGCCATGATATCACCATGGGTTTACATATGCTCCCCCTCCAGGGCCCCCCTCCTGGAAATCTCAATGCACCAGCCCCGAGCATCACTCCTGTGCTGGCGATTGATTAGACATATGATAATTAACGTGTTTCAATGCCATTCTCCCATATCATCCCACCCTTACCCTCATCCACAGAGTCCACAAGTCTATTCTATACATCTGCGTTCCTTTTGCTTCTGTAGTCATCAGAGATGTGTGTGTGCTGAGTCACTCAATGTGTCCTACTCTTTGTGACCCCATGGACTGTAGCCTGCCAGGCTGCTCTATCCATGGAATTTTCCAGGCAAGAATACTGGAAATATTGTTATCTCCTTTTATGTTTTTGATGAGCTTAAAACTGATTGGTCAATGAGAACTTTTAAAGCTCCCCAGGTGATTCTGATTGGCAGCCAGTGTCAATAGCCATTGCTCAGCAAAGTGTGGTTCCTGTGCCAGCTCCAATGACATCACATGGGAGCTTATTAGAAACGTAGAATATTGGATTCCTCCCCACACCTACTGACACAGAATCAGCATTTTAAACAAGATCCCTAGTTGACTCCTTTGCACATTAAATTTTGGGACATGTTGGTTTATATTAGAATTGTGACAAGTGACTCAGATTACTTGATAAGGCTTAACTGGGGTAATTTTTTCGAAGGCTCAGATAAGATCCACTGACTCAAACTCTGGAGGGGAGGAGCCTGCTAAGCTCCCTTGTAAAAAAAAAAATTAAAAGTACCCCAGGCAGTTCTTATTTTCTGTGAAAGTTTTGAAAAAGTGCCTCGGTTATGTAGCTAAGCAGTTCAGTGATTCTCAACCTTGGGCATTTTTGAGCAAAGGGACCTAGCTGAAAAGCAGGGTGGTAGGGGATCATGGGGGATTCATTGTAGTCCTTGAAGGAGGAGATAGAACGAGAGACACTTTTTAACTCATACCCTTCTTTACAGGTTGAGTTTTTCCTCCAATGAACATATATTGTTTTCAACGTTAAAAAAAAAAGAAACCCTAAAAGGTAATTTTTTTAAATTTATATTCTGAGAGATTTAGATTTACTAGTTTTGGGTTAGGGCTAGGAATCCATCATGTTTAAAAAAATCTCCCTGGTTGCAGCTGGGCTTCCCTTGTGGCTCAGCTGGTAAAGAATCTGCCTACAATGTGGGAGACCTGGGTTCGATCCCTGAGTTGGGAAGAACCCCTGCAGATGAGAAAGGCTACCCACTCCAGTATTCTGGCCTGGAGAATTCCATGGACTGTAAAGTCCATGGGATCACAAAGAATCAGACACGACTGAGTGACTTTCAATTGCTTTGCCTCTCTCCAGTTTGTTCCCTTCTTTAGTGCACTCGTGCCCCTGCTGCCTGGGTTATCGTCCCAAAAAATACAGATCTGATCAGACAGTAGACAGAGACAGAGAGATAGTGAGAGTTCTTTTTTGAGATAATATTGGATTAGCCAAAAGATTCCTTCAGTTTTTAAGTAAAAATAAAAGACACAGTTTTTATTTTCACCAAGAACTTTATTGAACAATGTACTCATCATTTGGTTCCACTCAGTTCAGTTCAGTTCAGTCACTCGGTCATGTCCAACTCTTCGCGACCCCATGAATCGCAGCATGCCAGGCCTGCCTGTCCATCACCAACTCCTAGAGTTTACCCAGACTCATGTCCATCGAGTTGATGATGCCATCCAGCCATCTCATCCTCTGTCATCCCCTTCTCCTTCTGCCCCCAATCCTTCCCAGCATCAGGGTCTTTTCCAATGAGTCAATTCTTCCCATGAGGTGGCCAAAGTATTTGAGTTTCAGCTTCAACATCCATCCTTCCAATGAACACCCAGGACTGATCTCCTTTAGGATGGACTGGTTGGATCTTCTTGCACTCCAAGGGACTCTCAAGAGTCTTTTCCAGCACCACAGTTCAAAAGCATCAACTCTTTGGTGCTCAACCTTCTTCAAAGTCCAACTCTCACATCCATACATGACTACTGGAAAAACTATAGCCTTGACTAGGCAGACCTTTGTTGGCAAAGAAATGTCTGCTTTTCAATATGCTATCTAGGTTGCTCATAACTTTCCTTCCAAGGAGTAAGCGTCTTTTGATTTCATGGCTGCAGTCACCATCTGCAGTGATTTTGGAGCCCAGAAAAATAAAGTCTGACACTGTTTCCACTCTTTCCCCATCTATTTGCCATGAAGTGATGGGACCAGATGCCATGATCTTAGTTTTCTGAATGTTGAGCTTTAAGCCAATTTTTTCACTCTCCTCTTCCACTTTCATTAAGCAGCTTTTTAGTTCCTCTTCACTTTCTGCCGTAAGGGTGGTATCATCTGCATATCTGAGGTTATTGATATTTCCCCCAGCAATCTTGCTTCCAGCTTGTGATTCTTCCAGTCCAGCATTTCTCGTGATGTACTCTGCATGTAAGTTAAATAAGCAGGGTGACAATATATAGCCTTGACATACTCCTTTTCCTATTTGGTACTAGTCTGTTGTTCCATGTCCACTTCTAACTGTTCCTTCCTGCCCCACATACAGGTTTCTCAAGAGACAGGTCAGGTGGTTTGGTATGCCCATCTCTTTCAGAATTTTCCACAGTATATTGTGGTCCACATAGTCAAAGGCTTTGGCATAGTCAGTAAAGCAGAAATAGATGTCTTTCTGGAACTCTCTTGCTTTTTCGATGATCCAGTGGATGTTGGCAATTTGATCTCTGGTTCCTCTACCTTTTCTAAAACCAGCTTGACCATTTGGAAGTTCACAGTTCATGTATTGCTGAAGCCTGGCTTGGAGAATTTTGAGCATTACTTTACTAGCATGTGAGATGAGTGCAATTGTGTGGTAGTTCAAGCATTATTTGACATTGCCTTTCTTTGGGATTGGAATGAAAAGTGACCTTTTCCAGTCCTATGGCCATTGCTGAATTTTTTAAATTTGCTAACATATTGAGTGCAGCACTTTCACAGCATCATCTTTCAGGATTTGGAATAGCTCAACTGGAATTCCATCACCTCCACTAGCTTTGTTCATAGTGATGCTTCCTAAGGCCCACTTGACTTCACATTCCAGGATATCTGGCTCTAGGTGAGTGATCATACCATCGTGATTATCTGGGTTGTGAAGATCTTTTTTTTACAGTTCTTTGTGTATTCTTGCCACCTCTTCTTGGTTCTACTACCTTCTGCCATTTTTCATACAACTTTCTTAATCCCATCTTCCCAAAACTTTCTATCTTTTTGAGGAAAGACCTGTTCCAGGTGCCTTTTACAGTCTTCTTGGGAACTGAAATTTTTTTCCATTCTGAGAATTTTGTAAAGACCTAAATAAATAGATATTTGAAGGTGCAGTATCTGGTGAATATGGTGGATGAATCAGGACTTCACAGCCAAGCTGTAACAGTTTTTGTCTGGTCATCAAAGAAACATGAGGTCTTATATTTTCCTGATGGAAGATTATGTGTTTTCTGTTGATTTATTTTAGTTGACTAATTACAGACACTTTTTGTCAAGTGCTGCTTTCAACTGGTCTAATTGGGAGCATTACGTGCTGGAAGCAATCCTTTGGTTATCTGGAAGGAGCGCATAATAGAGGACTCCCTTTCAATCCCACCATGTGCATATCACCTTCTTTGGATGATGGCCTTTGTTGTGGCTGGTGATGATTTATTTCACCTGCTTCATGATCTCTTCTGTTTCATGTTTTTGTACAGTATCTACTTTTCATCTCCCATCACAATTTGTTTTAGAAATGGAACATTTTCGTTGTGTTTCAGTAGAGAATCACATGTGGAAATACGGTCAAGAATTTTTTTTTCCCTGCTTAATTTACGTGGAACCCAAACATCAAAGTGATGAACATAACCAAGTTGGTGCAAATGATTTTCAGTGCTTTACTTGGGCATTTTCAGTATGTCAGCTTTGTCCCATGTAATGTAAAAGTTGATTGTTCTCGATTAATGTCTAGATTTGATCCCTATCAATTTTGACTGGTCTATCTGATTGTAGAGCATTGTCCAGCGAATAATTTCTTGCAGAAAACTTCCCAAACCACTCTTGGCATATTCAGTCAGTTACAGCACCTTCTCTATATGCTGCACAACATTTTTTTTTGCCTTTTCAGTTGAGTTTTTACTTTTCCTGAGATAATAAAGCATAATATACTGAAAATATTTTTTCTTCCATCTTCAGTATTCAAATGGCTACGTAAAATTCACCAGTTTTGATAAGTTTTTAATGCACACTGATATGACAGCTGTCACAATACAATCTAACAAAATTGTTTCAAATGAAGTTTAAAGACAACTAAGCACTATTATAGCCATCTTACAGAAAAAAAAATGAATGAACTTCTGGGCCACCCCAGTAAAATTTGAGATGCCTATTTGGTATGAATAAAGCACGATTACCTTTTTTCAGTCTAAAATTTCTGAAAATTAGTTTGCTGAGGCATGAAAGTTGCTAGAGTTTACCCAGGTTTTTTTTTAATATTGTACACTTTGCAAATGTTAGATGGAGACAAGATGTTGTTTTCCCCTCCCCTTCCTTATTCAGTTTACAGAATAACCTGACCGACACAACTAGCCTTTAATAAGGGCTATGTAGGTCTATGAAGGTTGTGGGTAGAATTGGCCAGGATAGGTTAACTTGTCAATGGCGGGGAAAATAGCTGAGTTGTCAGAATCAAATATGGATATTTGTTCCCCCAGAATAGGCGAGAATTTACTGATAGCAAAATATTCTCAGATGTAAGACACTGCTAAACAGTAAGGATTATTGCTCAGTATTGGGTTTAGCCTTATTTGAAACATTAGACCCTAGAGTTTGAACAGCAGCCTAGTGAGGCCACTGGAGAAAACTACTAGCACAATGTAGGATTTTTATATTTCTGGAATTTGAGGCTACATTGTAGGAGACTGCTGCCAAGATGGGGCTGGCCACAGAGGTCTGCTTTTTCTCTCACAGAAAATTACTGCTGTTTGAATTATACCCTTAAAAGGAAAGGACTTTTTCTCTACAGCCTCTTGTCTAGTTTCAAGAAGGGGTTAAATTTGGCATAGGTAAGCAGTGGGTTTGGATGGAATTATTACAATTTGTGTCGGGGAAATCAGAAGAGTGATCTCAAAAGATTCTATTTAGCAGTTGACCCTTCATTGAGGTGTGAGAGGCTTTGATTTTCTCTCTCTGGCTGTTGGTATTGTATCAGTGAGTTAATTGCCTGTTTATAAGTTTGTGGTTAAAACCATGGGATTAGAATGTTTATTTCAACTGATTTACTTTCTGATTGACAAGTAGCAGACACAAAGAGTTCATTGTTTATAATCCATAAGGTTGAGTATACCATGCAGATTTGTGGGAAGAATTTCAGAGCAGACATTAAAAATAGTAAATTTTATTAATAAGCAAAGCCTCTTCAACTCCATCCTCTTAACTCTTAGGATGCAGCTGATAAAGAAGCATTCATGCTTTTTTTCTTCTTTTATTGGACTGAAACACATGAATCCAGCAGGGGGAACATTTTACTCTTTTATGAATTCATTTCCAAACTTCTCTTACTTGCCCCTAAGTCAGACTTACTTTGATTTCAAATGTGAACAACAGCGTAATGGAATTTACTGTTTGTGTGGGTTTTTTTTTTAAACAAATGGTTGTTAAAGAACATCTGGTTATAGTTAATAAAGTTCCATGTGTATGTGTGTGATTGTGCGTAATATGTCTCCAGTTGTAAGGTTCATTTTATTGCCAGATTTAGATCTTCTTATTGCACTGGATTCTAGAAAAGATTTCATTAATTACACATTTTAAAGCATGATTAAATGGGGGTAAACTCTTCTATTTTTGACTGATGCAAAAGATGACTGATGTTTCCCCACTCTTCAGAATTAATAAGACAATCACAGTGTAGCAGTTTTCCTTGGCTGATGGGGTGAACGCTTTTAAGGGCTAATGAGATCTTAATTATTTTATCCAGTCATTTCTGGGACAGACAAGTAATGCACTTGACATTTTGAGCAGCAGGTTGTTCACTATTTGTCTGTGTTCTGGACATTGCTAGCTGTCCCTCCCTCCCTCCCCTAAAAAATGCCAGTAGTGTTCTCTGAGTTGTGCCAAACTAAATCACCTGCACATAAAGTAGATGCCTCATCTACTTTAAGAACTACTGCTTTCCTTTAAACCCCTCATCTTTCAGAGGAGGAAACCGAAGACCAGAGAGACCTGCTCAAGCCATAGAACTATTGACAAAACTGGAATGAAACCCAGCTCCCTTGGATCCTTGCCTAGTGTCCTTTCTTGCACTATGTTTTGAAGGGCTCATTTAAATACTTCATACTAGTACCTTTAGTGGTTTTGGGAATTTTTTGACTGCTGGTAAGGTATTCTTAGGCATTCATATGGTGAAAGGACAGTAGAGTGGAATTTAATTAAAGAATAGTATGTTGTTGTTCAGTCTCTAAGTTGTGTCTCTTTGCAACCCCATGGACTGCAGCACACCAAGCCTCCTTGTCTTACACTATCTCCCAGAGTTTGCTCAAATTCATTTCCATTGAATCAATGATGCCATCCAGCAATCTCATCCTCTGTCGTCCCCTTCTCCTCCTGTTTTCAGTGTTTCCCAGCATCAGGGTCTTTACCAATGAGTTGCTGTTCACATCAGATGGCCAAAGTATTGGAGCTTCAGCTTCAGGATCAGCCCTTCCAATGAATATTAAACATTGATTTCCTTTAAGATTTATTGGGTTGATCTTTCTGCACTCCAAGGGACTCTTAAGAGTCTTCTCCAGCACCACAGTCCATGCAAGGATGGACATGATAAAGAATAGAAATGATTAGGACCTACAGAAGCAGACGAGATTAAGAAGAGGTGGCAAGACTACACAGAACTATCCAAAAAAGATTTTAATGACCTGGACAAGTATGATGGTGTGGTCATTCATCCAAAGGTAGACATCCTGGAGTGTGAAGTCAAGTGGACCTTAGGAAGCGTTACTGTGTACAAAACTAGTGGAGGTGATGGAATTCCAGCTGAACTATATAAAATCCTAAACGATGATGCTGTTAAAGTGCTGCATTCAATATGTCAGCAAATTTTGAAAACTCAGTAGTGGTCACAGGAGTGGAAAATGTCAACTTTCATTCTAGTTCAAAAGAAGGGCAATGCCAAAGAATGTTCAAACTACTGTACAATTGTGCTCATTTCACATGCTAGCAAGATAATGCTGGAAATACTTCATGCTAGGCTTCAACAGTATGTGAACTGAGAACTTCCAGATGTACAAGCTGGCTTTAGAAAAGTCAGAGGAATCAGAGATCAAAGAATAGTATATTCTAATCTTATTCAACCAAGAAATTTTGTGCATGTCCATTGTGTGACAGTTGGAAAAATGGACCTCTCATAAAGCCTCTACTCTTGACATAATATAAATGGAAATGGACAGTGATATGAAGGAAATTCCTTAAGCATCTAGAGAGTAATCTGTTTTAAGTTGATATGCAATGAAATGCTTACAATCCACTTTCTCCTTTCCTCTCTATAGTTCCTTCTCAGTATTCAGTAGGAATCACTAGCAGCATTTTTTTTTCTTCAGTCACTCCTCCTCCATAAGTTGTAGATGATGGGCAGATTTCTCCTCATTTTCTAGATATTTTGTTTAGATAAGAGTGTGAACTGATCAGGTACCTGGAAAAGACTGTGGCTTCTGGGTCTTGGCTTTGTCACCAGTAAAACTAAGGCAAATGAGAGAAGGAATTGAAAGTAGAAGTTGGAGCTATCTGAGGATCCTTGGGCCTTATCCCCTTCTGGACAGCCTATTGTTTTTCCATTTGTTTTTTCCTTGCTTTCCATGTTGAGCTTCCCTTTTGAGGACTTTCCCCAACACTTCTGTTTAGTTTCTTTTTGATCATGGTAAAACTTTTTCTGAGTGGACTTTTCCAGTCTGTATCTTATCTTTTAAAAAATCTTATTAGGGTCTTTCATAGAACAAAAATTTTTACTTTTATGGAGTCCCATTTATTTAATTTTCTTTATAAATCATGCTTATGGAGTCATATGTAAGATGTCACATAACCCTATGTCACTAAGATGTTACATTTTTGTAGAAGTTTTATAGTTTTATGTTTTACATTTAGATCTATGACCTATTTTGAGTTTATTTTTGTATAAGGTTGTTGTTGTTCAGTCTCTCAGTTGTGTCTGACTCTTGGCGACCCCATGGACTGCAACACACCAGGCCTCCCTGTCCTCCATCACCTCCTGGAGTTTGCTCAAACTCATGTCCATTGAGTTAATGATGCCATCCATCTATCTCATTCTCTATTGTCCCCTTCTCCCCCTGCTTTCAATCTTTCCCAACACCAGGGTCTTTTCCAATGAGTCAGCTGTTCACATCAAGTGGCCAAAGTATTGGAGTTTCAGCTTCAGCATCAGGCCTTCCAGTGAATATTCATGGTTGATTTGCTTTAGGATTGACTGGTTTGACCTCCTTGCTGTCCAAGGGACTTTCAAAGAGTCTTCTCCAGCACGACAGTTTGAAGGCATTAGTTCTTTGGCTCAGCTTTTTTTATTGTCCAGCTCTCACATCCGTACATGACTACTAGAAAACCATAGCTTTGACCACATGGATCTTTGTAGGCAAACTAATGTCTGCTTTTTAATACGCTGCCTAAGTTTGTCATCGTTTTTCTTCCAAGGAGCAAGCATCTTTTAATTTCATGACTGCAGTCACCATCTTCAGTGATTTTGGAGCCCAAGAAAATTAAGTCAGTCACTGTTTCCATTTTTCCCTATTTATTTGCCATGAAGTGATGGGACTAGATGCCATGATCTTAGTTTTTTGACTGTTGAGTTTTAAGTCAGCTTTTTCACTTTCCTCTTTCACCTTCTTTAAGAAGGCCTTTCTTCTTTACTGTTCTCTGCATATCTGAAGTACAAAGTACAAGGTTTAAGTTGAGCTTTTTTAAAATTTTATTTGGGCTTTTTTGACCTATGGATGTCCAATTGTTCCACACTATTTTTTGAAAATCTCTGCCACTTCTTAAGTGTAATATCTTGGGAAATGACTTAACCTCTCATGGATTCAATTTTCTCAAAACCAAGGATACTAATAGGTCCTACGTCCTAAAGTTGAAGTGAGGACTTCAGACTATATGTTTAAACACCTAGCACACAGTAGATAGTAGTAGCCATTATATTTATTTTATAGAATTTCAAATTTTGAGATTTTACTTTATGATTTTAAAACTTGAGAACATACGATACATTATTCCTTTTAATCTCTTCCAAGGATGTTAGGGTATATGGATAGGTGTTGAGGTGGGGTTCTGATGGATTCTATTGAGATGATGACTGAAATCATTTATGATCAGGAAGTGATAGCAATTTCCATTTGGGAAGGGAGCTGAGTCCAAGGCCAGTTCAATAAGGCAAGAGTGTGTAGCCAAAATTAGGAAATGAAAAGTGCATTCAGATGCTGTGGAAGTCAAGAAGAATTCAAGAAATTCTTCCTGGTTAAACAGGTGAAGGCAAAAGAGTTTTGGACCTCAAGTATGAGCAAAGCAAGATATCGAGGTATATAGAGTACTTGCCTCATAACTTTGTTTAAATGTGTTGGCCTTGGTTTTTCACTTTAGTATGCCTTTCACTGGCTGTGTATGAAGTGTTTTGCTCTCTGTTCTCCGAAGAGATCTAGTCCAAGACTGTTTTGCTGTGAACACTTGTTTTGGTGCCAATAGCCTGGGGATGTGCCAGGTTCTCTTTGAGTAATCTTACTAAAACATACTGCTCAGGAGAGCTGAAAAGGCTGAAAAACCCTCTCAGGAAGCTGATTATGCCTGTGGTAGGTCTTCATCTAGGAGCCATTTCACAAGCTGGATACCACTGCCATTTTGTTGTTCCTGACTGTCCTCTCTGGCATTCCATGCCATGTTGACTCCCTTGGAAATCTTCTTAGCCTCCCTGATAAAGAGCTAGCAGCTTCAATGTGTGTGTGTGTGTGTGTGTGTGTATTTTACTTCCTTTTTGATCAACGTTATGAGATCCTTAGGTGAATTAATCTTTTGTGGCAAGCATGTGCAACATACCGTAAAAGGTACCTTGTGCTCTTAAATGGAAAAGTTGTAGTGATAACCAGTCTGACCAGAGATCCTTATCAGGCTGGTCAAGTGTAAAGTTTTACCGCTTGGAGTGTTGTCATTGTAAACTTAGAATGCTGTTGAAATTGCCTGAGCTGAAGGATACGACAAAGCACATATGTTTTATTGCACAGTGCTGAAAAGCAACTTAATGTTGTAGTTTAGGTATAAATCTCCAAGATAATAATGGCACTTGGCTTCAACTCTTTGCAGTTTAGAAAGCCCTGTGCTATTCTTTATTTAATTTGATTCTTACAAAGGTATTAGAGGGAGAGTACAGGGATTATTATTTATATTTTACAGTTATAGTGCTGTCAGGGTGTTCCAACTAGAAGGGCCTGGGATATCATTCGTGGTGGTCAAGAGCACAGGCTCTGAGGCAGATTGTTTACTTAAAACATTTATTTATAATTTTGAACATAAGTGTACAATTCAGTGTTTGACATGTTGTATAATTATCACCTCTGTTTCCAATTTTTTTCATCACCTCAAACAGAAACTCTGTAACCATTAAATAACTTCCCATTGCTTTCTCCCCTCAGCCAGTAATAACCTCTGATCTACTTACTGTCTGTATGAATTTGCCTGTTGTAGATATTTCCTGTAAGTGGAATCATATGCTATTTGTTTTTTTTTTTAATCTGGCTTATTTCACTTAGCATAATGTTTTTACGGTTCATCCGTTTTGTAGCACATATCTTCTTATTGCCAAATAATAGATATTTTATACACACATACACACCACATTGTTTATTCATTCATCTATTGATAGGCATTTCACATACTGGCTATTGTGAATGAATAGTGCTGCTATAAACATCCATGTGCAAGTTTTATTTGAATATGTTTTCAGGCCCTTTGGGTATATACCTAGGAGTATATTTGCTGGGTCATATGATAATTCTATGTTTTGCTTTTTTGAGGAAGTTTCAAACTGTTTTCTAAGCAGCTGTAACATTTTACATTCCCCAACAATGTGTAAGGTTTCCAACTTGTCAATATTCTCACCACCACTTATTAATTATTTTATAATTATTGCATTAGTTATGAAGGGGATATATGGTTATAGTTTTAATTTCAGTTTCCTTAGTGATTAAATATGAGTGTTTTTTCATATATATTCACCGTTTGTATGTCTTTTTTGGAGAAATGTCAATTCAAGTCCTTTCCCCATTCTATTGCAAAATTGAGTTATTTACCTATTTGTTATTGAGTTGTAGGAGTTCTTTATGAGCTCTGGATATTAACTCTTACCAGAAACATGATTTCCAAATATTTTCTCCCATTCTGTTGGGGACTTAGTGTACGTATATCCACTCTTTTTTAGACTTCCTTCCTATTTAGGTCACCACAGAGCATTGAAGAGAGTTCCCTGTGCTTAACAGTCGGTTCTTATTAGTTATCTATTTTGTATATAGTAGTGTACATATGTCAATCCCAATCTCCCAGTCCATCCCACCCTCTTTATTGCCTTGTTAACCATAAGTTTATTTTCTCCATCTGCGACTCTATTTCTGCTTTGCAAATAACTTCATCTATACTACTTTTCTACATCCCATATATAAACAATATTAAATGATGTTTGTCTTTCTCTTTCTAACTTAACCTCATTCAGATGATGTCTAGGTCCAGTCATGTTGCTGCAAATGGCATTATTCCATCCCTTGTTATGGCTGAGTAATATTCCATTGTATATATGTACTACATCTTCTTTATCCATTCCTCTGCTGATGGATACTTAGGTTGCTTCCATGTCCTTGCTATTGTAAATAGAGCTGTAGTGTACATCAGGATACACACATTCTTTCAAATTATGGTTTTCTTTGGATATATGCCCAGGAGTGGGATTCTTGGACCATATGGTGGCTCTATTTTAGTTTCTCAAGGAACCTCCATAGTATTCTCCATAGTGGCTCTTACCAATTTACATTACAACTAACAGTGTAGGAGAGTTCCCTTTTCTCCATACCCTCTCCCGCATTTATCATTTGTAGATTTTTTGATGATGACCATTATGATTTGTGTGAGGTGATACCTCATTATAGTTTTAATTTGCATTACGCTACTAGTGACGTTGATCATCTTTTCATGCATTTTTTTTTTGCCATCTGTATCTTCTTTGAGAAATGTCTACTTGGGTCTACTGCTCATTTTTTTTGATTGGGTTGTTTGTTTTTTATATTGAGCTGCATGAGCTGTTTGTATATTTTGGAGATTAACCCCTTGTAAGCTGTTTCATTTGCAAATATTTTTTCCCATTCTGAGGGTTATCTTTTTGTTTTGCTTATTGTTTCCCTTTGCTGTGCAAAAGCTTTTAAGTCCAATTTATTTTTGTTTTTATTTTCAGTACTCTAGGCAGTGGGTCAGAAAAGATTTCGCTGTGATTTATGTCAAAGAGTGTTCTGCCTATTTTTTCCCCTAAGAGTCTTATAGTATCTGGACTTATATTTATGTTTTTAATCCATTTTGAGTTTATTTTTGTGTATGGTATTAGGGAGTGTTCTAATTTTATTCTTTTACATGTAGTTGTCCAGTTTCCCCAGCATCACTTATTGAAGAGATTTTCTTTCTTCCATTGTATATTTTTGCTTCCTTTGTCATAGATTAGGTAGCCATGGTGCGTTGGTTTATCTCTGAACTTTCTATCCTTTTCCACTGATCTATATTTCTGTTTTTGTGCCAGTGCCATACTGTTTTGATTACCAAAGCTTTATATTGTGAAGTCAGATAGCCTGATTCTTCCAGCTCTGTTTTTCTTTCTCAAGATTGCTTTGGATTTTGGGGGTCTTCTGTGTTTCCATATGAATCATAAAAGTTTTTGTTCTAATTGTGTGAGAAATGCCATTGATAATTTGATAGGAATTGCATTGAATCTGTAGATTGTTTTGGGGTAGTATAGTCATTTTCACAATATTGATTCTTCCAATCCAAGAACATGGTATATCTCTCCACCTGTTTGTGTCATCTTTGATTCCTTTGATCAGTATCCTATATTAATAGTTTACTGAGTACAGGTCTTTTATCTTTTTAGGTAGATTTATTCTTAGGTATTGTATTCTTTCTGATGTGATTGTGTTATGCCCAGATCCCAGTCTCCACAAACCACCAGGAGGCCATTCACTGATGCAAACACAAGAGGTAGTTTATTGCAGACCCGGGTCTGGACCGCACGCGCACACACACACACACACACACACACACACACACACACACACACACACCGATGCAGCGGAGTAGGGGCAGTGGCCTCGAGCCGCATAGTACAAGGCTTTTAAGGGAAAGAGACAAAGGGAAGGAGGGCGCGAATGGGGTAATATGCCTCAGCGTCCTGTGACTGGCCAGGACGGGAGGGCAGGTTAGGGGTTTTTAGCCCCTGATAGGTATATTCAACCGCGAACAGCCCCCAACTGTCATATTTTGTGGCGCTTCCCCCACGCACGGTGATTGGTCATGTCTAGGGTGGTGCCAGGGGGTGAGGGCTGGACTACACTGCAGTTTTTTTCAGGAACCTAGGTGTTGCCCTTTGTTACAAGATGGTGGCTCCTTTTCTTAAGGTGGAGTCACTTAGGCTCTACAATTGTAAATGGAATTGTTTTTTAATTTCTCTTTCTGATCTTTCATTGTTAGTATATAAGAATGCAATAGATTTTTGTATATTAATTTTGTATCCTGCAACTTTATCAGATTTATTCATGAGCTCTAGAAGTTTTTTGGTGGTATCTTTAGGATTTTCTGTGTAAGAGTCATGTCATCTGCAAACACTGACAGTTTACATCTCTTTCAATTTGGGTTCCTTTTAGAGGATTTTTTCAGCTCTTCACCATTGAGTATTATCTACTTTCTGAAGACTTTTTAAAAAAATCATAAGTAGGTGTTGAATTTTGTCAAATACTTTATTTATTGAGATGATCATACAGTTTTTAATCTTCAATTTGTTAATGTCATGTATCACATTGATTGGGCTTCCTCAGTGGCTCAGTGGTAAAGAATCTTCCTGCAATGCAGGAGCCTCAGGAGAGGAAGGTTTGATCTCTGTGTCAACGAAGATCTCCTGGAGGAGGTCATGGTAATCCACTCCTGTATTCTTGCCTAGAGAATCCCATGGACAGAGGAGCCTGACAGGTTACAGTCCATGGAGTCACAATGAGTTGGACACGACTGAGCGACCCAGCACAGCAAAGCATTCACAGTATAAATTGTAGCCCTGGTGATATTATTTCTTTGAATAGAGGTTAAAGCCTGTGAGAAATGCATGCATAGCAAATTAGTGGGCTCTGCTGATTATCTAGTTTCATTAAATAGTGATGCGACTTGGAGATTTTTTTTTTCATTTCTTTGATCATATTCATTCAGTTTCCTTAATCACTGTTTTATAGTTTTCAGTGTATAGACTTTTTACCTCCTTGGTTAAATTTATTCTGAGGTATTTCTTTTTGACACAATTTTAAATGGGTTTTTTTTTTTTTTACTTTCTGATACGTCATTGTTATTGTAAATAAATGCAAGAGATCTATGTATATTAATCTTACATCTGCTACCTTGCTGAATTCATTAATTAGTTCTAATAGTTTTTCTGTGAAGTCTATAGGATTCCCTGTATCATGCCATCTGCAAATAAGGACAATTTTACCTCTTCCCTTCCAATTTGAATGCCTTTTATAGCTTCTTCTTGCCTGATTGCTGTGGCTAGGACTTCCAATACTACATTAAAGGAAAGTGGTGAGAGTGGGCATCCTTCCTTGTATTGTTCCTGAATTAAATGGGAAGGCTTTCAGCTTTTCATTAAGTATTATGTTGGCTGTGGGTTTGTCATAAATGGCTTTTATTATGTTTATGTATATTTCCTCTATGCCCACTTTAGTGACAGGTTTTTATCATGAATAGCTGTTAAATTTTATCAAATGCTTTTTCTGTGTCTATTGAGATGATAATATGGTTTTTGTCTTTTCCTTTGTTAATATGGTGTATCACACTGATTGATTTGTATATGTTGAATTGTTCTTGCAACACTGAAATGAATCCAACTTGATCATGATATATGATCCTTTTTATGTACTGCGGGATTTGGTTTGCTAATATGTTGTTGAGGATTTTTACATCTGTGTTCATCAAAGGTGTTGGCCTGTAATTTTCTTTTTTGTAGTATCGTTGTCTGGTTTTGGTATCAGGATGATGATTCATAGAATGAACGTGGGAGTGTTTCCTTCTCTTTTGGAATAGCCTGAGAAAGATTCGTATAGGTTCTTTGTATGTTTGGTAGAATTCTTCAGTTAAACTGTCTGGTTCTGGACTTTTGTTTGCATGGAGTCTATTATTATTATTATTATAGAGTCTGTTTTACTTCTGGTGATCAGTCTGCTCAAATTATATGTTTTTCTTGACTGAATTTTGTTTCTAGAAATGTCCATTTCTTCTAGGTTGTCTAATTTTTGGCATATAACTGTTCATATTATTTCTTAAATTTTTTATATTTATGTAGGGTGCTTTCCCTTACTTTCTGGGACTATATACAGATAAATTGGAATTTTGTAATTCTCTTTTGAGAGCACACTTGAATGTACAGTCATTGGAGAGAAGAGAGAAAATAATGCTACTGACTTCCTAGCCTATGTCTTCCCTTTCCTGTGACATAGTCATGTAGTTGAAATCTGCTTGAGAGAAACACCAAAAGAATCTCTGATAAATAAAGAAGTCACTAAAAGATAATATGTGGGTTAAGGGATTTGAAAATATGGCAGAGGCAATCTTCAATCTTACACCTCAGTAGCACTTAGCATGTTAAAGGCTGCTCCTACCATGAAAATATGATTTAGTTATTTTTTGGTTCATAAAAGTTTTTGTAGGTTGAAATTTAAATTTCTTTGTGTGGCATTCAAGGCTCATCACAATTTTTCTTCTATTTATAATACTTCTTTAGTTTTATTTCCTGCTACTTTTCCTCCTATCGCCTACTTGTCGACTGTGTTCTTGGAATCTTTTTATTTTTTTCCCCTAGATTCATTGTCTCTTTATTTGCTATTTTCTCTGCCTGTAATTTCACTTCCTTTCTCACTTGGGTGAATGTCTCTTTATCTTTTTTTTTTTTTTTTACCATATATTCCAGGGGTATGTGTAGGGAGCTTTTTTGTTTGTTTTTACATTTATGCAGTTTATATTGCTTGACCATAAGTAACACTTATAAGATTAATAGAGCCATAAAGAGTATTTACATAGCCCCACCGTGCATATGGGCTTCTCACATGGCTCAGTGGTAAAGACCATCTGCAATGCAGGAGCTGTAGGAGATTCAGGTTCAGTCGCCAGATCAGGAAGATCCTTGGAGGAGGGAATGGCAACCCACTCCCGTATGCTTGCCTGGAGGATCCCATGGGCAGACGAACCTGGCGGGCTAGTCTGTAGGGTCACAAAGAGTTGGACATGACTGAAACCACTTAGCATGCACACATGCACTGTGCATACTGAGCCTTTTTAATATTGAAAAATCAAGAAAAATGAACCTTGCATTACTAGGCAATATAAATTTGACCATCTAAACTTATAAACCCTGACTAAAATATAAGTGACCATTTCATCCATTCCCTGGTGGATCAGCCTGTAAAGAATCTGCCTGCAATGTGAGACACCTGGGTTCAATCTCTGGGTTGGGAAGATCCCCTGGAGAAGGCAAAGGCTACCCACTCCAGTATTCTGGTCTGGAGAAGTCCATGGACTGTATAGTCCATGGGGTCGCAAAAAGTTGGACATGACTGAGCAACTTACTTTCACTTTCATCCATAAATGCTGCTTTTGGTTCCCTAACAAATCTAGTACTGCAGTGTAACAAACATCTTACATTTCAGGGCTATAAAAATATCAACTTTAAAATCCGAACTGTATAGTATGTATATTAATATTTGTACCATTAAATTAGGAATACACTCAAGTTTATGAAGTACTGCATTATAAATAGCAATGTTCTTTTCAATCTATAGTTTAAGCTAATACAATATAATGTTTACTTGGCTTGTGAGGGTTGGATGGGAATGAGGTGGCTTCACATGATGGGATGCACAGTGTTGGCTGGCTCACATGACTACATGCATGCCACACAACAGGACAAGCCATTAGTACCTGTACTAACCTGGCACAGATGAATGGCAAACAATGTAGCTTTACAAAGGCAGCTCAGATTCTCCATTGTATGAAATCAACACCCCCATCCACTACTTCTCAACAGCTTCTTGAGGATCTCTTGAGGGTTGGAGATCAAAGCACCTGTGATGTACCCAACAGGCACAAGAGATTCTCTTTATCTTTGAAATTACAGCCAAACAGAAATCATTATTTTATGAAACCTCTCTTGTGCCAAAATAGTCACCCTCTTGTTTGTGTTTGTAGCCCTATTACCTGTCACAGTTCCCTGACACAAAATAGATGCTGAATAGATAAAAATTTGTATGAGGTTTTTTTTATTTTCCCATTATAATAATAATAGTATATATTCACTAAGAAAATTTGAAAAATACAGAGGAGTATAAATAAAGTAACACTCATGGACAGTCTCAGTGAAAACCACTTTTTTGACATTTTCCTCCAGTCTTTTTCTCTATACATATCATATATTTTGTAGACTGTTGGTGACTGATTGTTTTGGTAAATGTTTAATAAACCGCTCCTTCTATTCTTTCTTTTCAGTCTCATGTTTCATTATTCCTGTAGTAGGTTTCTTGCTCTGGTCCTGTTCATACAGCTACTATGTTTCCTCTCCATCATCCACTGTAACACTTGCTAGTTCCCTTTTCAAAACTTGATTAGATGTTCTTTTCTCTGCCAGCTATGCCCTCCAGTTATAAAACCAATGCTCAGAATATAAATTTTTCATGACTGAATGCATCTGCTTCTATACTTTGTTTTAATAGACAATACATTTGAATGTTTAAGTTGGAAAAAATCTTGGGGAAAGTAGTTTTCCCTTGTCATTTTATATAATTCATATGCCTGGCACATAGTATATGCTCAGTCAATGTTACTACCCTCCCTAATCCTAGCCTCTTGTTCCTATTAATGTCACACAGCTGGTAATTGGCAGCCTCAGAACTAGATTCCAGGTCTACTGATTCCCAGGCCAATGTGTATTTCTTGACAGGTTACTCTGTTAAAGTGTTGTTTAGGATCTCTTTTATCTCTGAAATTCACATCTTCTCCCTCACCTAAGTTCTTGCAAAATTAGTATTCCTTATATCATAGCTTGACTGATCCACTGACCCAGGTTAGAATGGCTCCTTCCTTTGGAATGTACTTAGGCACATCCAGAGAACTTTTTAGCAGAGTTAGTGATAAAATCAATAGTTTTGGACTGTTTATATTTTGAATTTAGGCCATTGGGCCCACTAGTTTCCGAGAGTAGGGTTCCTAATTTTCTCATAAGGAAATAAACATTTGAATATATTCAATATATTCAAACTCTATATAGGTGTTAGGGTTTGATTATGGCAGTGTTAATTTAGTTTTCACAAAATCATAATACGTTAAAGGTGGGAGAGACCTTTGAAGTCATCTCACTTTAGCTGCCTCATTTACTGATGTAGGAAATTGGGTGCAAGATTACTTAGCTGTGAATAGCCGAGACAGTACTAGGAGATCAGGCTTCTTGTCATTTGTTCTAAAAGTCACTAGAGGATATGCCTAGGTACAAGCCAGGGGGTAGGTGAAAGAGATGGGCTTTGAATATGTGTCCTTCCTCTGGCATATTATACCAAGTATCATACTGACAAATGTCAAGTGGTCTACAGTTCTGCACTTGCTTCTTATACTCTGGTCCTGTCTTGTATATACATATGAGAGATTATTGAAGGTAGTTAAAGAAATTGAATTTTCCCAGAAGAACTCTCTGGAGGGCAATTGAGATTACATTGCCTGATTTTTTTTTTTTTTTTTTACAATGAACACAATTTGGAATATAATGGTTTGGAGGCTTTTGATTTCCCTTGTAAAAGATAGTAACATTCTAAGCATACAGAGCTTTGAAGAAAACAGTTGGTATTTGTGAAAAGAAATCTGACCTGATATTAATTGTTAGAACACATTAAGCCAGAACTCACTGTGGACTTTCCACAAGGTCCTTCTCCTTTTCTTGGCCTAGGTTTCCAACTGTATAAACTCAGCGGTTACATTGGTTCCTCTCATGGGTCTTCCTATACTGATATTCTAGTTTCTAGAGACATTTTTAGCATTCTGCTCAAGCAGCCACTTCTCTCAGCCACCTGCTGCATTCCAGGAAGAGTCCCCATGATCTCCTTATTGCCTAATTAGATTGTTTCATGTTATAGACTAATGGATATGTTGTGCTTGTCATTTCTACAGATCTCTTTGTCTTCTCTTGAATCACTGTTGTTTCTTTTCTTGCTCATTTCTCTTTGGACTCTATTGTACTCCTATTAATAGTGGTTTGTCTTCTTGGTCACCTCTCTGTTAAGCTCTTCAGTTCTGAGAAGAACTGCTGTGGGTACTCCACTCCATTATTGTTTCAGCTGGTTTGGCTCCAACTATAACAGTATGTGTGCTTCAAGGTCATGCAGTTGGCACTTCTGATAATAATGGTTGCTATAGCTTCTTTACAAGAGGTATTTATTTACTATTAAAATACTCTTATAATAACAGTGGAAACTAATTTTACCCATAAGGTAAGCTTTAAAAAAATTTTATGCATTTATTTTACTCATATGTGTTTATATGTTTGCTTTTGAATTTTTTTCCCCAAAATAAGTCAGTGCTGCAACATAAAAATCCTTGAAATAAAGAAGAGGAAAGGAGATCACCTCAGAATGCCACCACTCTAATTTTCTTTTTAACTAATAATATATTTTTTATTTATTTCTGTTTTTCCCCCTTCCTTTATTTAATTAATTATTTTAATGGGCGAATCATTATTTTATAATATTGTAGTGGTTTTTGTCATATGTGGACATGAATCAGGCATGGGTGCACATGTGTCCTCCCCATCCTGAAAGCTCCCACCTCCCTCCCCACTCCATCCTTCTATGTTGTCCAGAGCACTGGCTTTGGGTGCCCTGCTTCATGCATCAAACTTGAACTGGACTTCTGTTTCACATGTGGTAATATATATGTTGCAATATTATTCTCTAAAGTCATCCCACCCTCACCTTCTCCCACAGAGTTCAAAAGTCTGTTCTTTACGTCTGTGTCTCTTTTGCTGCCTTGCATGTAGGATCATTGTTACCATCTTTCTAAATTCCATATATATGCGTTAATATACTTTGTTGGTGTTTCTCTTTCTGACTTACTTTACTCTGTATAATAGGCTCCACTTTCATCTACCTCATTAGAACTGATTGAAATGTACTCTTTTAAATAGCTGAGTACTATTCCATTGTGTGTATATACTGCAATTTTCTTATCCATTCATTTGCCAATGGACATCTAGGTTGCTTCTATGTCCTAGCTATTGTAAACAGTGCTGCAGCAAACATTGGGGTACACTTGTCTCTTTCAATTCTGGGTTTCTCGGTGTGTATGCCCAGCAGTGGGATTTCTGGGTCATATGGCAGTTCTATTTCCAATTGTTTTAAGGAATCTTCACATTGCTCCATGTGGCTATACTAGTTTGCATTGCCACCAGCAGTGTAAGAACGTTCCCTTTTTTCCACACCCTCTCCAGCATTTATTGTTTGTAGACTTTTTGATGCTGGCCATTGTGACTGGTGTGAGATGGTACCTCTTTGTGGTTTTGATTTGCATTTCTCTGATAATGAGTGATGTTGAGCATCTTTTCATGTGTTTCTTAGCCATCTGTATGTCTTCTTTGGAGAAATGTTTGTTTAGTTCTTTGGCCCACTTTTTGATTGGGTTGTTCATTTTTCTGGTATTGAGCTGCATGAGCTGCTTGTATATTTTGGAAATTAGTTCTTTGTCAGTTGTTTTTCATTTGCTATTATTTTCTCCCATTCTGAAGGCTGCCTTTTCACCTTGCTTATAGTTTCCTCCCTTGTGCAAAAGCTTTTAAGTTTAATTATGTCCCATTTGTTTATTTTTGTTTTTATTTCCATTACTCTGGGAGGTGGGTCATAGAGGATCTTGCTATGATTTATGTCAGAGGGTATTCTGCATATGTTTTCTTCTAAGAGTTTTATAGTTTCTGGTCTTACATGTAGATCTGTAATCCATTGTAAGTTTATTTTTGTGTATGGTGGTAGAAGGTGTTCTAGTTTCATTCCTTTACACGTGATTGACCAATTTTCCCAGCACCACTTGTTTAAATGATTTTCTTTTCTCCATTGTATATTTTTGCCTCCTTTGTCAAAAATTAGGTGTCCATATGTGCATGAATTTATCTCTGGGATTTCTATTTTGTTGCATTGGTCTATATTTCTGTCTTTGTGTTAGTACCATACTATCTTGGTGAATGTAGCATATTCTGGAGTCAGGAAGGTTGGTTCCTCAAGTTCCATTTTCTTTCTCAAGATTGCTTTGGCTATTCAAGGTTTTTTGTGTTTCCATACAAACTGTAAAATTATTTGTTGTAGTTTCATGAAAAAAAATTACTGTTGGTAGTAAAAGGTTGTTGACGAAATCACAACAAAGACGCTGGGAATCTTGGCCTCCAGAAGAGAAGAATTCAATCTGGGGCCATAGATGAGGCTTGCTCACTCAGAGCTTTTGTGTAATAAAGTTTTATTAAAGTATAAAGGAAATAGAGAAAGTTTCTAACATAGGCATCAGAAGGGGGTAGAAAGAGTACCCCCTTGCTAGTTTTTGGCTGGATGTTATATAGTCACTAGCAGTTTGCTAATGAAAGGAAGGAATTTCTCAAAACTCAGAATGGCACCAGGCCCCTCATACATAAGATGTATTTTGGGATAATTTTGGCACCAGACAAGTCATCCTGGGCCATAAAACAATTGACTTGAATTTTGTAGAAGGGCAGTTTACCTACAGATAGTTTCATTTACATAGATTAGGAGAACAATGTCTGAATATAACATACTGGTTTATCAAGCCATTTGTCAACTCAACTGAATCAAAGACAGAGTTTGGGGTAAATGCATAGTACATTAACATAGCTTAAGACAAATATTTCCATAAGAAGAATGCATTGAGAATAGTTAATTTCAGGTGAGGTCCGATGTCCTTATGGCAACACAGTGTTTTTAGAGAAACCTCTTTTAAATTTGTATAGAGAAGGAAAAAATATTGCTAGTTTGTTTCCTCCTGTGCTTAAGAGAGAGATAAGAATGTCTGACACTTGCAGCCTATTTCCTCCCTTTGGAGATCCCTGGCCTTCCTGACTGTTACCCTCTCATTCTCCTGATAGCAATTGTGTTGACTTTATAGATTGCTTTAGGTAGTATACTCATTTTCTCTATATTTATTCTTCCAATCCAAGAACATGGTGTATTTCTCCATTTGCTTGTGTCATCTTTGCTTTCTTGCATCAGTGTTTTATAGTTTTATATATATAGATCTTTTGCTTCTGTAGGTAAATTTATTCCTAAGTATTTTATTCTTTTTGTTGCAATGGTGAATGAGATTGTTTCCTTTATTTCTCTTTCTGTTTTTCATTGTTAGTGTATAGGAATGCAAGGGATTCCTGTGTATTAATTTTATATCGTGCAGCTTTACTATATTCATTGATTAGCTCTAATAATTTTCTGGTGGTATCCGTTGGGTTTTATATGTAGAGGATCATATTATCTGCAAACAGTGGCAGTTTTACTTCTTTTTTTCAATCTGGATTTCTTTTATTTCTTTTTCTTCTCTAATTGCTGTGGGTAAGACTTCCAAAACTATGTTGAATAGTACTGGTGAGAGTGGACACCCTTGTCCTGTTCTGAGTTTAGAGGAAATGCTTTCCCTTTTTTTCCATTGAGGATAAAATTTGCTGTGGGTTTGTCATATATGGCTTTTCTTATGTTCTGATATGTTCCTTCTCTGCCTGCTTTCTGGAGAGTTTTTATCATAAATAGGTGTTGAATTTTGTCAAAGGCTTTATCTGCATCTACTGATCTCCAAGGTTTCTAGAAATTTTTTGATTTCCCTTTTGATTTCTTCATCAACCTGTTCATTATTTAGAAATGTATTGTTTAATCTCCCTGTGTTTGTGTTTTTTACAGTTTTTTCCTTGTAATGGAAATCTAGTCTCTTAACATTGTGGTCAGAAAAGCTGCTTGATATGATTTCAATTTTCTTAAATTTACTGAGGTTTGAGTTGTGCCCCAAGATGTGGTCTATCCTTGAGAATGCACTTGAGAGGAAGCTGTGTTCTGCATTTCGCTGGAATGTCCTGAAGATATCAATGAGATCCATCTGGTCTAATATATAATTTAAGACTTGTGTTTCCTTATTAATTTTCTGTTTGGATGATCTGTCCATTGTTGTAAGTGGGGTGTTAAAGTCTCCTACTATTAGTGTGTTACGGCCAATTTCTCCTTTTATGTCTGTTGGTGTTTGTCTTATGTAGTAATGTGCTCCTGATAGCTTACAGTCAACCATGTTGGATTCGTGATTTCTGAAGATTTAGCTTCAGGACCAGGGACGAGGCTTGATCACTCAAGAGCTTTTGTGTAACAGAATTTTATTAAAGTTTAAAAAGGGACAGAGAAAGCTTCTGACATAGATATCAGAAGGGGGATGGAGAGTGCACCTCTCTCTAGTGTTAGCAAGGGAATTATATACTTTTTCTATTGGTTATTAACAATAAAGCAAGAGAATGTCTCAAGGTTGTAAAGGTCTTTTGGACCCACTCTCACAACTTACATTTTGAGATAATGGGAGTAGACATAACAATAGAAAGATCTTACTAGACCTGTTCCCACGATATTCCTATTAAGATGACAGGATTAGCCAGAAAGTTCTTAAGAAGGAGAAACATGTCCTAGAGCAGGATACATTGTTGTTATATAATCATTGGTACAGAGTTTAAGTAAAAACATATCCTTGAGCAAGATGAGTTGTTTTGTTGTGTAATCATTAGCTCTGGGCTTAAAGAAAAAAACCTTTTATGTGACTAAGAGGAAGGAGTGTAGAAAAAATGTTTGTCCTTTTCTCTTCCTCTAGAGCCCCACGCCCCTTTCTCCTTCTTTGGGATCCCAGACTTCTTATCAACCTACCTAAGCGTGAAGTCTCACATTCCTCCCTTTTCTTTTAGAAGTGTGTTGTCAAGGGGCAGCATTTTATTTCCGTAGCTACTTCCTGCTGGGATGTGGTGCTGTCCCTAACTTGTTGAGGCAAGATATTTTCCCAACCCTCATATTGAGAGTTTCTGATCCAGGGGCCCCAAGTAATAGTTGGAGGAGGCTGTGGCATTTGTAGGAGCCTGGACAACCATTTGTAACTTAAAGCTTTTGGACAGTTAGAAACAAATACAGTTACACAGTTACAGATGCAGGGAGCAAACAGTTAAAACAGAACAATTAGAATTATTACCATTAAGATAGTTTTCCACCATGGGGAGTTAGTTAATGCTTCCTTAAGTGAGGTGGCTGAAGCTTCAGGAGTATCCATAGCCTGAATCATCTTGTTCATGTGTTTAGTAAAGTGAGCAACATTTGTGCTCATATCTGGTATATATATATACAACATTGCATATGAATAATGACACAAGTTCCTCCTTGTGCAGCCATTAGACTATCTAAGGTCAATCTGTTTTGTAAAACCACCTTTCTAATTTGTATTTGTTTAGCATTAAGGGCTGAACTAGCTTTTTGAGAATATCATAAAGCCTGTTGAGTAAAGTTAGAGCATCAACTCATAGCATAATATCTGTAGTTCCTAGAGAGGGAGTGGATATTTTGAAAGACAGACCTTGCCTAAAGAGTTTTAAGGTGTGACAGATTTTCAGCCTTCTCTGGAAGCTTTGAAAATATGAGGCCATGAGTAAAAGCTAGACCTAGGGTGTATCTCCCTATCCAGCCAGGGAGAAGCCATGAAAGTGAAAGTGAAGTCGCTTAGTCGTGTCCAACTCTTTGTGACCCCGTGGACTGGGGTCTACCAGGCTCCTACCTCCATGGGGTTCTCCAGGCAAGAACACTGGAGTGGGCTGCCTTTTCCTTCTCCAGGGTATCTTCCCGACCCAGGGATTGAACCCAGGTGTCTCGCATTGGAAGCAGACGCGTTTAACCTCTGAGCCACCAGCCATGCCCATAAGTAAAAGCCACATATCCAGTAGGTCCTGTTTGGAGCAAGCCAGACTGAGGGATCCAGTCCCAGTCAGTGTCTGGCCAACCAAAAGAAGGAACTGAACTGGGATTAGAAAATAGAGGAATGATTACATTCCTTATTTCCTGGGGCAAAAATCCCAGTTGCTTCCTGTCATTATAATTAAGTTGTTGGCTAACTTCTGGGAATGGCTCTATTTGTTCCTAGTATATGGAGGTGTTAGATAGTAGGCATCCCTTTTCAGGAGTTAGCCATATGACTTCATCTCTTATTTGATAAACATCAGGTAGAAAACCACCAGATCTAGACCCATCTACCTTCTTATATGTAGCAAAATAGTCATTAAACCAAGATAATATATAATCAAAGTTAAAAGTCACATTAAGTTCATAGTTAAGGTACAATATGTTATACCAGTCCATCTTAGGATTGTTAGATGTCATTGCAGAGTTGGGGAAAGTCTTTTCCTTGAAGTGGAGAAACCCACCATGGGAAGCTTTCAATTGATGAAGAGGGGGGTGCTCCACAGACCCAGCAATTAGACCGATTGTGGACTGCAGGGTAAGAATGAGCCCAGGACAGGAAGGTGTTGTCTTGAGGGTCAAACGTAAGACTCAGGACTTTTGGAATCAGTAGAAGCAGGCCCATATATGTTACCAGACCTCTCTCTGTTTCTGGCTCAAACAGTGGCATGTTTGACTCAGCAGCTGGGTCAGGAGTTACCTCCTGGAGTTCCTGTAGTGTCTGTTGAAAAGCTACAAGCTGAGTCACATAGTTATTTCTGAGGCTTCAGGATCTATAACAATATCTATGTGTAAAAAGAGTCTGTCATAGAGACAGTCCCTTCTTTTTAGGCGCACTTCAAGCCCTCATTAAAACTATGGGTAAAACTTTAAACCAACTGTCTTGGGTTTCCTGAGTTAGCTTATGCAGATGCCTCTTAATAATGTCATTAACCTTTTCAACCATTCCTGAAGAGTTGGGATGTCCAGGAATAGTGTAAGTGATAATATATTCCTAGAGTTTTGACACCCCTTGAGTTACAGCAGCTTTAAAGGCGGATCCATTGTCACTCTGAACTTTAAAGTTTAAGATTCTGCTCACATCATGAGAAATCAGTACAGTAAGATTTCACCCACTAGTAAACTTAAGAGCTTCAGGCACTAGCATGACAATAGAAGCTACAGGTTGTTGGTGAGGGCCTTGGGGTTGTGTCATAACTCCCAAGGCCATACCTTTTCTTTCAGTAACAAACAGATTGAACTCTGATCCTGTGGGCAGGTTTAAAGCAACCTGGATCATCTTTACTATCATTATTCTGAATTATTTTTCAGGTAGTTTGCCTATTTCATCTTCATTCATTTGGACTTGTATATTTCTGTGTTGTTCCTTCATTTGTGCCATATTTCTTTGCCTTTTCATGATTTTTTATAAACTTATTGTGTTTGAGGTCTCCTATCCCAGGGTTTGAGGTTGAATTCTTTCTTCCTTTCCGTTTCTGCTCTTGTAGGTTGGTCCATTGGTTTGTAAGCTTCATGTAGGGTGTGACTTCCTCTGGTGGGAGTAAGTTGAGTTTTTTTTTTCCTGTGATGGTCAGGGCTGAGTGAGGTGGTAATATTGTCCACTGATGACAGAGTTTGTATTTTTGTCTTGTTTTTTGTTTGGATGAGGCGTCCTGTACAGGGTGCTACTGACAGTTGGGTGATGCTGAGTATTGTATGCAAGTGGTTGCCTTTGTGGGAGTTCTCACTATTGGATACATCCTAGGGTTAAGAGTTCTCTGGCAGTATAGGGCCTTGGAGTCAGTGCTCCTGCTCCAAAGACTCAGGGCTTGACCTCTGGTTGTGAATGGAGATTCCACAGGTGGTGTTATGGCATTAAATGAGATTAAAACAAAGACCTAAAAATGAGAAACAAAAGACTCACCCCAGACAAATGGCAATTACAAAATCAGGCAAATAATAAGTAAAATAATGTAATATACACAAATACATATACACCCATAAGCAAAATCACAACAGTCCAAAAAAAAAAAAAACCACACACACACACAAGTACAATAGATTGACCTGGCAAATAAAGGAAACCAAAAATGATATCTACCAGTTAGGAACAAAACTATCTAAAGCACATACTAGAAAACAAACTAAAGCAATGTGCCAAATGGGGAATAAAGCAACAAAAACAAAACAAACTAACAAATATGGTGAGGAAAAGAAAGAATAGAAATGTTAAGTTAAATAGAGGTAGATAAGGAAGATTTATATATATTAAAGATTATCTACAAGGGGAAAAGAACAGTAGTAAAAGCAAACAAAGTAATAAATGTAGAAAAATTAATAACTTAAAAAATTTAAAAATTAAAAAGAGAAAAAAAGGAAAATTCCACAGAACTGCAAAAGGCCAACTAGAAATAAAAAGTGTGATTAAAAAAATTCTCAAAATCTCAATTAGATTTGATAATACTAATAAATTCAACAACTACAACCACAGAGGGGGAAAAAAGGGGAAAACAATGAAAAAAAGTCCAGAATAAATTATAGAACAAGTCAAAATATAAGAATAATAAATGTTTTTCTTGAGTCTCTGCTGTCAGCGTGCTTTTCCTTGCTGGGAGTTACAGTCCACCTCACCTTCCTAGAATGCCCTCCAAACTTCTCTGGTCTCTGGATCTGCTGTGGGGGCAGCTCAGACTCTAATCTGGTCCTACTCCTGTGTGTTCTTGCCTCCAATGTCCACAGTTGTCACAACTAGTGTGTTTTCTTTTGTGAGAACTGTCATTGTCTTTTTATATATTACATAGACACAGAGTCTGCCTAGTTGAATGTGTGGATTTAATCTGCAGCTTATACACCTGGTGGAAGGTTTTGGTTCCTCTTCTTTAGCCACACTTCCCCTGGGTTTCAATTGTGGTTTTATCTCCACCTCTGCATGCGGGTCATCCACAGGAGTTTACTCCTGAAACTGCCCTGGAGGACTTGATTCTGCCCCAGAGAGTGCCAGGTGTGGAGATGGTGCAGCTGCTTGGGTCATGGGGCACCTGGCAGCACCAGCTACTCAGGGGAGTTGGCAGCTAGGGCAGCAGTAAATTTGGTGCTCTAGAAGAATATGGCCACCCACGCCAGTATCACTGCCTGGAGAATCTGCCAGACAGAGAAGCCTGGCAAACCATAGTCCACAGGGTTGCAAAGAGTTGGATATGACCAAAGCAACCCAGAATGCACAGAACTTTTTCTTGCCTGGGTCAGTTCTGCCCCAGTGAGGATTGGGTGTGAAGGTGGTGCAGCTGCTTGGGTCATGGGGACCTTGGCGGTGCCAAGTGTGTGGGGACATGGACTGCCTCAGCCACAGGAGCTATGGCCTTATCAGAGTCTTTTTCTAGCCTCTGGCAGCTGGAGATCAGAGGGTCTGTTTGGCTAGTCCTCCATTGTTCCACCCATTCAGGTACTTAGCGGGCTCCCCTGCCTGTTATCCTTCTCTGTTGCTCAGCGTGTCAGGCACATAAAGGGGCCCCCTGACTGGGGTCCTACTCTGCTGCTGTTTGGCAAGTCAGGCACTAAAAGGACTCTCCCAACTGGGGTCCTTCTCTGTGGTTTGATGCATCAGGCACTTAAAGGGGCATCCTGGCTGGTGTCCTACTCCGTTGCTTGGGGCACTTCAGGTGCTTGAAGAGCCAGCCTCTATTGTTCAGCTGTGGATGCTGGTGTGTGAGGAGAGAGAGGCTATGGTGATAACTTCACCCCATACACATGACTCAGCAGTATCACCTTGCTTCCATGGCTGCCTGGCTTTCCTCTGCAGGCATTTCCCACCACAATCACCTTCCTCATGTCCTCAGGCTGTCTTCTTTCAGTCAACAGCAGTCCTCACCCTTGGATTTCTCTACAGTCCCTATGCTCCAGCTCTCAATTGATGTGCCTTGTATGAGACTTGTGTCCCTGTCCAGGGTGTGTATGACTGTGGCAAGGATAGTCTGTGTCATTCTCATTCCATTTAGGTTGCCACATATCAGCTGCTTCACTCTCAGCCTCAAATGTTTCTGCTCTGACCAAAACAGTTGCCCCGATGTGGGGATCGGACCCCTGCTTTAGTTCCCCAAGCCACATAAGACAGGTCCAGTTCTGCTATTTTGTTTTTTCCCCCTAATTCCTTCCTCCTACCCAGTTTTAAAAGTGAAAGTCGCTCACTTGTGTCCAACTCTTTGCAACCCCATGGACTATACAGTCTATGGACTTCTCCAGGCCAGAATACTGGAGTGGCTAGCCTTTCCCTTCTCCAGGGGATCTTCCCAACCCAGGGATCCAACCCAGGTCTCCTGCATTGCAGGCGGATTCTTTACCAGCTGAACCACAAGGAAAGCCCAGGAATACTGGAGTGGGTAGCCTATCCCTTCTCCAGCGGATCTTCCTGACTCAGAATTCAAACCGGAGTCTCCAACATTCCAGGTGGGTTCTTTACCAACTGAGCTATTAGTAAAGCCCACTGAGTTTTGCATGGTTCTATATATTCTTTTCTGGTGGCCAGGTACTCCTGACCATTCTCAGCTGGTGTTCTGCAAGCACTTCTGTGTCAGAAAGTGTATTCCTGATGTATCCATGGAGAGAGATGTACTCCACATCCACCTACTCCTCTGTAATCATGCTCCTCTCCAACTTTTATCCATTAATTGTTTATTTCTCCCTTCAATTTTGTCACTATTTGCTCCATGCATTTTGATGAGTCTATTGTTAGGTATACATAGGTTTATAGTTTTTATAACTTCATGATGGATTAGACCTTTTTATCATTGTGCAGTGTTCTTTATTTCCAGTATCATTTTTTTTTGCTTTGAGATATGTTTTATCTGATACTTATGTAGCCACTAAAGCATTTCTGTATGTATTACATCTTTTTACTCTTGACATATTTGTATCTTTGAATGTGATATGTGTGTCCTGTAAGAGCATACAGTCAGATTATTTTTTTAAATTCATTTTGTCACTCACTATCTTTTATTTTATTTATTGATATATAGTTGATTTACAGTGCTGTGCCTATCTTTGAAATACAGCAGTGACTCAGATATACACATATAAGATGTTCTCTTTTTATATATCACTATCTTTGATTCAGTTATTTAATCAATTTATACTTAATGCTATTATTGAAATAGTTGGATTTCTATCTGCCATTTTACTTTTTAAATATATTTCTTTTTTTTGTTCATGTATTTCTCACTTACTGTTTTTTTCTGTTTTAAATACCATTTTTAGTATGTGTGTTACATCTGTGTATTTAGAGAACTAACAGTATATGTTATAATTACCTTTTAAAGAAATTGAGAGAAGAAAGGAGAATAAGCGTACATTTATGGAGTTTGCTATATTGACTTTCCTGGGTGTAATTTCTTGTTCTTTTCAATTGTGTTTTTTTTGAAAGTTACCATTTTGTGTTGCACTCTATTAAAGCTTCACTTTCACTTTCCTTCTTTGTGATTATATTCTAAGAAAGATGTTTTTGTATGTTACAGACCCCAAAATGCAATCATATGCATAAAGTTTTATGCAAATGTCTTTCATATCAGTTAAGAGAAGAAAGGAGAAGATATGCATCATAGTTATTATTTATTTATAATCATTTATAATTGCAAAATTACTATTGCAGGCAATCTCAGTTTTTCGTGTGAATTTGGATTACTTTCAATTGTCTATTGCTTTTTTACATTTTATTTTCTAAAATTCATTTGAAGATATATATATTTTTTTCTTCTGATTTATTGAGATATAATGGACATATAGTGTTATGGTCCTTTAATGGGCCGGGGCTTGGCGGTACAGAGTCGATGATAAGAAAATAAAGGAAGAGAGAGAGGAGAGAAAGAGAGAAATGAAGAGAGACACTGGGACCAAGACTCT
>ML663455.1:1487554-1603296 GCA_007570785.1 Antilocapra americana | reverse complement strand
TGGGGACCAAGACTCTGATGGAGTAAAGGTGTTTATTCAGCATAATGTGGGCATATATATACTGTCTTACAAGATAGCCTTTTCAGCAAAGATAAAAATCTTGCAACTTATCCAGGAAATATAGGGCTCAAATCCATCTCAAAGAGAGGGGGTTGTAAAAACTTACTTTCCATATCCGAGAGGGAAGAAGGCTGTAAATGGTTACTTTACTTTAAGAATGTATGCATTTCTTTTGTCCCCAGAAAAGGTGTGCCTCTCCACTCATCTCTGAATATTCAGAGATTGATAAGGGACATCAGAAAACAGCACACAGGAAGCCTCCTGCCAAATGTTCCCTGACAATTCCCCCTATTTTATTATATTCGTAAAAAAAGATCTTGACCATATGAGTTTGTTTAGTATAAACCAATCTTATAGGAAGGCGATGATAATCAACAACAAAAATTTCACCGAAGTTACAGTTCCATACCCGTTGCTGTGAACCAACCTCGAGGGTCTAGCTCACATAATTGAAGAGCTATTTGTACAGCTAAAGTTTCTAAATTAGTGGATGAAGGCAGACATTTAGAAAAGATACCAAGATAGCTTTTTGAAGTAATCGTACATTCAGAGAGGCATTATCATGTATGTTTCATAAATACAATTTGATTTGTTTCGGTTATAGGCACCATGATTAAATTGAACAGGAGTAACATAATATAGAGTTGAATTCTAATCAGAATCAAAAGGGAATCATTTCTTAAGACCAGTATATAGTTTGTAATTAATGCAAGTTACAGAACATAAGTTTCTTATGGCTATAACAAAAGGAAGTGGAGCACAGGCTTCTGTACAATAGGATTGATTATAGTGAAGGAAGTAGCTACTGGTTTCTGTAAAATGTCCAGTCTAACTCTCAAGTTTTTCGGTGTTTGTAGCAAGTTTACAGATGTCCCATTGTTCATGCCCAATCTGTTTATCCAGGATGATGGGGAGATTCCTCATCAAGCAGCCCAAGAAGTCCTTTGTCATGATAATATTCTAGCCTAGTGTCAGTAATATCAGCATAGTGTTGGTAACCTACGACTTGAGTGCTGTTAATATCATCCGAGCAGTTACATTACCATACACCATGGAGTCTCCAATTGACAATTGTATGATTAGCCACAAATATCAATTTTCCTGACACGGTTTGCCATTTATCCCAACGAACAGGAGTATATGTCTGTCTTCTTTCCCTAACTCTTTCCCTAAAGTCTCCATAGTATAAACATGGTTCACAGACAAAGAAAGGGCTGTAAACAAACCAAGCAGCATCAGAAAGTTCTTTACGTGAGGCAGGGTGAAAGCCCAGATTTGTCAGCTAAAGTTTATGCATAATATTGCAGGGCTTAAGCACTAAATAAGGACTTTAGAACCTAAAGAAATGTTAATTAGTTTTTCTTCTACTATGTGGTGTGAGGGCTCTTTAATGTTCCAGGGAAAAGGCATATGTATAGTGTCATTAGTTGAAGCAGTCGGTCCTCTCTCCATCTATTTTATTACCTGTAGTAAAAAAGGGGGGTTGGGTAAGAAAGCCCAGTAAGGATGGATAATTAGTCTGGCTCGGGCAGGTGGGAGACGCAGGCCAAGCAGACTGAGCATTGTCAGGTAAATGTATTCAGGATTCTGCAGCATTTCCTGTTGAAAGATCAGATTTTCAGCTTAATTAGTAAGGATTTTTATTTGTCCCCAAGTGGGGAGATCATCAATAAGGTTGATGTCACCGTGGTCCATATAGGAATTTCTTCTTCCTGGGATTTTTGTTGTTTCGTCCATGTGAGTTCCTTGGATCCATCTGAGGAAATACAAGTATACCCTTTTCCCTTTAAGATTAGTTTCTTAGCTCTCTATAGTTTTATTAACCTGTCTTCGTACCAAATGGGCAGAGGAAAAGAAGTGTCTTTCAGTTCTTCGAAATGTTTTTTTGTTTTTGTTAAAATATCTCCCTGTGGTAAATTTAAAAAAATTAAAACAAATAAGGCTGTGTTAACAACAGTTATAGGTTTGGAAAATATCTTCTGTTGGAATCTAGTAGATTGTGCTTTAGATAAAGATTGTGTTTCTGTGTATTTTCCCTTTTTTAATTTTTTATTTGTAATTTTAGTGTGTGATGTGTTCGTTTTACCATGTCTTGTGTCTGTGGATAATAAGGAATACATGTAATATGTTTAATAGAAAATGATTGTAAAAATTGTTTAAAGTGTCTAGAAATACAGGCAGGGCCATTATCTGTTTTAATGGAACTAGGAGTTCTCATTACAGCAAAACAAGCTAGTAAGTGAGTTATAACGTATTGTGTGTCTTCACCACGAAGAGGTGTGGCCCAAATAAAGGACGGATTGGTATCAATACAGACATGTAAGAGGGAAGAGGGAGAAAGTTTAGGGCAATGAGTCACATCTATTTGTCATAGTTTATTAGGTTTTAAACCATGAGGATTGATCTTATGTGTGATGGGTCGAAGATGTAGGGGTCTACAAGTGGGGCATTTATTAATAATTTTTTAGCCTGGTGGTATGGGATCTTCCATACCTGATGTAGGGAGCCAGCATTGTTATGTAACAGAGCGTGCTGTTCCTCTGGGTTAGCAAATGAAATGAGTTTGTCTGCTTTAAAGTTACCAAGAGTCATAGGGCCTGGAAGAGAGGAGTGTGTTTGAATATGGGTAATATAAAGGGGGGAAGTGTGGTTTTTAATGATTGATTGCAGTTTAAAAAAAGTTGTTGAATAATAGGTTGGTTGGAGTTTATGGTGGAGGTTTTTATATTTTTTAATACAAAAACTAAGTATAAGGAGTCAGAGACTATAGTAATGGGGTAAGGATGTAGGCAAATGACTTGAATAAGAGCATACAATTTATTTTGTTGAGCAGAATGAAATTTAGTATAAAAGACTTTATATTCCTTAAGAGTCCAGAATGAGGCTTTGGCATTTTTAGTCCCATCTATGTAAAAAACCTCAGCTTGTGGTATAGACTGTGAGCTGATAACATGGGAAATAATAAATTCAGTGTTTTTGAAGAAATTTTAAAGTTTACCAGAAGGATAATGAAATGAAATTTTTCCAAAATATTCCAGAAAAGCTACTTGAAAATCGGTAGAGGTTTGTAATGCGTTCTCAAATTGAGATTTATTAATTGGTATTGCAATTTTATGAGGATCGGAGCCAATTAGAGTTTTAGTCCTATTTCTTCTATTGATAGTAATTAAAGCAATTAAATCAAGGTAGGGTGTAAGTGATTTTATTTCTCTAAAATGGGTATAGATCCATTCTATTGGGTGTTCTTGTTGGACAAGAAGTCCTGTGGGAGAATGAAGAGAGGGAACTATAAATAATTCTAGAGAGAAATCTAGTCTGATGTGAGTGAGAAACTGTTTTTGTAAATTATTTTGTATTAAATAGAGTTTTTCTCATGCCTCTTGAGAAAGTGAACGAGGGCTATTTAAATCAGGATCTCTTTTTAAAGTATCAAATAGGTTATTCAGTTGATAATTAGCAATGCCTAAAGAAGGCCTAATCCAGTTTATATCACCTAAGAGCTTTTGAAAGTCATTTAAGGTTGATAATTTATCAGTAGGGATTTGAGTCAATTGCGGAGTAATACGTTGTTTATTAAGGATAAATCCCAAGTAATGGTAAGGTGTAGAGGTTTGAATTTTTTCAGGGGCAATAATTAATCTATAGTTTTTTAAGCATAATTGGTCTATGTCAAACATATGTCGAGTTTTTAAGATAGATGGAGCCAAAACCAATATATCTTCTATATAGTGAATAACAAAAAAGTTAGGAAATTGTTTTCTCACAGGCTCAGGGGCTTTTGCTACATAATACTGACACATGGTGGGAGAATTCATCATCCCTTGTGGCAGTACAGTCCATTGGTATCATTTATGAGGCCCGATGTGATTAGGATAAGGGAGAGAGAAGGCTAATCTCTCTGTGTCTAAAGGGTGTAGAGGTATATTAAAAAAGCAATCTTGTAAATCAATAATAATAATATGCCAGTCTTGAGGAATGGTGGTAGGTGAGGAGATTCCTGGCTGTAATGCACCCATAGGTTTCATAGATGCATTAACTTTCTTAAGATCTGTTAGGAGATGTCATTTGTCAGATTTCTTTTTTATAACAAAAATAGGAGAGTTCTAATGAGAAAATGATTCTTTAATATGTCATAATTCTAGTTGTGTACCTACAAGTTCTTTAGCCGCCTGTAGTTTTTCTTTAGTGAAGGGCCATTGTTCTGTCTAAATAGGCTCGTCATTTCTCCAAGTTATTTTGATAATCGCATTATCTGTTAAGTGAGCAGTGGCCCCTAGGAAAAATGTGGAATGTAAATCTGAGTCTGTCATTGCATAAGTAAGTCTCTTCCTATTAAATTAAGGGGTACGTCTATCACATACGGTTTTAATGTTGTAGGTTGGCCTTCTGGTCTCTCACATGGATATATTTGAGTATTTTGGTAAACCTCTTGTACTTTAGTTTGAGAAATTCCTGCAATTTGGCAAGAAATTTTTTGGTATAGGCCAGGATTCGGGCCATAAATGTTTGGAAATAATAGTAATATCAGATCTAGTGTCGAGGAGACTAGAAAATTTTTTACCATTAATTTTGATATTTATATTTGGTCGGGCAACTTTAGAGATTAATGAGGTCTGTAAGGATTGTTTTTGATCTGTACTGCCGAATCCGCCCATCCGCACAGTATTAGAGGAGTTAATAGAAATGTAAGGTAAAAGAAGTATTTGAGCAGTTTTGTCCCCCTTTTTGGATTGCCATAAAATCTGAGATGACATCATAATTTGAATTTTTTCTCTATAATCTGAGTCAATTATTTTAGGATGAATAGTAATTTCTTTAGAAGTCAAACTAGATCGGCCAAGTAAAAGACCAAAAGTTGGTGGGGGCAGGGGTCTAAAAAGCCCGGTAGGTATTCTAGAGGGGACTGCTTGAGGGTAAAGGAGAAAGTCATTTAGGGCTGGTATATTGATGGCAGCACTGCCGGATGTTGGGTGTTTGAAGGAAAAGATGGAATTTGCCCCTGGTTTTTGTTCACGGGGACCTGGGGGGTGCCCTGCTAGGAGTCTCCCAGAATGGGTTTTTCTTCAATATCAAATTTAGATTTGCAGTCTTTGGCCCAATGCATTCCTTTACAGCAGCGAGGGCAGATTTTGGGAGGTTTTTTATTAGGCTTTATAAGGAAATCCTTTTTTAAATGGTTTTTGTCTCTACATGTAAAACATCCTTCATTTCCCTTTTTAAAGGCAGCAACCATTGCTTGAGCTAGCACATGCATCTTTAGAGTTTCTGATCTTAAATTGCAGCAAGCCTTCAGATAATCAATAATAGTTCCTGTCTCCTGAATAGGTGCTGTGGCCTTAATTTTAATGTCAAAAGGCCTCCTAGAGGAGTCTTTGCCAGAGTCATTAGGTTTTAGCAAAGGGGAGACTTTTGGATTTTCATCTGCTGGCAAAAGAGGAGCGCTTGGAACAACTGGGGAAGGGTTTGTAAATATATCGTGTTGTTCTAATTGGGCCTTTTGTAAGGCTTCATCATTTAATTTACGTTCATGTAATAAGTGTTCTGCCTGTTGCTGAATATCATGAGGGCCAGGATTACTTTGAAGTGGCAGAATCACAGCCTATAAAGGCCAGAAATCTTTAGATAAGTGATAAAGTAGAAAAGTGATGGGGCTTTCCTGCCACTATGTCCATGTCTCTTAGTATTTACCAGCTTCTATAAGCTCCATGTCACTCTCCCTGGATCCGGCCATGATTTTTTCTTTTCTTCTTTCCCAAGCTCCTGTTTGGGCACCACTTGTTATGGCCCTTTAATGGGCTGGGGCTTGGGGATACAGAGTCGACAATAAGAAAATAAAAGAAAAGAGAAAAGAGAGAGAGAGAGAGAGAAATGAATAGAGACATGGGGACCAAGACTCTGATGGAGTAAAGGTGTTTATTCAGCATAATGGGGGCATATATATATATACTGTCTTACAAGATAGCCTTTTCAGCAAAGATAAAAATCTTGCAACTTATCCAGGAAATATAGGGCTCGAATCCATCTCAAAGAGAGGGGGTTGTAAAAACTCACTTTCCATATCCGAGAGGGAAGAAGGCTGTAAATGGTTCCTTTACTTTAAGAATGTATGCATTTCTTTTGTCCCCGGGAAAGGTGTGCCTCTCCACTCATCTCTGAATATTCAGGGATTGATAAGGGATATCAGAAAACAGCACACAGGAAGCCTCCTGCCAAGTGTTCCCTGACAATATAGCACTCTATAAATTTAATGTGTACAGCATAAAATGTGTGACAGCACTCGCACACATCGTGATGTGATGATCACAGCATGTTTAGTGAATATTTATATCATACAGAGGCAAAATTAAATAGTAAAAATCTGTTTTTCTTGTAGTAAAAATTCTCAGGATTTGTTCTTTTAACTACTTTCATATATAACATACAGCAGTGTTAATTATATTTACCATCCTGTACTTTACATCTCTAGTACTTATTTTTGTGTGTTAGTGATTAAAACTTTATTTTAGAACCATCATTGTTTTATTAAGATTACAGTGACAGAGCATGCAGTAAATAGTATTAATTATAGACTAAACGTAAAGTATTAGTACTGAGATATAAAACATCTCCTTGACATATTGTGGAAACTGGTCATGAATCACTTCCCATGGACATAAAAAATAAGCTCACGTTCATTTAGTTTTTTAGATTTTATTGGAGTATAGTTGATTTACAGTTTTGTATTACTTTCTGCTGTTCAACAAAGTTAATCAGTTATACATATACTCTTTTTATGGATTCTTTCCCCATATGATCATTACGATGTATTCAGTACAATTTCCTGTGCTATATCCTAGTTCCTTATTAGTTTATTTTATTTGTGTGTGTCTGTGCGTGCGCACTTAGTCACTCAGTCATGTCTGACTCTTTATGACCCCATGGACTGTAGCCTGCCAGGCTCCTCTGTCCATGGAATTTTCCAAGCAAGAATACTGGAGTGGGTTGCCATCTCCTACTCCAGTGGGTCATCTTGACTCAGGGATCAAACCCACGTCTCTGGCATCTCCTGTTTTGTCAGGCAGATTCTTTACCACTGCACCACCTGGGTAGCCCTAGTGTGTATATATCTTAGTGTGTATATGTTGGGATCTCAATCTTCCATTTATCTCTCCCCCCACCTTCCCCTTGGTAACCATGAGATTGTTTTCTGCATCTTTAATTCTATTTCTGTTTTATAAATATGTTCATTTGTATTACTTTTTAAGGTTTAACATATACGCGATATCATGTGATATTTGTCCTTCACTGTCTCACTTATTTCACTGAGTATGACAGTCTCTATGTTCATCCATGTTACTGCAAATGGTGTTATTTCATTCTTTTTTCTATGGCTGAGTAGTACTGGGCTTCCCTGGTGGCTCAATAGTAAAGACTCTGAGTAATATTTATGGCTGAATTATATTGGGCTTCCCTAGTGGTTCAGTAGTAAAGAATGTGCCTGACAATGCAGGATATGTGGGTTTGATCCCTAGGTTCGGAAAATACCCTGGAGACGGAAATGGCAACCCACTCCAGTATTCTTGCCTGGGAAATCTCATGGACAGAAGAGTCTGTCAGACTACAATCCATGAGGTCTCAAGAGAGTCAGAGATGACTTAGTGACTAAGTAACAGCATATACATTTATAATAATAATATATAAATATATGTTATTCAGCCATAAAATATTACTCCACCATAGAAAAATAATAAAATAATGCCATTTGCAATAACATGTATGGATTTAGAGATTGTCATACTGAGTGAAATGTCAGACAGAGAAGGACAAATATCATGTGGTAACATATATATATTTATATGCCACATCTTTGTCTATTCCTCTGTCAGTGGACATTTAATTTGCTTCCATGTCCTGGTTCGGAGAAGGCCATGGCAACCCACTCCAGTATTCTTGACTGGAAAATCTTATGGAGGGAGGAGCCTTGTAGGCTGCAGTCCATGGGATCGCTAGGAGTCGGACACCACTGAGCAACTTCACTTTTCATTTTCATGCATTGGAGAAGGAAATGGCAACCCGCTCAAGTGTTCTTGCCTGGAGAATCCCAGGGACAGGGGAGCCTGGTGGGCTGCTGTCTATGGGGTCGCACAGAGTTGAACACGACTGAAGTGACTTAGCAGCAGCAGCAGCAGCAGCAGCATAGGCCCCCTCTAATGCTTAGTCAGTGTTAACTAATTTGTTAACATGGGTTTTAATTTGTTGCATCTGTCACTTCCAGAGCAGTTCCCTCTTCTTTGTTTACTTTGGCTTCCTCTGTTTGCATATCTCTTCACGGTCTAATTTCCACCCTGACACAAGGGACTGAAGGTTGTCACTTATTTAGCCTCTCTTGTTCAGCTTTGTTGTGGGGATGGAGGGACACTTCAAACAAATACTGCTGGTGTGTGTGGGGTGTGCTCACAGTGTATGAATCACACTGGGTTTGCCCCAGCTCAAGGTGGCTTGTGTTTCCTTGGTCTACATTGTTCAGGCTCCAGGGTGCTCTGCAGGGGCACTGTCCAAAGTGGGCCCTGCATTTTGTCCACTGCACAGGTCTAAGCCACTAATCTTCTCGGGTACTCCACAAGGGCACAGACTCAGTTGGGCATTTGTTTTGTGCTCGTTCCAGGTCTAAGCAGCTCAGGCGAGTGCACTGTCTCAGGTGGACACTGTCCCAGGTGGACCGTGTATCTTAATCACCTACTTGGTCCCAGGCACTCTGTTTCTGGAGTACACAATGAGAGCACTGTCTCATGTGTGCCATGTGTCTCCTCTGGGGTGCTGATCTCAGGCTGTGACCCTCCTGGTGGATGTCAACTGTTCAGGATCCCAGGAATATGTGACTAGTAACTGGGAGCCTGCTCAGAGTTTGGTGGAGGATGCTGGTTTCTGGAACCAAGATTGGAGCAGCCCCTTGACTTCTGCCTCTGGCTGTGTCATGCCTGCCTCTGCCTCTGGTGGGTGGGGGTGCTATATGCAGTCACCTAGCTCTCCTTCAGTATTTGCTGAATCCTATGTTCGCTGAGCAGGCCAGGCTGTGCGTTAGAGCCTTTAGTGTGTAGTCTCTCTCTTTTTTTCTCTCTTTGGTGATCCCACAGTTTGGGTTGCTATCTCATGTTAGCGCCCTCTGATTGTCCTCAGGACATTCAGGCCTGGTCCTTACCCTAAGGACCAATGATGCAGCCCATGCCTCCTTGTTCAGCCCTGACTTGCTGGTGGCGGACGTGCGCGTCTGTGTCACTTCTCCATTGGTAGTTGTGGTTAGGCGCATATTCTGTGCTGTTGTTGTCTTTTTCTTTCTCCTGGTTATGTTGCCCTCTGAGATTCCAAAACTGCCCAAAGTCCCACCTGTGAGAGGGTTTCCTACTGTTTGGAAACTTCTCCTCCTTCACGACTCCATCCCCAGCACTGGTCTCTATCCCTAACTCTTTTCTCTCTATTTTTGTGTTTTATATTTTGTCCTACCTCCTTTAAAAGGGAATGGGCTGCCTTTCTGGGTGTCTTGTGTCCTCCACCAGCATTCAGAAGAGATTTTGTGGGAATTTCTCAGCATTCAAATGATCTTTTGATGAATTTGTGGGAGGAAAAGTGGTTTCCTTGTCCTACTCCTCTGCCATCTTCCCTATATCTGTCCATTGTTCTTCAGGCAGTCTGTCTACCAGATCTTATCTTTTGAATCTATTCACCACCTCTATTGTATAATCATAAGGGATTTAATTTAGGTCATATCTGAATGGTCTAGTAGTGTTCTCTACTTTCTTCAATTTAAGCCAGAATTTTTCAGTACAGAGCTCATGATCTGTGCCTCAGCTTAAAAGTTAGCTGATAGCTTAATAAGAGTTTCCTTGTATTTAATGTGCTGCTCTTCCTTTGCTAATTTTAATATTTTCCCTTTCTCTTTATTTTTTCAATTTTAATTAAAATGTGTTTTGATTTGGTTACCATTAGCCTGATCCTGTTTTGGACTCTATTTTTCTTGCAACTGGATGCCTGTTTCCTTTTTCATGTTGGGTACTTTTTCAGCTACTGTGTTTTCAAATATGTTCTCTGCCCCCTTCTTTTTCTGGGACTCTTTTTATAATGGAAATGTTAGCACACTTGATGTTTTCACTGAAGTCTCTTTTATTGTCCTTATTTCTTTTCATTCTTTTTCTTCTTCAGCTTCAGTGATTTCCATTACTTTGTTTCCTAGGTTGCTGTTTACTTCCTGTGTATCATGTAATCTACTGTTTTTTCTTTCCAGTGTTTTTTTATATATTTTTATATAAAATATTTTATATTTTTTTATATTCTATGATTATATTCTTCATCTCTGGTTCCTCTTTGTATTTTTAGCTCTTTCTTAAAACTTCTAACTTTTCTTCTTTTAATCCCATCTTCTTCTGAATTCTTTGGATATCTTTATTTTCATGAGTTTGTACTATTTATCAGATTGATTACCTATCCTCACTTCACTTAGTTCTTATAGGGTTTTATTTTATTCGTTCCTTTTAACATATTCTTTTGTCACCTCGTTTTGACAAACTTGTTGTTTTTATTTTTATCTATATGGTTGTTTGGTTGCATTTCCCACTTTGGAGAAATGGCTTTTTATAGGAAATGTCCTGTGTATCCCAGCAGTGCATTTCCCACTCATCACCTGAATTAGATGCTCTAGGGGTGACTTTTATGTCATCTGTGTGGATCCTTCTGTTGTGGGGCACTGCCTACTGTGGACTGTCTAGTAGGTGTGATTGGCCCCTAGTATAGTTGATGCCAAGCCCTACCTTGTGTGGAGGCTGAAGGCTACTGGTTGGCATAGGTCACAAAGTTTCTTATTGTGAATTCCTTGGTGGGGTAGTGCTGTCCCAGTTTGGGGCGGAGCTGGGTTCTTGGGTGGGTGGTTGTGGGTTTGGGGGCTCTAGAGCTATTGTCACTCTGCTGGTAAGCAGGCCAGTTCTTGATACCACTGATTGTGGTGGTCAGTGTTTCCCAAAACTCATGAGTGCTGTTGGATCCAGGGGCAGCTGACTGAGGGTTCCAGAGTGTTTCACAGTTGGTGTTGGCCTGCTAATGCATGGTGCTGGTTTCTGGGACCAGTGACTGAGGGGCCCAAGGCCCAAAGTGTTTCTCTGCTGATGGGTAGTTCCTAGTCTTGGTGAGCCCCTGGGCTGATGCTTGGCGGATGCTGATCTACAGTTCAGTGGATCCTGGTACTGATGCCCATCCAGTGGTATGTGAAGCTGGTCCTGGGGCTCGTGTCAGCCAACATTTGGGTAGATTCAGTTCCTGGGGTCTCTGGTCGCAGGACCCTTGGTTTCCTGGAGTTGTGGCCAGTCTACTTTTGGGTGAGTTCAGGTCGCAGTATCTGATTACAGATCCTAGGTGGTTGCAGGGATACTCATGTTGCACTGCTATGTGGACCTTGATCCTGGGCCTTCTGATCAGCAGGGCTGGCTCCTGCTATGACTGTGGACAGAAAGGGTGTTCAGGTGCTGGAGAGTTGGGCTATGTACCTTTCTGGATAGCTGCTTAATCTCAGGCAGCCCAAGACTCATGTTGACACACTAGTACATAGGCCTTTTCCTTTTTCTTATCAGCTAGAGAGAAGTTTTCAAAATAGTGATTGCCAGCACCAGTGTTCTCATGGTAGAATGAGCTACCCCAAATGGCTGTCATCAGTGTCTCTTTTCCCAGGGTTAGCTTCAGTTTCTACTTGCTTATCCAGGAGCCTCTCCAAGTCAGCAGTTTGTTCCTTTCACATTGCTGCTTTTACCCGGGATCCCAGAGTGTGTGAGTTTCTGGCACACTTTAAGAGGGCTATCCTTGGCATCTCACAAAAGTACGCCTTGCTGGCCTTCAAAGCAAAATATCCTGGGTGTTTATCTTTCCCATGCAGAACGGCTGGGTTAGGGAGCCTGACATGGGCTTTGGATCCCTTGCTTCTTGGGGAGAACCTCTGTAATTTAGTTATCCTTCCAATTGTTGGTAACCTACCCAGGGTTGTGTCTTGAATATACCTGTCTCTGCCCCTCTTATCCATCTCCTTTTGTTTCTTTCTTTGCATCTTTAGTTGCAGAAGGTATTTTTTGCTAGTCCTCAGGTCTTTCTCATGGATAGTTTCTCTGTAAGTCTAATTTTGGTGTGCACTATTGTTTCTCTTCACTGTTCTTCCTGTCTCATATCTCCTACTTTCCCTAATAACTGTTTGAACCTGCCCCTTGGAATTCAGGATAGATCATGGAGGATGTATGAAGCCCATTTCCTGTAATCAAAGAAATGAGGGACAAAGGAATGCTGCTTTTGTGCCCAGGAGCCCCACAGGATTCTGCTTGGTATCAATGTCCCTTTGTAGACTATTGATATTAAGCCTGTATGCATATGTAAGACATCACTGTGAACAAAGGAAACTACAATTTTTTGAGCATATATTCTGAGAAACTGTATATGTTATATCATTTAGTCCTTAACTGTTTTGCAAGTAGTGATGGAATAATTTAGCCATCTATTTTCCAACTCTGTTGGAATACAAACATTGAAACCCAGCATTAAAAACCAATTATTTCAAAATCCAACCACACTGAAATCCATAACTAAATAAAAATTCAATTGTATCAAAATCCAATAGGAGAGATAGATGAGGAATGGTGTTTATTAAGAGCATTTTATTGCACTCTTCTACCTCTTCACCAAGAAAAGCACAGAATTGTGACTTATCATTAGCAAGAGTCTGTTAAAATTTAGCTATTTTGGTACACTAATTATGTTTGTGATTTAGGGGAAATCATGCTTCCTTCCTGTACTAAAATCTATTCATTTTAAAATAAGCTGTTTTACAAAAAAATCTTTAAAATATCCTTTATGATTTCATCTGTTAGTTTAAGATGTGCTATGGTGTGAAATTTAGTGATTATTAAAAGCTGTAAGAACTTTTTTCATAGTGAACTTTAAGACTTACAGAAGCAAGTATCTTTCTGGTATGGATTACCTATCAGCATCACTATCAGATTAAGATTTATTGGATTGTATTGGACTAGAGTAGAAAATGACAGCTGAATTAGCAAAAATTTCCCTATCAAAATTGGGCCTTAGAGTGTGATTAGAGGCTCTTAGAAATGAATGACAAGCCTGAAATTAATGATACTTGTTTTCTGATATAGAGTTCAGTAAGTTCAGTCAGTTCAGTTGTTCAGTCCTTTCTGAATCTTTGTGACCCCAGCATGCCAGGCTCCCCTGTCCATCACCAGCTCCTGGGGCTTGCTCAAACTCATGTCCATTGAATTGGATGACAGCATCCTCTGTTGTCCCCTTCTCCTCCTGCCTTCAGTCTTTCCCAGCCTTAGAGTCTTTTTCAGTAAGTCAGTTCTTTTCAACAGGTGGCCAGAGTACTGGAGCTTCAGCTTCACCATCAGTCCTTTCAATGAATATTCAGGATGGATTTCCTTTAGGATGGACTGGTTGGATCTCCTTGCAGCCCAGAGGACTCTCAAGAGTCTTCTCCAACACCACAGTTCAGAAGTATCAATTCTTTGGTGCTCAGCTTTCTTCATAATCCAACTCTCACATCCATACTTGACCACTGGAAAAACCATAGCTTTGACTAGACAGATCTTTGTCAGCAAAGTAATGTCTCTGCTTTTTGATATGTTGTCTAGGTTAATCATAGTTTTTCTTTCAAGGAGCAAGCATCTTTTAATTTCATGGCTGCAGTCACCATCTGCAGTGATTTTGGAGCCCAAGGAATTAAAGTCTGTCATGGTTTCCATTGTCTACCCATCTATTTGCCATGAAATACTGGGACCAGATGCCATGATCTTTGTTATTTGAATGTTGAGTTATAAGCCAGCTTTTTCACTCTCCTCTTTCACTTTCATCAAGAGGGTCTTTAATTCCTCTTCACTTTCTGCCATAAGGGTGGTATCATCTGCATATCTGAGATTACTGTATTTCTCCCAGCAACTTTGATTCCAGCTTGTGCCTCATCCAGCCTGTTGTTTTACATCATGTACTCTGCATATAAGTTAAATAAACAGGGTGACAATATACAGACTTGACATACTCCTTTTTCAATTTTAACCAGTTCATTGTTTCATGTCCAGTTCTAACTATTGCTTTTTGACCTGTATATACATTTTCATGAGTCAGGTGAGGTGGCCTGGTATTCCAATCTCTTGAAGAATTTTCCACCGTGTGTCTTGATCCAAACAGCCAAAGGCTTTGGCATAGTCAATAAAACAGAAGTAGATGTTTTTCTGGAACTCTCTTGCTTTTTCTATGATCCAATGGATAAAGAGTTACTTTTTTTGTGATGAGTTACTGTCAGTATGATGGTGCTTATTTTCTATATTGTATCACAGCCCTTTAATATATATGCTGTGAGTGTGTATGTGTGTACATGTATATAGATGCTTTGAAGTACCAGTATTATTGGCTGTATATTATTACATTATATGTAGTACTTATATGCATTTCATGGTCACCATTATATATATGTATTGTAATATTGCTTTAATGGGGGCTAGAGTGTGAACTTGAGGCTGTAGCATTTTGGTTCCTTTCTTTGTAAGTTTGAATAGACTAGAAACTAGCTGATTGATGGAGCAGCCAGTCTCTGTGTAAAAGAAACAAATTGACCCCCAAGGGACATTTGCTATTGTTCCTGCATTAAGACAGCAGAATCTGTTCACTTTACCTCCTGTAAATATGTATATAGGTATAGCAACAACCTATGTTCTTATGGTTTGAAGACTCTAATCTTTCTGCTTAAGATAAATTCTACAAATGAAAAAATTAGTGTAGGAAAAATATTGAAGTGGTTATAAAGATTTCCCCTCTATCCTCTTTGGCCCCGAGGTCTCTTCCTTTGTTTTCTCAAAAACTGAATCTTTTGCAGAGGCTTTGCCAAGCAGAATTGGAGTTTTCCCTTGGGAATCAGGAAAGGCGTAGTACTCAGCAAACTTGAAGAAAGAAAAGCTTTTCAAATGTTAATGAGTCTAAGCAGGACCTAGGACTCTTTGTGTTCTAGGGGGCAGATTAAATACATAAGCAGTATAACCTTTCCCTGGCCTATAGCCAGGTTCTTAGTATTGTTGGTGATAACTGCAATAAAGGATCACAAAGGTAGAAATCCCCCAGATGGCATCACTCTGAACTTGGAATTTAGTACAACTCCCAACAGTCACAGTGGGTGAAAAAGTAATGACAACACCAGGCAACTTTTTGGGTGCCAAGTTTTCACATTTTCTTTGGTTTTCTCTATGTCCCTAACCTTGGCTGTTAGTGAGTGCTGAACTGCCAACTGTTGCCACAAACATTATATAGGAAACTTGAGGGGAAAAAACTCTGCTTTGGAAAGAGCACAGGAACGCAGGGAAAACCTAGTTACTTGTTTCATTATTATCATCACTACTTATACTATTGATGAAAATTTAAAGGCACAGAGTCATATAGAAAGATATTTTTGGATCTACCCCTGAAGATGAACACTTTGTCATATTTGCTTCATTGCTCTCTTTCTCTCGCCAAAACATTACAGAGGTAGTGAAATATGCTTTTAACCCTATCACTAGTATTCAATAAAAGGAACCACAGTCCTGAATTGTGTGTTTATACTTCTTGGTCATATGCATATGTATTTCTAGGATACACACACATATGTCTAGGATTACTTTATATATATATTTTTTTCTCAAGTGGCATCATACAACATGTACCACTGAACTTAATTTTTTTTACTTAGCATTATTCCTTTTAGATATTTAGATATTTTAACATTAAGGTACATATATATACACACATATATAATCCTTTTTCTTTTTATATAATGAAAATACAACTGTTATGAATGCTGTTGGGGAAAATTAAAAAGTAAAATTTTCTGCCAATCCAAGAAGTCTTTTCATAGATGTAGAAAAGAAAGAAAACCATTTTATGATTAAATAAGCATTAAACCATAAAGAAGAGTTGGACCATAAAGAAGGCTGAATGTGAAAGAATTGATACTTTCAGACTGTGGTTTTGGAGAAGACTCTTGAGAGTCCCTAACCAGGCAATCCTAAAGGAAACCAACCCTGAATATTTATTGGAAGGACTGATGCTGAAGTCCAAGCTCCAATACTTTGGCCATCTGATGCAAAGGTGGCCAATCCGTTAGAAAAGACCCTGGTGCTGGGAAAGATTGAAGGGAGGAGGAGAAGGGAACAACAGAGGATGAGATGGTTGGATGGCATCACTGACTCAATGTACTTGAGTGTGAGCAATGTCTGAGAGATGCTGAAGGACAGGGAAGCCTGGCATGTTGCAGTTCATTGGGTCACAAAGAGTTGGATGTGACTGAGTGACTGAACAACAACAAAGCATTAAACCAAACTGGGTTGCAAGTGAAAGGCAGTCCAAGAAGATTGCAATGACAGAAAAAAATCTTAACCCTATTAAATAGCTAACCAAATAGAATCCCTTATGTAGATGTTCCAAGATAAACCATAAAGTGACCTCAAGAAAAATGACTTCACAGCACTATTTGCTGTAGAGAGTTTAACCAAAGTGCACCTGGCAATTGGGGTGGCTATGGATTAGTTAATTCCTTTTGTCCAAAGGAAGGAAAAAAATGAAACTTTTCTTATCTCTATGACAAGCAGGCAAGTATGACTTAACTAGGGGCCTAGGTGAAACTTCCAGGTTACAGGGAAATAGGACCTGTCTTCCTTGTTGTTGCTGTTTAGTCACTAAGTCATATCCGACTCTTTGTGATCCCATGGATTAAAGCATGCCAGGTTTTCCTGTCCTTCCCTGTCTCCTGGAGTTTGCTAAAGCTCATGTCCATTCAGTGGGTGATTCTATCTAACCATTTCATCCTCTGCCACTCCCTTCTCCTTTTGCCTTCAATCTTTCCCACCCTCAGTGTGTTTTCCAATGACTCGGCTCTCTGCATCACGTGGCCAAAGTACTGGAGCTTCAACTTCAATATCAGTCTTTCCAATGAATATTCAGGATTGATTTCCTTCCAGATTGAATGGTTTGATCTCCTTGCTGTCTTATACAGCACCACAATTAGAAAGCATTAATTTTCCAATGCTCCACATTCTTTATGGCTCAACTTTCATATCTGTACATGACTCCTGGAAAAACTATAGCTTTGAATCTATAGACATATATTGGAAAAGTGACGTTTCTGCTTTTTAATATGCTCTATACTTTTGTCATAGCTTTCCTTCCAAGAAGCAAGTGTCTTTTAATCTCATGGCAACAGATACCATCTGCAGTGAGTTTGGAGCCCAAGAAAATATAATCTGCCACTGTTTGCACTTTTTCCCCTTATATTTGACAAGAAATGATGAGACTAGATACCATGATCTTAGAGATTTGAAAGCTGAGTTTTAAGCCTGCTTTTTCACTCTTCTCTTTCACCCTCATCAAAAGGCTCTTTGGTTCCTCTTCACTTTCTGCCATTAGAGTGGTATCATCTGCATATCTGTGGTTATTTTACTTCTCTCAGCAATCTTGATTCCACCCTGTGCTTCATCCAGCCTGGCATTTCATATGATATACTCTGCATAGAAGTTAAATAATCTGGGTGACAGTATGCAGCCTTGTCATACTCCTTTCCCAATTTTGAACCAGTCTGTTCTTCTGTGTTTGGTTCTACCTGTTGCTTCTTAACAACATACAAGTTTCTCAGGAGACAGGTAAGATGATCTGGTATTGCCATCCCTGTAAGAATTTCCCACAGTTTGTTGTGATCCACACAGTCAAAGGATGTAGCTGATGAAGCAGAAGTACATGTTTTTCTAGAATTCCCTTGATTTCTCTATGATCCAGCGAACGTTGGCAATTTGATCTCTGGTTCGTCTGCTTTTTCTAAATCTAGCTTGTATATACTGTCTTGATGACTCGATATCTTGATGAATGTAGCTTTGTAGTATAGCCTGAAGTCAGGAAGCTGGATTCTTCCAGCTCTGTTTTTCTTTTTCAACGTTGCTTTGGCTATTTGGTGACTTTTTGTTTTCATACAAATTGTAAAATTTTTTGTTGTGATTCTCTGAAAAATGTCATTGTTAATTTGATAGGACTTGTATTGAATCTGTAGATTGCTCTGGGTAGTATAGTCATTTACACGATATTGATTCTTCCAATCCAAGAACAAGGTGTATCTCTCCATCTGTTTATGTTGTCTTTGATTTTTTTTTAATCAGTATCTGACAGTTTTCTGCATGGAAGTATTTTGTCTCTTTAGGTAGGTTTATTCCTAGGTAGGTTATTCTTTTTGTTGTAATTTTGAATGAGATTGCTGCCTTACTTTCTCTTTCTGATTTTTCATTGTTAGTGTATTGAAATGCAAGTGATTTCTATGTATTAATTTTATAACCTGCAACTTTACTATATTCATTGATTGGCTCTATTTTCTGGTGGCTTCTTTAGGGTTTTCTATGTATTGTATCATGTTTGCAAATAGTGTGAGTTTTACTTCTTCTTTTCCAATCTTTATTCCTTTTATTTCTGTTTCTTCTCTGATTGCCATGGCTTGGACTTCCAAAACTATTTTGAATGATAGTGGCAAGAGTGGGCACCCTTTTCTGTTCCTGATCTTAGAGGAAATGCTTTCAGTTTTTCAACATTGAGAATGTTTGCTGTGATCTTGTCATATGTGGCCTTTATTATGTTGAGGTAAGTTCCTTCTGCACCAATTTTCTATAGAGGTTTTATCATATATGTGTGTTGAATTTTGTCAAAAGCTTTTATCTGCATCTATTGATACGATCCTATGGTTTTTATATTTCACTTTCTTAATGTGGTGTGTCACATGTACTAATTTGTATATATATATATATATATATATATATATATAATTTAAATTTTCTTTACTTTATTGTGCTGGTTTTGCCATACATTGACATGAATCTGCCATGGGTATACATATGTTCCCCTTCCAGAACCCCCCTCCCTCCTCCCTCCCGATTCCCTCTCTCTGGGTCATCCTGGTGCACCAGCCCTGAGCATCAAACCTGGGTTGGTGATTGATTTCACATATGATAATTAACATGTTTCAATGCCATTCTCCCATATCATCCCACCCTTACCCTCTCCCATAGAGTCCAAAATACTGTTCTATACATCTGTGTTTCTTTTGCTGTCTCACATACAGGGTTCTCGTTACCATCTTTCTAAATTCCATATATATGCGTTAGTATACTGTATTTTTGTTTTTCCTTCTGGCTTACTCCACTCTGTACAACAGGCTCCAGTTCCGTCCACCTGAGTAGAACTGATTCAAATGAATTCTTTTTAATGGCTGAGTAATATTCCATTGTGTATATGTTCCACAGCTTTCTTTTCCATTCGTCTGCTGATGGACATCTAGGTTGCTTCCATGTCCTGGCTATTGTAAACAATGCGGCGATGAACATTGGGGGTACACGTGTCTCTTTCACTTCTGGTTTCCTCGGTGTGTATGCTCAGCAGTGGGATTGATGGGTCATATGGCAGTTCTATTTTCAGTTTTTCAAGGAATCTCCTCACTGTTCTCCATAGTGGCTGTACTAGTTTGCATTCACACCAACAGTGTAAGAGGGTTCCCTTTTCTCCACATCCACTCTAGCATTTATTGCTTGTAGACTTTTGGATGGCAGCCATTCTGACTGGTGTCAAGTGGTACCTCACTTTGGTTTTGATTTGCATTTCTCTGATAATGAGTGATGTTGAGCATCTTTGCATGTGTTTATTAGCCATTTTTATGTCTTCTTTGGAGAAATGTCTGTTTAGTTCTTTGGCCCACTTTTTGATTGGGTCGTTTATTTTTCGGGAATGGAGCTGCAGGAGTTGCTTGTATATTTTTGAGATTAATTGTTTATCCATTGCTTCATTTGCTATTATTTTCTCCCATTCTGAAGGCTGCCTTTTCACCTTGCTTATAGTTTCCTTTGTTGTGCAGAAGCTTTTAATTTTAATTAGGTTCCATTTGTTTATTTTTGCTTTTATTTCCAATATTCTGTGAGGTGGGTCATAGAGGATTGCCGGGGTCCAGCCCCAGCGGGGTCCGGGGGTCTTGAGGGATGAGTGGTGTCAGCTGAAGAACTGAGCTGAGTCGGTGTGTGGTAATGAAGCAATCTCTCTTTATTGCTGTTAGTTTTGTGAGGTGATGGAGAAGTCTCTCACTTTATTTCTGTTAGCTTACAGTTTTATAGCCAACGAATATCCCCATTACATCAGAACTATTTTATGCAAACTTTTGTTTTCTGCCTACCATCAACAACTTTTACCTTAAGCTTATTTTCCTTACAAAAGGTCGGATTTCTGCATAATCAGCCTTAATAATAGTATGTTTACCATTTGAATGTCTCTAGCATACCTTTATTTAGCATAATCTGGACAAATATTCACTGTCTTACAAGATAGCCTTTTCAGCAAAGATAAAAATCTTGCAACTTATCCAGGAAACATAGGGCTAGAATCTATCTCAAAAAGAGGGGGTTGTAAAAAACTCACTTTCTATATCCGAGAGGGAAGAAGGCTGTAAATGGTTCCTTTACTTTAAGAATGTATGTATTTCTTTTGTCCCCGGAAAAGGTGTGCCTCTCCACTCATCTGAATATTCAGGGATTGACACAGGAAGCCTCCTGCCAAGTGTTCCCTGACAAGGTACAACTATGTAGAAGCTAGAAATAGGGGCTTAAGCTTGAAACTGTTTTATTCTATTAACCTATATTGGTATTTACAAGGAAAGAGAAAAGAAGACAAAGAGACAGTTTAGCAGCACTTCTTTAACAATGAAACCCTATTAACCTTACAACTACTAGAAAGAATTCCTATGTCTACACTACCCTAAAGCAATCAGTGTCTCCAACTATGCTGGCCACAGTTATGAGCATTCCTAAGTCCCATATCAGCCTGGTTTTTTCAAGGAAGGGTGCCTCCTCCGTGGAGTGGTGGGGGGGGGGAGTGGGATGTGGAAAGGTGACCCAAGTACGGGCCCTTCTGGTGGTGGCCTTGCCATGACCCCCAGAGAATTCTTGGTAAACTCCCCAGTAACTAGTAGGAGGTATAGTAATCTATTTAAATGTCCCTTATTCCTCCTTAGTCCTCAGGAAAGGGAATCTGCCTTCCTGGATCCTCTGAGGGAAATAAGGTCTGAGGGGAATTATCTCAGGATGAATTTTTTCTAACTGGGACTGATCTGAGATGAGCTAAAATATAAACAGATGAGCATAAACAGAACTTCCCAAGAAAAATACCAGGAGGGGCCTTGCCTTAGGATGCCCCGAAGGAAGATCCACTTTGCAGTTTCCTTCTCAGTCTCGTGACTTTGTCATCTGAGTGAGGGGGCATCCTGATGGCTCCCGACAGAGGATCCTGCTTTCGTTTGTGTCGGAGAGTGTTTTGCCTATGTTTTCCTCTAGGAGTTTTACAGTTTCTGGTCGTATGTTTAGATCTTTGATCCATTTTGAGTTTATTTTTGTGTATGGTGTTAGAAAGTGTTCTAGTTTCATTCATTTACAAGTGGCTGTCCAGTTTTCCCAGCACCACTTGTTAAAGAGGTTGTCTTTTCTCCATTGTATATTCTTGCCTCCTTTGTCAAAGATAAGGTGTCCATAGATGTGTGGATTTATCTTTGGGCTTTCTATTTTGTTCCATTGATCTATAGTTCTGTCTTTGTGCCAGTACCATACTGTCTTGATGACTGTGGCTTTGTAGTATAGCCTAAAGTCAGGTAGGTTGATTCCTCCAGTTCCATTCTTCTTTCTCAAGATTGCTTCGGCTATATGAGGTTTTTTGTATTTCCATACAAATTGTGAAATTATTTGTTCTAATTCTCTGAAAAAGACCTCTGGTAGCTTGATAGGAATTGCATTGAATCACCCTATTTCCAAAACCCGACAAAGATGCCACGAAAAAGGAAAACTACAGGCCAATATCACTGATGAACATAGATGCAAAAATCCTTAACAAAATTCTAACAAATAGAATCCAACACCACATTAAAAAGATCATACATCATGATCAAGTAGGCTTTATCCCAGGGATGCATGGATTCTTCAATATTCGCAAATCAATCAATGTAATACACCACATTAACAAATTGAAAAATAGAAACCACATGATTATCTCAATAGATGCAGAGGAAGCCTTTGACAAAATTCAAATCCATTTATGATAAAAACCCTCCAAAAAGCAGGAATAGAAGGAACATACCTCAACATAATAAAAGCTATATATGACAAACCCACAACAAACATTATCCTCAATGGTGAAAAACTGAAAGCTTTCCCCCTAAAGTCAGGAACAAGACAAGGGTGCCCTCTCTCACCACTACTATTCCACATAGTTTTGGAGGTCTTGGCCACAGCAGTCAGAGCAAATAAAGAAATAAAAGGGATCCAGATTGGAATAGAAGAAGTAAAAGTCTCACTGTTTGCAGATGATATGATCCTCTATATAGAAAACCCTAAAGACTACCAGAAAATTACTAGAGCTAATCAGTGAATACAGTAAAGTTTCAGGATACAAAATCAACACACAGAAATCCCTTGCATTCCTATACACTGACAATGAGAAAACAGAAAGAGAAATTAAGGAAACAATTCCATTCACTATCGAAACAAAAAGAATAAAATACTTAGGAGTATTTCTACCTAAAGAAACAAAAGATTTATATATAGAAAACTATAAAACACTGATGAAAGAAATCAAAGAGGACACAAATAGATGGAGAAATCTACCGTGTTCATGGATTGGAACAATCAATATAGTGAAAATGAGTATACTACCCAGAGCAATCTATAGATTTAATTTGTATATATTGAAGAATTAGTACATCTCTGGGATAAATCCTACCAGCCACATGACACAGAAGAGAATGAAAAAAACAAAACCAAAAAAGAATGAACAGGCAAAACTATAGGAGAAATGGTAAAAGTAAAACTAAACAGACAAAAGCACAGAAAGAAGTTCACACACTCATATTCAGTAAAAGACAAGACATGAAAAAAAAAAAAGGAGCGAAGAGGAAAAGCACAAAAGGGGAAACAAAGAGAAGAGAGCAATCAAGCCAATAAGGTAACCCCTAAATGAAACAAACTAAAAACTAAAGTAGTGAAAAACCAAAACTTAAATTTAAAGAAATGCAGAAAGCCAACTAAAAAATTGCAAGGAAAGCATAAAACAAAGCCATCAATACAATGATAAGGAAAAATAAAGAAATAAAAGATAGTGGAAAACAAAAGGAAAAAGTGTAAAACATGAAAGAATTAAAGATATCAAAATATAGACTATAGTTAAAATAGATAAAAACAAAGGAAAAAACCAAAAACATGGGAAAAATGCAATGTAACAAATATACTGTGGAGTTAGGAAATAAAGTTATTTAAAAATAAAAGCATAAAAACCAACAAGGTAAATAATAAAAATTAAAGAATAGTACAACAAAAGAACAATGAAACAAGATGAACAAAAATGTATATATGTAGTGGGCTTCCCTCGTAGCTCAGTTGGTAAAAAATCAGCCTGCAATGTGGAGGTCTGGGTTTGATTCCTGGGTTGAGAAGATCCCCTGGAGAAGGAAATGGCAATCCACTCCAGTATTCTTGCCTGGAAAATCCCGTAGACAGAAGGAGCCTGGCGGGCTACAGTCCACGGGGTTGCAAGAGTCAGACTCAACTTAGCCACTAAACCACCACCAAAGTGGTAGTAAGAATATTTTCCTCTTGCCTCTATTGTCAGTGTCCTCACCACCACAGTGATCTCTAGCTAATCTGCCTTCTCACGAAGTCCTCCAATATTTCTAGGAAAGTCTCTGGACCTGCTGTGAGCACCTTGGGACCGGCTCAGACTCAGATCTGACCTTAGTCCCGATTGTAGTTGCTAAGTCCAAAACTGCCCCCAGTGTCCACAGCCTCAATGTGGGAAGCCTCATTGTTTATCCTGACAGTTCACAGATGCAGGGTTCGGAAGCCAGTTGCAGAGATTTAATCTGCTACTCCTGTGGCTGCACAAGTAAAATCCCTTTCTGTGGTCATACAGCTCCTGGTGCTTAGCTTTAGTTTTGGCATAGTCTCTTTTTGTATGTTGCCCTCTGGTGTCTGTTCCCCATCCCCCCCAGACAAAAGGGGGCTAATGCAGTGGCTGATTAAAACTTATTTGCTCACTTGGACCAGGGAGAGGGAAGAATATGGTGGACACACGTGGGATGTGTTGGGAGGAGTGCCTGTTTTGGTAGAGGCCTGCAGGATTTGCTACAGACTAGAACGGGTTGTGTGCTCTCCCAGGGGAACTCTCCCGGGTCATGGGTCTCTCAGCAATGTCAGGCTGCACAGGCCCCAAGGAAGGTATGGGCAGTGACCTGCCCTTGCTCACCACTCAGTGGTAGTGGCAGGGCTGTTGCTCCCACCTCTAGGTCAGGGATCACAGCCATGGGTCACCCCACATCTGGCACTCTGGAAAGCACTGCCCTGACATGTGTGAGTGCAGAGTTAGAACATCCCTGGCTGATCCACCCTTCTTGCCTACCTGGCCTTGAGATCTTTGGCATCTCTGGCACCCTGAGACTTTTTTCAGCATTCTCTCAGTTGTGTCATAACACCCCCTCAGACAGTCTTCATGGCAGTCAACCTCAGTCTTCTCCCTGAGGTCTGACCTCTGAAGCCTGAGCCTCAGGACCCAGCCCCCACAGCCCTGGTGTGCATGCAGACAGTCATTTCAGAGTGGGGACTGCTGGTCTGGCACTGATCTCTGTGCAGAATTCTCTCTGCTTTACCTTCTGCATACATGTTACTGCACTCTCCTCTGAGGTTCTGAAGGTCCTCCATGAGAGGGTTTCCAAGTGTCAGGAAATTTTCCTCCTTTAGAGTTCCCTCCCAGAGGTACAGGTTCCATCCTGATTCCTTTGTATTTTTTTTCTTATTTCTTTTGCCCTGCTCCATTGTGTGGAGATTAGCTTATCTTTTTGGAAGTCTAGGGTCTTGTGCCAGTATTCAGTAGGTGTTCTGTAGGAGTTGTTCCACATGCAGATGTATTTTTGTTGTATTTGTTGTGGGAAATTGATCTCCACATTCTACTCCTCTGCCATCTTGAAGGTTCTCCTCTTTTTTTTTTTATACATGTGTTAAAGTTTTGCTCTCCACATTTAGGTCAGAATCCATCTGGTTTTATTTTTGTGTACAATGTGAATAGGTATCTAAATTTTTGTATGGATAGACAATTGTCCTAATATATTTTATGTAATAACATATCCTTTTTGCACTGGTTTGTCATATCCTCTGTGTCATATACTGTTTTTCCATATATATGTGGATCTGTTTCTGGGATTTCTGTTTCTATTCCATCTAGTTACTTGCCTCTCCTTGCACTTATACTGTCTTAATTATTATAGCTTGTAACAAGTCTAGCCTATTGATAGGGAGAGTCTGACTAAGTTGTTCTTAAATATTCTCCTGACTGTTCTTGGTTTGGGACTTCTCTATTGAATGAATGCGTTGTACACCCTTAAAAGTTACCATAAGATTGTGGCTGTAATTCACTGTACTATACAATATACAGTATCCTCTCATTTACCTATTTTATGTATATTAGCTTTTATCTCTTCATATCATACCTCTAATGGGCCCCTCCAGCTTTCCCTTTTCCCACTGGTAACCACTAATATGTTTTCTGTAACTGTGAATCTGATTCTGTTTTACTATGTATTCATTTTATTATTTTTTTATATTCCACATATAAGTGGTATCATATAGTATCTGTCTTGTCTGTCTGATTTATTTCATTAAGCATATCGCCTAGGTTCATCCTCATTGCTGCAAATGGCATAATTTCTTTTTTATGACAGAGTAATATTTCATTGTATATATGTAGTTTTATACCTACCATATCTTCTGTATATGTTAGGTTGTTGATGGGCACTTAGATACTTCCATATCTTGGTTATTGCTGCTATGTTGTGTGTGTATCTTTTTGAAATGGTATTTCAGTTTCTTCCAGATATATACCCAGAAGTGGAATTGCTGGGTCACGTGGTAATTCTATTTTTAGTTTCTTGAGGAACTTCCATACTGTTTTTCATAGTGGCTGTGCCAATTTACATTCCCACCAACAGTGTACAAGGGTTCCCTTTTCTCCACATCCTCTCCAACATTTGTTGTTTGTATATATTTGTAGCCATTCTGACAGGATGAGGTAATATTATTGTTTGGATTTGTATTTCTCTACTAATTACCAGTGTTAATAATCTTTACATGTGCCTGTTAGCCATCTGTGTGCCTTCTTTGAAAATGTCTGTTCAGGTCTTTTACCCATTTAATTTGGCTGTTTATGATTTTTTGGATATTGAGTTGTGTGAACTGTTTATATATTTTAGATACTAACCCCTTGCCAAGTATATCATTTGTAAATATTTTCTCCCATTCATTAAGATGTCTTTTTATTTTGTCAGTGGTTTCCTTTGCTGTGCAAAAACTTTGAATTTTAATTAGGCCCCATTTGTTTATTTTTCTTTGTTCCTTTTGTCTTAGGAGACAGATTAAAAAATATTGCTACCATTTATGTCAGACTGTTCTGCTTATATTTTCTTCAAGGAATTTTATGGTTTCAGGTATTACATTTACATATTTAATCCATTTTGAGTGCATTTGTGTATAGGTGTGAAGAATGTTCTAATTTTATTCTTTTACATGGAGCTATCCTGTTTTCCCAGAACCACTCACAGAAGAGACTGTCTTCTCAAATGTATATTCTTTTTTCCTTTGTTGTAGTAGACTAGTTGACTAATAGGTTTATGACTTTATTTCTGAGTTCTCTATTCTGTTCTATTGATCTATGTGTCTGTCTGTGCCAGTACTGTGCTGTTTTGATTACTGTAGCTTTGTCATATAGTCTGAAGTTTGGGATTTTTCACATATCTAGATTTTTTCTTTTTTTTCTGAAGCTGGCCTTGTCAACTGGAATTTTTAGTGTTTCCCTAAGAATTTTAGGATTGTTTGCTCTAGTTCTGTGAAAAATGTCATGGGCATTTTGAAAATGATTGCATTGTCTATAGATGGCATTAGGTATTATCACTGTTTTAACAGTATTCTTCCAATTCAAGGGTACAGGTTATCTTTTCATTTCTTTGTATCCTCTTTAATTTCCTTCATCAGTGTTTTATAGTTCTTTACTCTTTGATGAGATATTAAGTGATATTTTCTTAACTTTCCCTTTCTGGTATTGCATTATTAACGTATAGAAACAACAGATTTCTGTATGTTTATCTTGTATCCTGTAACCTTCCTGAATTTATTAGTTCTAATTATTTTTTGGTGGACATTTAGGGTTCTTCATATAATATATCATGTTCTCAAATAGTGAGAATTGTTCTTCTTCCCTTCCAATTTGGATAACTTTTCTTTCTTTCTCTACTTTGATTGCTATAGGTAGGACTTCTAACTAATATGAGTTTTTCTTGGTTCAGCCTTTGCTTGATTGTAATAAACCTTTGACTGTTTCCCAGAGCTCGTACACAGTTGGTTTAGACACTTCTGGTTGTTTTTGTTTGTTTGTTTTGAAGTTCCTCTGGTGGACTAAGAGCCTAGAGTTTTCCAGCCTGTCATTTTGCTGACCTCTACCCCCATCCCTTTTACTCTCTTCTTTTGTTATTCTTATTAGGGTCTGTCTTTCTGCTTCTTTCATTTTCTTTTATATTTTTTAATGTTTATTTTTCTATGCTCTTCTAGGGGTGATAGTCTCAGATATGTTTTCCAGTTCAGTACCAGTAAATTGATTGTTATTTTCTCTCATCATGTTAAAATTAATACTTGATTTTATTATTTATGTTGGTTATTGTTGATGAGAAATGGTATGTTTGATTATTGTCTCTTCTGAGATAATCTGCACATGGATTCTATTTTTGACTTTATCTCTGAATATTATAAATATACCTATTAAAATACCTTTTAGATTGTACTGTATTTCTAGTTCTCTCAGAAAATAGTACTCTGATTTATTTTTGCTCTCATGTTACTTTTCTAGTATCAGTTGTCATTTTTGACTATTGAATTGTCCTGGGTGGGAATTCTTTGAAATTTCCTCATGTACTCTGTATTCTGGCAGCATCTTTAATGGGGCAGTTATCCTTTTACTTCTTGGAGCTTGCTGGTACGGGTTCATGATCAGTTTTAAAGTTAATTTCTCACATGCAGGGTTCTCGTTACCATCTTTCTAAATTCCATATATATGCATTAGTATACTGTATTGTAGTGTGCGAGGCAGTAGAAGAAATGCAGATGTATAGAACAGACTCGTGGACTCTGTGGAAGAGGGCAAGGGTGGGATGATATGGGAGAATGGCATTGAAACATGTTAATTATATGTGAAATCAATCGCCAGCCCTGGGTTGATGCCCGGAGCTGGTGCACTGAGATGACCCATGGGGAGGGATTTGGGAGGGAGGAGGGAGGGGGGTTCTGGAGGGGGAGCATATGTATACCCATGGCGGTTTCATGTCAATGTATGGCAAAACCAACACAATAAAGTAAAGAAAATTTAAAAAAAAAAGATAAAAAAGTGAATAAAGTTAATTTCTTTTACCTTATTGCAAAGGATAAATTTGAACCTCAACCAACAAAAGCTTGTGATTCTGGATCATTGTTTATTTTACCTCAGTGTAGACTGACTATCTGCTGTATTTCCTGCCAGCAGGTATCACATGCAGAAACTTCATTCTAGCTCTCACCTCCTACAGAATATTAACCCTGCTTGTTGATAAAATCCCAACTCCCACATACAGTCACTTCTTTTTATTCATGGTAATTATCTTTTTAAAGTCATTAGAAGCACTGACTTTGTGAATACTGAACCATTGCTCCTTGAGGAAATACAGAGGTTTCTTCAGTCTTCTTGTCACAACATATTTATCAAATGATCAATATGTACCTTGCTTTTTATGTGTTTTATTTTAAAAACGTTGAACTCATGACCAATAACACTATAACTCATGCCTGATCGAAGCTTATCTAATGTATGAAATTCCTCTGTAAGGCACATCACAGCCTTCTTATTTTTATGAACATGAGACTACATTGAAGCACTATGCTTAGGGGCAATATTAAACAGCTCAATCACCAACAAAAAGCAGAAAATACATGAAAAGCATGCCATTAAACAGACCACAAAAAGGATACTTGTATATGATATGAGAGTTGAAACAAGAGAGCAATGTTGACTTTTATGATCTCCGCTAGGAATTGTATGTCAGTAAATAGGCAAATATGCATTTAGAGAATCTGCAAAAGATGAGAATCAACTGTATCTAGTTCTCATACCCTTCCACTGCCTACTTGGCCTCAGCTACTGTTCTATGCTCTGGTTCTGAATTTCCTCTTTATTTCTACTGTTTGAGAGTTCCTTTTTCTTGCTTTTCAGGTGTTTTGGTTGTTTTAAAAGACAAACAGAGACACTCGTTGTGTTTTACTCAGCAATTTTATGTGTTTGGATTAGGAACAGGATTTATTGGTCAAATCAGTCTTAGTGAGTGGGTTCTTTATTTAAAAGAGGAAAAATCATATACTCAAGGCTGTGAGAGGTAAAAGAGACCATAAAGATTATCTTAAAGTATACATCAGAATTTCTGGGAACTTGAAATGAAATTCTTTATATTTTATCATACTCTTGACAAGTCCATAATCCTTTATTTATTTATTTTATGCAAGAGCCACTGATTGTCCAATTCGATTTTAATTTTTACAAGACAAGAGTAAATGTTTTAATTAGATGTTCGTAGCTGTCTTAGTAATAATAGTAGCCCAATTTTAAAATAAAAAGAATTGCATTTATAAAGTGATTTCTAGTTTTTATGCTATGACATCTTAAACTCCACAATAACTTTCTGAGATAGATGATATTACAGTGTTATGTATAAACTGAAAGCAAATCACAGTAACTATTAAGTAGTTAGGTTGTTTTAAAATCAAGGCCCAGAAACGTGAAGTTACTTGCCGAAACCCACAAAGCTGATTAATTCCAGAGCCAAGATTTAGAATTCCAGTCTTAGTGATCTTTCCACTACCTCATTGTGTTTTGGAAAACTACACAGCACTAACGGATTTTAATATGAGGATTCATTTAAGCTATTAAATTTGTAAGTGTAAAAGGTGGCATATATTAAGAGAACAACTGTAAATGTAAAGGGAGGGATATATTAAGGGAACAATTGTTTTTCCGAAAGGAGCCAAAACCACCAAGCCTGGCAATCCCTTGGGCATTCCATTGTTTAATATGTTTGTTTTTGATGTAGTTCTGTTGCTCAGTACTGTCTTGACTCCTTGCGACCCTGGGGACTGCAGCACACCAGGCTTCCCTGTCCTTGCCTTTTGGTCAAACTCATGTCCACTGAATCAATGATGCCATCAAACCATCTCATCCTCTGTTGCCCCCTTCTACTCCTGACCTCAATCTCCCAGCAGCAGAGTCTTTTCCAGTGAGTTGACTCTTCATATCCAGTGGCCAAAGTATTGGAGCTTCAGCTTCAGCATCAATCCTTCCAATGAATATTCAGGGTTGATTTCCTTTAGGATGGACTGGTTTGATCTCCTTGCTGTTCAAGGAACACTCTAGAGTCTTCTCTAGCACCACAGTTCAAAAGCATCAATTCTTCAGTTCTCAGCCTTCTTTGTGGTCCAAATCTCACATCCATTCATGACTACTGGAAAAACCAGACTTTGAATATATGGACCTTTGTGATGTCTTTGCTTTTTAATATGCTGTCTAGGTTTGTCACAGCTTTTCTTTTAAGGAGCAAGCATCTTTTAATTTCATGGTTGTGGTCACCATCTGCAGTGATTTTGGAACCCAAGAAAATAAAGTCTTGTCACTGTGTCCATTGTTTCCCCATCTATTTGCCATGAGGTGATGGGACCAGATGCCATGATCTTAGTTTTCTGAATGTTGAGTTTTATGTCAGCTTTTTCACTCTCCTCTTTCACCTTCATCAAGAGGCTCTTTAGTTCCTCTTCTCTTTAAGCAGTAGGATTGCATCTATCAGGTTTTGAGTCATAATGAAACTTAGCTTCTTGAGTTTTATCCCAATTGAAAAGGAAATGCAGTCTTTATTTCATTTATTTCTGCTCTAATTTTTTTATGATTTTGTTCCTTCTCCTAGCTCTGTGATTTGTTTGTGTGTTTTTCTTGTTCCTTTAGGTGTAACTTTAGATTGTTTATTTGAGATTTTTCTTGTTTCCTGATGTAAGCTTGTATTGTTATAAACTTCCCTCTTAGCAATGGTTTTGCTGCATCCCATAGATTCCGGATCATTGTATTTTTAATTTATAAATCCATTTAACCACTTCTTGATTTTGGAATTTTTACTACATTCATGTTTAATTTAATATTGACAAGGTGGGATTTACATCTACAATTTGCTACTTACTTTTGCTATATGTTTCTTATTCTTCTATTCTTTCACTATTGTCTTCTTTTTGGAAAAAAATTCCTAGTACACTCTTTTAGTTAGTTTGTTGTTTATTTTACTATATATTTTCAGCTGGTTACTTATGGATTGTCCTGGGATATACAATTGCTATCTTAACAGTGTAGGATTGATAAATACTAATTTTTTAATGTATAAAAACCTTTCTCTGAAATAGCTATGTTACGTCCCTTTTCTTTTGTATTAGTATTTTCATATAAATTGCAATTTATGCATCATAATTACTTCAACATTGTTTTACAATTATTGCTATACACAGTTTTATTTTGATTCATACACAAAGACAACAGTTACAAACAAAATACATTTACTCTGTCTTCTATATTTTCATATATTACCTTTCCTGGTGCCATTTACTTCTTCGTATGGATCAAATTACTGTTTAGTGTTCTTTGATTTTCACCTGGAAGACTCCCATTAATTTAATGTAAAGCTCTTTTGCTCACAACAGATACTTTCAGTTTTTGTTAATATGGGAATATCTTAATTTTCTCTTAATTTTTGAAGGTTAATTGTGATATTTATAGAATATTTTTTATAGTTTTTTCCCCCACAACTTTGATTATGTCACTTCACTCTTTGGGAGCCTTCAAGAGTTTTGATGAAAACTCAGCTGTTAATCTTAGGGAGACTCTCTCTTGTGCATGATAAGTCAATTTTTCTTGATTCGTTTTAAACTTCCCTTTCTTCCTCTTTCAGTAGTTTGGCTGTGATGTTTCTAGAGGTGTATATCTTTGAGTTTATCTTCCTTCAAATGTGTTGAGCTTGTTGGGAGTGCAGATTAATATTTTTCATCAAATGTGGCAAATATTCTTTCTCTCCCTTTCTCTCTCTCCTCTTCTGGGTTCATAATATGTATGTAGTGTCATGCTGGTTGGTGTCACAGAGGTCTCTGAGGCTTTGCTGATTTCTCTTCATTTTCTTTTCCTTTCCCCACTTTCCATAAACTGGGTTATTTCATTTGACGTGTCTTCAAGTTCACTGACTCTTTCTTCTGCTCAAATTTAATCTAGAGCCTTTGCAGTAAATTTTTTTTCAGTTATTGTACTTTTTAGGTACAGAAATTGAAATTAGTTCTTTTAAAATTATCTCCAACTCTCTGTTGATATTGTCTATTTGTTGACACATCATTCTCATTCTTTCCTTTAATTATGTAAGCATGATTTCCTTTAATTCTTTGAATATATTTAAAATAGCTAATTTAAATTATTTGTTTTTAGTAAGTCAAAAGTCTGGGCTTCCTTATGGGTAGTTTCTCTTGATTAACATTATTTTCCTTAAGTACAGGCCAGTGTTCTCTGTGTGTCTAAATTTCTTATTGGAAAGGATACATTTAAAATAATATAGTGTGACACCTCTGAAAGTTAGATCATATCCCAATCCCCAGGGTTTGTTGTAAGTGACTTTTGTTGTTTGTGTTTGAATTCCTGAACTAATTCTGTGTTAAAGTCTGTAGTTTGTGTTGAAGCCTTTGATAGGTTAGCTTAGTGTTCAGCTAATGATTGGTCAGTGAATTTATGAAATAATTTGAACCTGTAAGTCTCTCAGCTTTGCCAAACGGCTTTCTGTATGTGTTGAGTCATTTCTTAAATATTCAGCCAGTTAATTTACAACTCTGCCTTACCACTCTCTTCCTGTTTATATAGGGCCTCAAATTCAGGCAGAAGAGAAAGAGGATTTTTTATGGGCAAACACACAACCCAGAGTCTGCATATTTTTCTTTGCATGAACGTGTCTTTCTAGATTTCTATGAAGGGTTTGCATCTTTGTAAAGACCCGTTTAGACATGTCATCCTCTAGTCTGTCACCCCCCCCCCTTTATTTAACTAAGTGTTTTGGTCCATCTCTTTATAACTCTAATTTGTACATTGCCCTAGGTCACCATAGTCTTAAACAATTTCAGATGATTGTTTTTGACAAATGCTCGCATGGCAGCATTGTTTGCAGAGAATAAACTTTGGGTTAAGCCAAGTAAACATAAACTCTAAGAGTGGAGCTTTCTATATCTGTCAAACTGGATAAATAGTGATAATTTTCTTGTTAACCTCTAATACCTTTCTGCCTTCTCCAGTGGCTGCTAAACTGTTGATATCATAGGTACCATAGTTATGAGGCTGTTGGTTTTCAGTGGTTATCGCAAAGCTGGAAAGAAGGTGATTTGATTAGAATAACTTTATATACCAAAAAGTTAACTGGTTTTTTAAGTAAAAATTCACTCGTTTTTCTTCAATAGACAGCCCTCAGATTGTTAGAACTTTAGTTAATTTAGATAGTATCTGAGATACATATATATATATATACACACACACATATATATGTTCAAAAAACTTATATCCAGAATATATAAAGAAATTTTATAGCTCAATAATAAAACAAGCAACATAATTAAAAAACAGGCAAAAGTTTGAACAGACCCTTCATGAAAAAAATATGACAAATGCCCAATAAGTACATGATAAGATAGCACCATTAATCATCAGGAAAATCCAAATTAAAACTTGTTAAATACCCCTATATACCCATTAGAATAACTAAAATTAAAATGCAGAAGTAATCAGATGTTGGAAAGTATGTGGACCAACTGATATTCTCATACATTGTTAATAGGAATACAAAATGGTACAATTGTTATGGAAGACAGTTTGACCTTTTCTTGTATAATTTAATTAATAGGCACTTACCAATTAACTATTCATTGTGCTCCTAGAGTGCACGCCTTGGGAGAAGTGAAAACATATGAACCAGAAAGACTTTTGCATGAGCATTTATAACAGTTTTTATGAAAAGCTAGAAACATTGCAAATGTCCTTGAATAGGTGAATGAATGAATTATGGTATATTTATAAAATGTGATACCACTTAGCAACAAAAGGAATGAATTACTGATTAATAAATTATCAAGACATTGTGCAGATTTAAACAAGTTAGAAGTAAAAGAAGATATTCTGTATAATTCTGTAGATAAGTATAGTGATAAACAAATTTTAATCTATGTAACATGAATTAGTTATTAACTAGTCAGTCCCATTTATGTTCTACCCCATTCCCATAAAACTTCAATTGCCTCATAGGCACTATTCAACTACATTCTTAAATGAATTAGAAAAAGATGAAGGGAAAACATTATAGAAAACACATGAATAAATAAGTAGTTGATGGAGAGAGAACTGACAAAGATAGTTTGGAAAATTACAAGAGAGTGGCTTTGTGGGTGGGAATGGGGAAATATCAGGGAGGATATAAGGGTGAGTTTACATGGTTTGCAGTGATACAGTGAACTTTAGAATGATAAGAAAATAAATGTCCTATCCATGACAAGCATTTCTAGGTTATCTGTTGATTCTTTGTAGTCAAGAAATTTCCCAACACTTTTATTTAAAATATATGAGGCTTTCCTGGTACTTCCCTCAGTACAGAGGCCAAATAAATGAGACACTGTTTTCATGAAGAGCTGTTAATTTGTATTTGTATTTTAGTGCATGTGACTTGCTGCATTGTCTCATTTTCTGGATTTGTTTATAAGATGAGGATGGTAATATCAATCTTTAGATACTTGGGAAGGGTAAATGAAAGGTATTTGTGCAAAGCTTTTCATAAACATTTTCAAGCTCTGTGTAGATATAAGGGTAGTGTTTTGAAGTCTCTGAAATCTGGAGAAGAGTGTTGGTGCAAATAATGAAAAGGGGAATGAATGTAACTCCTTTCTCTATGCCTTTACTTACAAAATATTATAAGTGTTGAAAATTATAATATTTGTGGTTTCTGAAATGTTTATATAATTCTAAATGAGGAGTCATTTATAACTGTACTTAGCTTAGCTCAATTTATGAAATCCTGGTGTTTGTGAAAGGGCAATATAATGAATAGCATATTTAATTTCCCAGAGTCAAGCAGAGTGCATGGGAACTTCTGGGCTTGCTATTTTTTTTTTTTCGCTGCTGGCCAAAGAGGCCAAAGAAAAGGTTTTCAGATATGGAACCAGTTTTGTTTTCTCTTTGCTGATGAAATGTGGAAGGCAGTGTATGCATACTCCTCTCATATTTATGTGGCCTAGATTTGAAGTGAAAATGTGATTCTAATATGTGGAAATTTGAAAAGGCATGGTAACCTGGTCTGCAGTCTCCAATCTCTGTGAAGTATTTTTTTATTATTATTGCCAATGATGTATTCAAAGGATCAAGGTTCTAAATAATGAAAATAAGAACTTCTGAAAATGGGACATAGACAAGAAGATAATAAAACTCTTTGCAGGTTTATCTGTTCCAGACAAATGCCTGAGCATGTTTTATTGTGTTTAACCATGATAATCTAACCATGATAAATTTTCACTGAAAGGGATAGGTACCGTTGTTTATATTGTCTCTCCTTTGTTAGGGTGAGAGCAAAACCGTTCTGTAGCTTGTATATCTGATAGATATGAAGTTGGAGGATGGTGAAACTAAGGAGTGAAAGAAGAAATAGGAAAGGGGGAACAAAAATTACAAGAAGCTTGATATTTCCTAGAATATGGTCTTACTGTGTTACTTTAGTTGGTGAGAGCAGTGCTCTTCAAACTCTAAAGAGCATGTGCATACCCTGGGGATTATATAAAAATGCAGCTTCTGAGTCAGCAAGTCTGGGGTGTGACCTGGGAATATGTATTTCCATTAAGCTCCCAAATGATGATGGTACTGGTGGCCTGAGAACCACTCTTGGAGTAGCAAAGTTGGAGGTTTGACTGGAGATCTTGGTGAAGGTCATATTTTAAAATTTTTGAAAAAGATAATTTGTCATAATGGTAGCTAATTGTGTTTAATTTTACATCATCAGTAAACTTTTGTATAATAAAATTTAAAATCATTGACCCAAAATCACATTCATATGTCTGGCATACCACCCTCAATTTTTTCATCAACTATTTCCTTATTTTAGATCCCTTAGTAAATATTCAGTGAGGAAGTTAAATTTGTGTTTCTGCCAGATAGAACCTTCACCAAAGCTGCCATTTGGTTAATAAGTTAAAGTGTTCTCTATGCGGTCATAGGAAAGGCCCCAGAAAGGCAGACAGACCACTAGGCTTCTAGTTCCAGCTCTCGCAGCTAGCTCTGGAACCTGGAACTATTTTTTTTTTCTTTGTAAAATGACTGTGAATATTTGTTTAGTAGACTTGAGGAAGTATCTTGTCCATTGTCCATATAGGCACTCAAAAAAGCTTAATGAGACTCTTAAGAGTAGAACTAAGCAGCTTTAGGTCTCACAGGTCACATAGGACAGGGATTGAGGATAAAGCATGTCCAATAACTAAAATGGAGGACTTCACTAAGCTGCCCTACTTCATTTTTAGTGTGTGATTTTAGTTGCTCAAATCTTCTGTGAAAGTTCTGATTTTTCTTTAACATCTTCCAATGCAATTTGCTGCCTGCTGGGAGTACTTCCCTTTGTTTTTCTCCCTGTCTGTCCTAACAGAGATGAGGAAATCAGGCAAAAGGCTGCAGTGTTGACCATCTCTCCCATTTCCCTTCCTTTGCAGATTATTCCTCTGCTGTTCAGAAATTTTCTCAGACATTGCAGTCCTTTCAGTTTGATTTCATTGGAGACACTCTGACTGATGACGAGATTAACATTGGTAAGTGTTCAGCTATTTGTAGCCATGTGACTCTCAAAGCAGGTCTGAGAAAAAGCAGCCTCCTTGGTGAATATAGAGAACTTAGGCACCTTTTATCTCCCATTGTCACCTGTTGTCCTAAGTTCCTGGGAGACTGCTCAAGACACATTGAGGAACATTCCTTCCTAGTCCCCCATTTCCTCCTCATACAAAAGCAATAAAAAGATAACTGTACTGGTGGTACAGTGGATAAGAATCTGCCTGCCAATGCAGGGGATATGGGTTCAATCCCTGGTCCCAGAAGATTTCACAAGCCTTGAAGCAACAGGACCATGTGCCCACGTGCTGCACCTACTGAAGCCTGTGCACCTAGAGCCTGTGCTCCGCAACAAGAGAAGCCCCCACAATGAGAAGCCTGTGTACCACAATGAAGAATAGCCTCTGCTCACCACAATGAGAGAAAGCCCACATACAGAAAGAAAGTCCTAGCACAACCAAAAATAAATTAATAAATAAAATATTAAAAAAATATCCTTTAAGCCTCCATTTAGGTCTTTGACTCAGTCTGCAGGGGGATTTTTCTTTTACAAAATCTAAAACACGAAAATGGGGCTTCCCAGGTGGCACAGTGGTGAAGAATCCACTTGCCAATGCAGGAGACGCAGGTTTGATCCCTGAGTCAAGAGTATCCCCTGAAGAAGGAAATGGTAAACCATTCCAGTATTCTTGCCTGAAAAATTTCATGGACAGAGGAGCCTGGTGGGCTACAGTTCATGGGGTCACAAAACATTCAATACGACTGAGCAAAACACATGAAAATAGATATTTTTTGGTGAAGAATGAAAATTAATTTTTTGGTTTATTTTCCAAAATAATTCAGAATAATAAATTGCTCTTCTAAGGAACAAATCCCCTAGAAAGTTTAATATTAGCATTTATGTATGTTTACTTTTCAGGCAACAGGAGATTTGGCATCTCTCTTGGGAACTGAATTTAATGACTTGCCTTAGTGTTTTCCTCTGTAAAATGTGGCCAATATGTATCTCTCAAAGATGTTATAATTAGGAAATTGAACAGTGGAAATAAAAAGAGCTTTGTGTTTGTGGCAGTTATGAAGTTAAAGTAGTATCAGCAAAGTATAAGTCTTCCCTGATAAAGAATCTGCTTGCAATGCAGGAGACTGCCATTGTAGGAGATGCAGGTTCAATCCCTGGGTCAGGAAGATCCCCTGGAGAAGGAAATGTCAACCTACTCCAGTATTTTTACCTGGAAAATCCCATGGACAGAAGAGCCTGGTGGGCTACAGTCCATGGGGCAAAATATGGCTCACAGACTTAACTGAAACACAGTTAAATATTATTTGTGAGTAGTTTTGTATTATAACAGCATTGAGTAGTAGTTTCAGAGACTACATGGTTTTCAGAGCCTCAAATATTTGCTGTCTGGCCATTTAAAAAAAGTTTTGTAACCAGTGATTTAAAGAGTTAGCATAAAGCATTTGCTAGATGAGAGCACAGAACTGTTATGAATGATCTAATGTCACTGAAATAATTATGTGTATGAACCCAAGAGATAAAATATAAAAAATGTATTATTATTATATTAAATGCTTGTTCAGTAAATATGAATAATATATAAGTGTATAGAATATGAAATTACCTATACTAATAAGGTATTCCAACATAGAACTGTTTTGTGTGTATGTAATTTAGTTCATACTAAATATATGATCTTATCTAATTTTAATCTAGCATTTCATCAAGCATTTTCTCATATCATTTAAAAATCTTTGAATGCTTCATGGGATTGTGGGACAAGGACATTGTTTCATTCATTTCTATTTCCCTAGCATGTAGAGGAGTACCTAGCATATAGTAGATACTCAATACATGTTTGTTGAATGAATGAGTAGTGGATGCATTTGAGATTCATTATTATAGGAGTTATACTTTACATGCTGTTCAACTATTGTTAGAAATTTGGCTTATTTCTAATTTTTCATGATTATAAATAATACTGCATAAATAATATTTTTATGAGATTGATGACTAATGTTTTAGATATAAGTGGCAGTGTAACTAGTGAGGCAGACATTTGTATTTGGATGATTTCTTTATTCATGCCACTTCATTCTCCTTCTGCATATCTATTTTGGTTTGAGGGCATGGCTTATTTAAAGGTTAGTATTGTGAGGGTTAGATAGCCCAAGTTTGAGTTCTAGTTTCTCGACATATTAGGTTATGTAATCTTGGCAAGTAACTTCACCTCTATGAGTATAACATTTCTCATCTGTAAAATGGGAGTGAGGTAATCAGTGCCAAGTCTTCACAGTGTCTAAATAAATGTTAGCTATTTAATCATAGTTGTTACTATAAAGTTTGATTACTTTATACTTTTTAATGGACTGAATGTTTTTGTGTCCCAGGGAGGGAGGCTTGTTAAAGAGGAGAAGTTTCCAAACACCAGGAAACCCTCTCACTGGCAGGTCTGTGGGGAGTTTTGGAATCTCAGAGGGCAATATATCTGGGACGAAAAAGTAAATAAAACCCATAGATTATGTGACTAACCACAGCTCCCAGCAGAGAAGTAGCCCATACACTTGTGTCTGCCACCAGCAAGTGGGGGCTGAACAGGGAGGTGCGGGCTGCCCTGCTTAGGGTAAGGACCGGGCCTGAATGCCAGACGAATGGATAAAAAAGTAGTGGTACATATACACAATGGAATATTACTCAGCTATGAAAAAGAATGCATTTGCATCAGTTCTAATGAGGTGAGTGAAACTGGAGCCTATTATACAGAGTGAAGTAAGTCAGAAAGAAAACACCAATACAGTATATTAATGCATATATATGGAATTTAGAAAGATGGTAACAATGACCCTATATGCGAGACAGCAAAAGAGACACAGATGTAAAAACAGAATTTTGGACTCTGGCAGAAGGTGAGGGTGGGATGATTTGAGAGAATAGCATTGAAACATATATATTATCATATGTGAAATAGATCGCCAGTCCAGGTTTGATGCATGTAACAGGGTGCTCAGGGCTGGTGCGCTGGGATGACCCTGAAGGATGGGATGGGGACGGAGGTGGGAGGGAGGGTCAGTTTGGGGAACACATGTACACCCATGGCTGATTCATGTGAATGTATGGCAAAAACCACTACAGTACTATAAAATAATTAGCCTCCAATTTAAATGAAAAAAAGAAAAAGAAAGCAGAACATCCAACCAAAGAGCCTGATTCTCAAAACTTAAGATCATATGGAACTTGCCTTGCTAAATTTTGGGCTTGCTTGGGACCTATCAGTCCTTCTTTCTTTTTTCCCTTTTGGAGTGGCAATGTCTATCTTATGCATGTCCCATCATTGTATTTTGGAAGCACGTAACTTGTTTGTTTTCACAGATTGACAGCTAGAGAGCAATTTTGCCTGCATATAATTTGTACCTTGAGTCTCACCCATATTTAATTTAGATATTTAGATAAAATTTTGAACTTTAGAACTAAGAGTTAATGCTGGAATGAGTGAAGACTTGTAGGGCTGTGGGGATTAAATTTATATATTTTACATGTAAGAAGAATATGGATTTTGTCAAGTAGGGGATGGGATGCAACAGGCTAAATGTAACTCCCCAAATTCATTTGAAACTTATCCCCAATGTGATTGTACCAGGAAATAGAGCCTTTGGGAAGTAATTAGATCATGAGGGTGGAGCCCTTATGAATGGGATTAGTGCCCCCATAAAAGGGATCCCAGAGAAATTTCTAGCTCTTTTTCCATCATATTAGGATACAATGAGAAATTAGTAGTTTATAAGCCAGAAAAGGGCATGCTCCAGAACCCAAACATGCTGACACTCTAATATTGGTCTTCCAGCCTTCAGAACTATGAGAAATCTCTATTTTTATAAACCATCCTATCTTTGGTGTTTTGTTGTAGCATCCCAAACTAAGTAAATTATTTTCTTAAAAATAACTACTGTTTACCTATCACTTGGGCTTCCTATTAGTGCTAGTGGTAAAGAACCCACCTGCCAATGCTCTTTGGAGACTGAGATGTAATTTTCGACATCCTACTGGGAAGCTATTGTTGGGAAAGAACAGTTGTTTGGGAAGAGGAAATAGTTGAGTGTTCCATGCCTTCTAATTGCCAGCCCTACTGTCTCTGAGTCAGTGCATCTTCTTTTTCACTGGAAAACTGGTAAAAGTACAGTTACTTTCACTGTATGGAATGGAATGGAATTTTGAGTTGAGCTTTTAGGTTTCACATTACATTGTGAAGAGGGCTTTGCAGTTCTCTCCATAATTGATTTTTCATGATTGCTGCAAGAGATAATCAGTAGCATTAACCCCATTGTAGATACCAGCTGAACAACAGAGATGGTAATAATTTCTAGGGAAAGTCTGAAGCTTCTCTGAACAGTTTCTTTTGTTGATTAACAGCTTTTAGGTCTCACAGTCTATATATAACAGAGACAAGTGAGAGGAAGTGTCTGACTGCCCTGACTATGACATTTGTCACTACTTTAGAGTATGACATCTATACTTTCAACTGGCATTGACTGACCTTTTCTCTATCTATATGGCCCAATAACTAGAGGAAATTCTAAGTATTTAGGTAGTGTGTGTCTGCTTCAGATTTGAGGTTTAGTTATTGGCTATGAGGTCTTGAAAAATTATTTGCGTCTCTATTTTCCTCATTTGTTAAGTAGAGAGTATAAACTACTTCCCAGAATTGTGAGGAGTAAATCATATAAATAAATATATCTGAGGGTTTATATAAATCCTTTTTCTCAGTGTCCAGTGATCCTACTAGGAAGGTGGAGAACGTAATTTTTGGAGAAAGATGTTAGTTTGAAATTATTGCCCGAGTTAATTACAAAATGAAAAGGTAAAAAAAGTCAATGTTTTAAGGGAACTTAGAATCTAATTCAGTTAATCTTAATATAGATTCATATCAGAATTACCTGGAAAGCTTGTTGATCCAGAGTCTCAGGACCCATCTTAAGTGAAATGAATCAGTTTATTTATGCCTGGAGAAAGAAAAAGCAGTGTTTTCAAGTCTCAGACTGCAAATCAAATTTATAATCTCATCATTGTAATATATTCGACAAAAGTCCTTTGTAGACCAAGCAGGTCAATTTAAAATCAGTAGAAGTTCCATCAGCCACCCATTACTGCTTTATAGGAGCAGAAGACTCAGGAATTCCTACATTGTCTATTCCCCCTAGCCCCCGCACTTATGTTCAACATGAGTATTATTAATTGCCAACAACTCACAGGTAATCATAAACCTGACTGGAATAAAGCAGGGCTTAAGAAATACTCTCTTGAGGATGTTTGTTATTGTTTTTCTGTAAAATCAGTTAGACCATCTTTTTAGATTGTGAAGGTCAGTTGTTTTAGGGTCCTGAAATTCAGCTATCCTAAAAGAAGAGGGATGCTCTAAATGAAAAAGAAAAATATTAATATAAAAGTAAAAATTATTTTAATTTTATTTTTGTTGAAGTATACTTAATTTATAATGTATTAATTTCTGTTATACAGAAAAGGATTGTGTTATATATGTACATATATATATATATTATATATAATCTTTTTCATATTCTTTTCCATTATGTTTTATTATAAGAAACTGAGCATATTAATAGTTGCCTGTTGTATACAGTAGGACCTGGTTGCTTAATACAAAAAGTTTCTATTACAGAAAGGAGACGTGAATTGAACTCTGAGGGTCCAGCGATTTCTAAGTGGTTGGTAGTAGAAATTTATTTTTGATTACATAGTGTCACTCATTGGAGTTTCTTGAAACTCTCAAGGTAGGATGCTAGTCTTCTAGGTGACATTGTCCACAGTCCTGGCATTCTTTCCTATAAGGGCATATATGAATTGCACATTTTACCAGACTTCCTTAATTCAGATAGTGGTTTGTCCAGGGAAAATTTTAGCCCATTGCATGGTCTGCTATGGTGGCAAGAACTTAGAGACTTATATCAAGTCATCAGATTTTAGTTCATAGATCTTCAGATCATGAGGAAAGGGTCAGTTGCATGGTGACCTGGAATCCTTATAGGGATCTGGATCATCAAGTCTTGGTTCTCTCTGATTCCAGGTCAGATGAGAAGGGGAAATTTAGGATTGCTAGTTTGGAGGATTATAACTAGATACTGGAAGAAATAGAAGGGATTGAAGATTTGCTAAATATTTATATCTTGGGTAAAGTAGCAGGATCCAATTCAGTTTACAGATGGATACCAAAACTGTTTTGTTTTGTTTTGTTTTACAAAAGGGGAGCAAGTCATTTGAATCTCAACCAGACAAGACTGAGTGTGCGTCCTTAGAGGTTACCCTCCAAGAGGTGCAAATGTTCAGCTAGCTCAAAGACAAAGAATAGGGCAAACCTCTGATAATCCAAAAGGATGTGATCTAGACAATGCATCATTTTCCATTGAAACACAAAAGTTCTCCATTTTGATTAAAGTTAATCTCAAAGAAATAATATTCTTGATTAAAAATAAGGCTGATCTCATTAAATTTGGCCTAATTATTTGTAGTTGCAGCAAGGATAATCATTTGTTATATGGGTCTCTTTAAGTTTGCATTGCTGAAAATTTTCAAGGATTGTAGAGTGGACTTTTTAAAACTTGGCTGAGAAGTCCAGCCAAGAATTATCCACCAGATTTCACCTGCAGAACCTAAAAATTTGAGCAAATTCTTCTCTAGATAGGCAAAATATCCTGAAGTTTCGGTTCTGCCAGGAAGAGACTTTCCTTACTCAACTATAAGGCCAGGAACTCTGCAAGCGAGGTATTAACCTGGTTTTCCCAAGAGGGCTTTGTAATCATTGTTGGCCCCATAGTCAACCTTGCTCATTGAAAGTATCCAGTCATATCCACTTCAATGAGCATCATTTCAGATATGTCATTGCAGGTAAGGCCTTGGTTGCATAAACTAATGTTTCCAATCATTTCCTAATAATAAAGAGGACAGACCCTAATTAAACCTATGTAAATAATTTTACTGTTGTGTAAATGAGGGTATTTAATTTGAATTTCTGAATCCTGGAGGGGATTTGGCAGAGATAATTTGACTTACAAATGTAGTTAACGAGTGAAAGTCATTTCATACCCGCTTACAATAGCGTAATCTAAATTGTTATGTTATAATATTTATAACTTACCAAATCTATATCTGTAGTTACAGAATAAGAGAAATGGGTTCCTTTATGTATTCAAAAATAGAACTTTATAGCATCAGTATTCCCATGGACAGAGGAGCCTGATGGGCTCCAGCCCTATGGGATCACAAATATGAGACATGACTTAGCAGCTAAGTCACAGCCACATCAGTAATATTCCAGACGAAACCCTCAGTCATCCTTTATTAATTCATTCAGTCCTATGTAGTTCTTGTTTTACTAGACCTTGCATTAGAAAACCCATAAATTCATCTGATCCTTGATTACAGTTCTCAGAATCCTGACTCAGCTCAGTGGTATGATCTCAAAGTTTTTTAAAGGGTTCTATTAGAAGCCTGTACACAAAAGGATTGGTATAGTCCTTTTCTCTGGGGTTCTGAGAAAGTCCTTCTTTATTAACGGTGAAGTACTCTGGCCTGTAAACAATTGCAAGTGCTTTCAGGGATGCATTAGATTAAAACATAAAGTTATATCTATAGATGAGGAAAAGATTTTCATAGCTGTGGCTAACTTTCCACTAGGCATTTTCAAAAGTGAGAGATATGATGAGAGTTCATTATAAGAATAATAATGCAACAGACAAGGACTTGTGGCTATTTCTGTGTTATACAGAATAAATAAAGTCAATCTAAAAAAGGTTATGGACAAAATATTTATGAATATAATGATTTCTATCTCCAAGGAAGGGTGGATGTTACATCTAATTTATAAAATGGGTGAATATAATCTTTAGAAAAAAATCTTCAGGTACAAGGTAATAATAATAGCATAATATACCAACCATATAGTTAGAATATACCACAAATACATTAAAAATATCATGCAAAGAGAATCAATAATCTGGGGTAGTCCTAAACATCTCTATATTAGTAAGAGTCCAACAGTAATAGAAATGAGTCCCCAATTAAAACCACTGATTTGCAGACACTAAATTCAAATTAAGGAATTAACATTACATTCAAGTTAACATTAAAAAATAAATTAAAACTGATAAGACTATACTATTTTCTAGTATCAGGCAAGTAAGCACCAAAAAACATATCATGGACAATGAGAACATTGGTAATTTTCTAGGAACTTCCTTTCAACATATAATGCCTGAAATATGTGTATTAAAACATTTTACCTATACACATTTAACCCAGGGAAGGCTAAGCATTTCTTTGATTTGATAGTGTTTCCTATGCAACACAAATTATAAAATCAAAATACCCAAACTGTGCACTGGCCAGTTTAAGAAGGCGGTTGTATGCAAACTCTTGTCATAGGGAAGACCTTCATTAATGAGGAACATTTTAAAGAAAAGGAAGGATACTTGGGGGTATTATAGAGGCAAGTAAACAAGAACGTCATCTGTGAGTCTTGAGAGCTGGAGATAGTAGAGATGGAGATAGGTCTTATATGTGAGGGCAGGATGGTCCTTTGTGGTTTGTTGTTTTTCAGAACATGAAAGGATATTTCTTAATAGTCTCTGCTATCCTGGAGCCCAGAGCTCAGAATAAGTTCAATGTTGTCAGTGTTCTAGGATTCACAGTACAGGGCATAACCCAGAGTGCTTTCAAAGGGAAGTGCCAGCTCTTGGGGCCCTCTTAATTCCCATGGTGGTGTTGATTGAAGAAGATGACACCTTTGCAGAATGCGGATACTGCAAAACATGAGTGTCACCCTCTCCAGTTCTCATGCTATGCTTCTCACCAGACTTATCTGTAGACTGCTGCTTAGGTGAGTAAGTGGTCTAAAATAATCCCAACATATCACTGGTTGTGAATGGGGAGATCAAGTGAAGACAATGTCAGTTTCTCAGGAACATCCTTCAAGAAGCTCAGGCTTCAGGCCTGTCTGCCATTCACTCCTGCCTCATCATAAAGGTCACATAGACTTTTTTTATTTAAAAAAGATATATTTATTTATTTATTTTGCTGCATTGGGTCTTAGTTGCAGCATGCAGGACGATCATTGCATCATGTGGGATCTTTCTTTGTGGTGCATGGACCCTCTAGTTGTGGTGAGCAGGCTCGGTAATTGTGGTGCATTGGGTTAGTTGCTCTGCAGAATGTGGTAATTTTAGTTCCCTGACCAGGGATCAAACCCACATCCCTTGCATTGCAAGGTGGATTCTTAACCACACGACCACCAAGGAAGTCCCCACATAGACTCTTGTAATTGCACACTCTCAACTTTCCTCTCTATCCTGTCTTTGCCACCATCTTATATCCCTGGTAATAACACTTCTAACACCTTGGCTCACTGGTTCTCTATGGAGAGTTGATAAGAATTAGGCATATGGTCCTTTAATTGGCTGGATATGGGTAAAGATTTTGACCTACCCATTTATTAACTATGTGATCTTAGTTTTCACTTAAAAAATGAAGATTGAATTTATTGGGATTTGTGTATTTTAATAGAAATATGGAAACAGAAAAAATTGAATATTAAAGGCTTCATTTGCTGAGTACTACTATGTGTAAAAAGGTTTACATAAATTATCTGATTTTCAGAGCAATTCTTAAGATATTGAGACTAAGTTCAGGAAATATTTTCAGATGACATGATACTATACATCAAAAGATGCCACCAGTAAACTACTAGAGCTCATCAAAGAGTTTGGTAAACTTGCAGGATACAGAAGTAATATACAGAAATCTGTTATGTTTCCATACACTAACAACCAATTTTCAGAAAGAGAAATGAAGGAAATAATCCCATTGAAACTACTGCATCAAAAATAATAAAATATCTAAGGATATAAACCTGTCAAAGGAGGCAAAAGACCTGTACATGAAAGATTATAAGACACTGATGAAAGAAACTGAAGATGGCACAAACAATTGAAAAGATGTGGATTGGAAAAATTAAATAATCAAAATAAGCATACTACCTGAGACAGTCTATAGAGTCAATGAAATTGCTATTAAAATACTAGGGACATTTTTCACAGAACTAGAATAAGTAATTTTAAAATTTGTATGGAAACACAAAAGATCCCAAATAACCAAAGGAATCTTGAGAAAGAAGAAGAAAGCTGAAGGAATTGCACTCTCAAACTTCAGACTATATAAAACACTTGAAGACTGGAGTGCTGTAGTTCATGTGGTCACAGAGTTGGACATGACTTAATGACTGACCAACAGAAACAACTATCAAAAAATATGATATTGCACAAAAACAGACAAATAGATCAATGGACCAGTATAGAGCACCTTGGGGAAAAAAAAAACACATATGATCAAGAAAGGAGGCCAGATCGAAAATGAAGAAAAGAAAATCTCTTTAATAAGTGGTGCTGGGAAAACTGGACAGCTTCATGTAGAAGAATGAAATTCTCTAACACCATATTTAAAAATAAACTCAAAATGGATTAAATACATAAATGTAAGACAGAAAATGTAAAACTACTTGTTGTTCAGTCACTAAGTCTTTTCTGACTCTTTGCAACCCCATGAACTGCAGCACATCATACTTCCTTGTCCTTTACTGTCTCCCAGAGTTTGCTCAGATTCATGTCATTGAGTCAGTGCTGCCATCAAACTGTCTCATCCTCTGTCACCCCCTTCTCCTTGGGCCCTCAATCCTCCCCAGCATCAGGGTCTTTTCCAAAGAGTCGGATCTTCACATCAGAAGAACAAAGTATTGGAGCTTCAGCATAATTTCAGTTCAGTTCAGTCACTCAGTCTTGTCCAACTCTTTGTGATCCCATGCACTGCAGCATGCCGGGCTTACCTGTCCCTCACCAGCTCCTGGAGCTTGCTCAAACTCATGTCCATCGGGTCAGTGATGCCATCCATCCCCTGTCATCCCTTTGTCCTCCCACCTTCAATCTTTCCTAGCATCAGGGTCTTTTCCAATGAGTCAGTTCGTCACATCAGGTGGTCAAAGTACTGGTGCTTCAGTTTCAGCATCACTTTCCAATGAATATTCAAGGTTGATTTCCTTTAGGATTCACTGGTTTGATCTCCTGGCAGTCCAAGAGACTCTCAAGAGTCTTATCCAACACCAGAGTTTAAAAGCATCAATTCTTCGGCTTCTTCAGCACTCAGCTTTCTTTTTTTTGGTTGTTTCTTTTTTTAAATTTTAATTGGAGGATAATTGCTTTACAGTATTGTGATGGTTTTTGCCATATATAAACATGAACTGTCTTTCTTTATAGTCCAACTTTCACATCCATACATGATTACTGGAGAAATCATAGCTTTGACTAGACATACTTTTGTCAGCAAAGTCATGTCTGCTTTTTGATTTGCTACCTAGGTTCATCATAGCTTTTCTTCTAAACAGCAAGTGTCTTTTAATTTCATGGCTGCAGTACCCATCTGGAGTGATTTTGGTGCCCAAGAAATAAAGTCTCTCACTGTTTCCATTGTTCCCCCATCTATTTGCTATGACGTGATGGGACCAGATGCCATGATCTTAGTTTTTTGAATGTTGAGATTTAAGCCAACTGTTTCACTCTCCTCTTTCACTTTCATCAAGAGGGTCTTTAGTTTCTCTTCACTTTCTGCCCTAAGGGTGTCATCTGCATATATGAGGTTATTGATATTTCAACCAGAAATCTTGATTCCAGCTTGTGCTTCATCCAGCCCAGCATTTCACATGATGTATTCTGCATATAAGTTAAATAAGCAGAGTGACAATGTATAGCCTTGATGTACTCCTTTCCCAATTTTGAACCAGTCCATTGTTCCATGTCCAGTTCTAAATGTTGCTTCTTGACCTGAATACAGATTTCTCAGGGACAGGGAAGGTGATCTAGTATTCCTATCTCCTGAAGAATTTTTCACAGTTTGTTGTGATTTACACAGTCAAAGGCTTTGGCATAGTCAATAAAGCAGAAGTAGATATTTTTCTGAAACTTTCCTGCTTTTTCAATGATTGAATGGATGTTGGCAATTTTATCTCTGGTTCCTCTGCCCTTTCTAAATCCAACTTGAACATCTGGAAGTTCTCAGTTCACGTACTGTTGAAGCCTCACTTGGAGAATTTTGAGCATTATTTAGCTAGCTTGTGAGATGAGTGCAATTGTGCAATAGTTTTAACATTCTTTGGGATTGGAATGTGAACTAACCTTTTCCAGTCCTGTGGCCACTGCTGAGTTTTCCAAATTTGCCGGCATATTGAGTGCAACACTTTCACAGCATCATCTTTTAGGACTTGAAATAGATCAACTGGAATTTTATCACTTCCACTAACTTTGTTCGTAGTGATGCTTCCTAAGGCCCACTTGACTTATCATTCCAGGATGTCTGGCTCTAGGTGAATGATCACACCCTTGTGGTTATCTGGGTCATGAAGATCTTTTTTGTATAGATCTTCAGTGTATTCTTGCCACCTCTTCTTAATATCTTCTGCTTCTGTTAGATCGTTACCATTTCTGTCCTTTATTGTGCCCATCTTTACATGAAATCTTCCCTTGATATCTCTAATTTTCTTGAAGGGATCTCTCATCTTTCCCATTCTATTATTTTCCTCTATTTCTTTGCATTGATCACTGAGGAAGGCTTTCTTACTTCTCCTTGCTATTCTTTGGAACTCTGCATTCAAATGGGTATACCTTTCCTTTTATCCTTTGCTTTTAGGTTCTGTTCTTTTCTCAGATATTTGTGTGGCCTCCTCAGACAACCATTTTGCCTTTCTTTTTCTTAAGCACCACATCTTCCAATTCAGGGTTATTTTCCTTTAGGATTGACTGGTTTAATCTCCTTGCTGCGCAAGGAACTCTCAAGACTGTTTTCCAGCACAACAAAGCATCAATTCTTCAGCACTCACTCTTCTTTAGGGTCGAACTTTCATGTATATATATGATTACTGGAAAATTCGTAGCTTTCACTATATGTACTTTTGTTGGCAAAGTGACTTCTCTGCTTCTAATACTCTATGTTTGTCAAATCTTTTCTTCCAAGAGCAAGTGTCTTAATTTCATGACTGCAGTCACTATCCACAGTCATTTTGGAGCCCATTAAAATAAAATTTGTTACTCCTCCTACTTTTTCCCCATATATTTGCCATGAAGTGATGGGACCAGATGCCATGATCTTAGTGTTTTGAATGTTGAGTTTTATGCCAACTTTGTCAACCTCCTGTTTGGCCCTCATCAAAAGACTCCTTAGTTTGTCTTCATTTTCTGCTATTAGATTGTTATCATCTGCATATTTGAGGGTTTAGATATTTCTCCCAATAGTCTTGATTACAGTTTGTGATTCATTCAGCCTAGCATTTCACATGATGTACTCTGCAAAGAAGTTAAATAAGCAGAGTGACAATATACAGTCTTAATGTACTTCGTCCCCAACTTTGAACCAGTCTGTTGGTCCATGTCCGTTTCCAACTGTTTCTTCTTGACCTGCATACAGGTTTCTCATGAGACAGGTAAGGTGGTCTGGTATTCCCATCTCTTTAAGAATTTTCCGCAGATTGATTTGCTCCACACAGTCGAAGGCTTTTTTTGTAGTCAATGAAACAAAAGTAGATATTTTCATAAAATTCCTTGGTTTTTGTACAAAAACAGCCTTCGACTGTGTGTGATCGCTGGTTCTTCTGCCCTTTGTAAATCTAACTTGTACATCTGGAACTTCTCAGTTCACGTACTGCTAAAGCCTGGCTTGAAGCATTTTGAGCATTACCTTAGCATGTGAAATGAGTGAAATTGTACATACTTTGAACATTCTTTGGCATTGCCCTTCATTGAGGTTGAAATAAAAACTGACCTTTTCTGTTACAGTGGCCCCTGCTGAGTTTTCCAAATTTGCTGACATATTAAATGCAGCATTTGAGCACTAAAATTTTTTAGGATTTTAAATAACTGAGCTGGACTTCCATCAGTTCCACTAAATTTGTTCATAGTAATGCTTCCTAAGACCCACTTGACTTCACAGTCCAGTATGTTTGGCTTTAGGTGAGTGACCACACTATTGTGGTTACCCGGGTCATTAAGACCCTTTTTGTATAGTTCTTCTGTATATTCTTGCCAACTTTTTAAAATCTCTTCTGCTTCTGTTAGGTCCTACTTGTTTCTGTCCTTTATCGTGCCCATCATTGCATGAAATGTTCCTTTGGTATCTCCAATTTTCTTGAAGAGATCTCTAGTCTTTCCCATTCTATTATTTTCTTTTATTTCTTTGCATTGTTCACTTAAGAAGGCTTTCCTGTCTCTCCTTGCTATTCTCTGGACATCTGCATTCAGTTGGGTATATCTTTCCATTTCTCCTTACCTTTCGATTTTCTTCTTTTCTCACCTATTTGAAAGGCCTTCTCCAGCAACCACTTTTCTGTCTTGTATTTCTTTTTCTTTCAGATGGTTTTGGTTACCACATGAACCTCCATCCATAGTTCTTCAGGCACTTTGTGTACCAGATCTAATCTTTTGAATCTATTCATCATCTCCACTGTATAATCATAAGGGATTGTACTTTGGTTATACCTGTATGGTCTAGTAGTTTTCCCTACTTTCTTCAAATTAAGTCTGAATTTTGAAATAAGGAGCTCATGAATCTGAGCCACAGTCTGTTCCCAGTCTTGTTTTTGCTGATTGTATAGAGCTTCTCCATCTTCAGCTGCAAAGAATATAATCAATCTGATTTTTGTTTTGACCATCTGGTGATGTCCATGTGTAGAGTCATCTTTTGTGTTGTTGGAAGATGGTGTTTATTTTCTTCAGATTCTTTTCTCATATAGATTATTGCAGCTTATAGAGTAGAGTCCTTGTGTTATACCATAGGTCCTTGTTGATTATCTATTTTATATAGAGTAGTGTGTATATGTTACTCCTGTTTTACTCCTCCCCCACTTTCCACTTTGGTAATCATACTTAAGATTTATTTTCTACGTTTGTGATTCTGTTTCTGTTTTTTAGATAAATTCATTTTTATATTTTTGGATTCCACATAAGTCACACCATATGATATTTGTCTCTCTGTGTCAGAATGCTTCACTTAGTATGATAGTCCCTGTGTCCATCCATGTTGCTACAAATGGCAGCATTTCATATTTTTATGGCTGAGTAATATTACATTGTATATATGTACTACATATACAGATAGCATCTCAAACTCAGTGAACATGAATTTGAGAAAACTGTTGGAGATAGTGAAGGACAGGGGAGCCTGCCATGCTGTTGTTTCTGGGGTTGCAAAGAGTTGTTCATGACTTAGGTATTGAAGAAAAATAACAACATTTATGTACCACATCTTCATTATACTTTCATCTGTTGATGGATATCATGGATATTGTGAATAGTGTTGAAATGAATATTTTTTGCATGTGTCTTTTCAAATTATAATTTTCTCTGGATATTTCCTGAGGAATGGGATTGCTGGATCATGTATATGTGCACATTAGTCTGCTAAGTCTACATCTCCATTGCCACCCTGCAGATTGATTCATCACTACATCTTTCTAGATTCCATATGCATGTATTAATATACAATATTTGTCTTTCTCTTTCTGACTTACTTCACCTCATTAAGACTTCTCAGATGTGTTCTTTTCTATAGCTAAGTTATATTCCATTATATATATATATATATATATATATATATATATATATATATATATATAATCCATTTATCTATCAGTGGACATCTAGGTTGCCTTCATGTTCTAGCTATTGTAAAAAATGCTTCAACAAACATTTTAGTACCTGAGTCTCAGTTATGGTTTTCTCAGGATATGTGCCTTGTCGTGTGATCGTTGGCTTATATGGTAGTTCTAGTCCGAGTTTTTTAGGGAATCTCCATACTGTTCTCCAGAGTGGCTGTATCAATTTACATTAAGAAAATTATAAGACACTGATGAAAGAAATCAGAGATGACACAAATGGTGAGATATACCATATTCTTGAATTGGAAGAATCAATATTGTGAAAATGACTATACTACCCAAAGTAATCTACAAATTCAGTGCAATCCCTGTCAATCTATCAACTGTATTTTTCACAGAACTAGAACAATAGATTTCACAATTTGTATGGAAAGACAAAGAGCCTGCATAGCCAAAGCACTTTAAAAAAGAAGAAAGGAGCTAGAGGAATCAAGCTTCCTGACTTCAGGACTATACTACAAAGCCACAGTCATTAAGACAAAGCCAAAATGCTTTGAAAAAGAAGAATAGAGCTGAAAGAGTCAACATCCCTCAGTCATGTCCGACTTTTTGCGACCCCATGGACTGTAGCACTCCAGGCCTCCCTATCCATGACCAACTCCCAAAGTTAACTCGAGACTCATGTCCATTGAGTCAGTGATGTCATTCAACCATCTCATCCTTTGTAGTCCCCTTCTCTTCCTATCTTCAATCTTTCCTAGCATCAGGGTCTTTTCCAGTGAGTCAGTTCTTTTCATCAGGTGGCCAAAGTACTGGAGTTTCAGCTTTAGCATCAGTCCTTCCAATGAATATTCAGGACTGATTTCCTTTAGGATGGATTAGTTGGATCTCCTTGCAGTCCAAGGAACTCTCAAGAGTCTTCTCCAACACCACAGTTTAAAAGCATCAATTCTTTGTCACTCAGCTTTCTTTATAGTCCAACTGTCTCATCCATGCATAAGTACTGGAAAAACCATAGCTTTGACTAGATAGACCTTTTCTTACCAACAACTTCCCTTACTTCAGGCTATGCTACAAACTTCACTCATTAAGACAGCATGGCACTGGCACAAAAACAGAAATATAAAACAATGGAACAAGTTAGAAAGCACCTATGGACACTTTATCTTTGATAAGGGAGGCAAGAATACACAATGTTGAAAAGACCACATCTTTAATAAGTGGTGCTGGGAAAACTGTACAGCTACATGTAAAAGAATGAAATTAGAATACTTTCTAACACCATATACTGAAATAAATACAAAATGGTTAAAAGATTTAAATTTAAGGCCAGAAATGATCAGGCTCTTAGAGAACATCATGGGCAGTACACTCTTTGACATAGATCACGGCAAGATCCTCACTTAGAGTAATGAGACTATAAAGAAAAGTAAATAAATGGGACTTAATTAAGCTTAAAGCTTTTGCATAGCAAAGAAAATAATAAACAAGCTTAAAAGACAACCCTCAAACTGGGAGAAAATAATTGCAAGCACAACAGCTGACAGTGGATTAATTTCCAAAGTATACAAGCAGCTCATGCAGCTCAATACCAGAAAAACAGACAACTCAATCAAAAAATGAGTGGAAAACCCAAAAAGACATTTTCCCAAAGAAGACTTACAGAAGGCCAACAAACACTTCAAAACATGCTAAACATTGCTTGTTATTAGAGAAATGCAAATCAAAACTACCATAGGGTATCATATCACACCAGTCAGAATGGCCATCATTTAAAAATCTACAAAAAAGTAATGCTGGAGAGGATATGCAGGAAAGGAAACCTTTTTGCATTGTTGATGGGAATCCATCATTTATTGTTTGTAGAGTTTTTTTGATGGCTATTCTCACCAATATGAGGTGATACTTCACTGCAGTTTAGATTTTCATTTCTTTAGTAATTAGAGATGTTGAGCATCTTTTCATGTGCTTTTTGGCCATCTGTATGTAGCTCTATTTTTAGTTTCTTGAGGAACCTCCATACCAATTTATATTCCCATGAAGAGTGTAGGAGAGTTCCCTTTTCTCTATATGCTTTGCATCATTGTTGTAGACTTTTTGATGATTGCCATTCTGACCAGTGTGAGGTGATACCTTATTGCAGGTTAAATTTGCATTTTTCCAGTAATTAGTGATATTAATTATCTGTTCATGTGTTTTGGGCTATCTGTATGTGTTATTTTGAGAAATGTCTATTGAAATATTCTGTCCATTTTTTGATTGGGTTTTTTATTTTTCGATATTGTGCTGCATGAGCTGTTTGTGTATTTTGGACATTAATTCTTGTGATTACAAATCTTTTCTCCCATTCTTTGGGTTGTCTTTTAACTTTGTTTATGGTTTTCTTTTGTGTGCAACAGCTTTTAAGTTTAATTGGGTTCCATTTGTTTATTTCTTTGTATGTTGTTCAGTTCAGTCGCTCAGTCATGTCTTATTCTGCGACCCCATGGACTGCAGCATGCAGGCCTCCCTGTCCATCACCAACTTCTAGAGTTTACTCAAACTCATCTCCATTGAGTCGGTGGTGCCATCCAACCATCTCATCCTCTGTTGTCCCCTTCTTCTCCCACCTTCAATTTTTCCCAGCATCAGGTGGCCATAGTACTGGAGTTTCAGCTTTAGCATCAGTCCTTCCAATGAATATTCAGTACTGATTTCCTTTGGGATTTACTGGTTTGATCTCCCTGCAGTCCATGTGACTCTCAAGAGTTTTCTCCAATACCACAGTTCAAAAGCATCAATTGAATTTTAAACTTTGAAGTGTATGGTGTTAGAATGTCCTAATTTCTTCTTTTACATGTGGCTTTCCAGTCTTCCCAGCACCAATAATTGACAGCCCTGTCATTTTTCAATTGCATATTCCTGCCTTCTTTGTCTTCGACCAATTGACTATAAGTGTCTGGGTTTCTTTCTGGGTTTTCTATCTTGTTCCATTGATCCAGAAGCCTATCTTTGTGCCAGTGCCATACATTTTGTTTCCTGATTCCTCCAGGTCTGTTTTTTTCTTCTTCTAAATTGCTTTGGCTATTTGTAGTCTTTTGTGGTTTCATATAAATTTTAAGAATTTTTTATTCTAGATCAGCAAAAAAAAATTGTTATTTTGATAGGTATTGCATTCAATCAGTAGATTACCTTGGGTATTATAGTCATTTTGACTAAATCAGTTCTTCCAATTGAAGAAAATGGTATATCTTTCCAAATCTGTTTGTGTCATCTTCATTTTCCTTCATTACAGTTTTTGGAGTACTCGTGTTTGGCCTCCCTAGGTAACTTTATGCCTAGGTATTTTATTTTGTTACTGATGTGATGATTTGGGATTATATCCTTAATTTTTGTTTCTGATCTTTTGTTGTTAGTATATAGATATTCAACAGATTTTTTGGTATTAATTTTGTATTTTGCTATTGTACTTAATTCACTGATGATCTCTAGTAGTTTTTTGGTAGTGTCTTTAGGCTTTTTATTTATAGTATCGTATCATCTGTAGCAGTGAAAGTTTACTTTTTCTTTTACAATTTGGATTGCTTTATTTCTTTTTCTTCTCTAATTACTGTGGCTAGGACTTCCAGACTGTGTTGAATAGAAGTGTGAGAATTCAGAGTTGACATCTTGTCTTATTTCTATTCTTAGAGGAATGTTTTCAGGTTTTTTCTATTAAATTTCTTACTATATTGCTTCTGTTTTGCTTTGGTTTTTTGGTCATGGAACATGTGGGATCTTAGCTCCCCAGCAAGAGATCACACCCACAAGCCTTAACTGAAAGACAAAATCTTAATTGGATTGCCACAGAAATACTGTGGAGAGTGTTTTTTTAAATTGTATGTGGGTAGTTAATTTTGTTGAAAGATTTTTCTACATCTATTGAGATGATCATATGGCTTTTATTCCTCAATTTGTTGATAGGGTGTACTGCAATAATTGATTTGTGGATATTGAAAAATGTTTGTATCCCTGTAATATATCCCATGTGATCATGGTGTATGATCCTTTTAATGTGTTTTTGTATTCAGTTTACTGTTATTTTGTTGAACATTTTTGCATCTATATTCATCAGTGATATTGGCCTTTAATATTCTTTTTTGTGGTATATTTGTCAGTTTTGGTATCAGGGTGATGGTGGACTCATAGAATGGGTTTGAGAATGTTCCTTTCTTTGCAGTTTTTTGGCATTGCAGTTTGAAAAGTATAGGTTTTAAATCTTGTATAAATATTTGATAGAATTTGCCTGTGAAGCCATCTTGTCCTGGGCTTTTGACTCTGTGGAGCTTTTAAGTCACAGTTTGAATTTAATTTCTTGTGATTGATCTGTTCATATTTTTTTCGTTTGTTCCTAGTTCAGTCTTTTCTTTTTTATTGTTTTTGTCATACAATGTCATGATATCACCATAGGTTTACATATGCTCTCCCTCCAGAACCCCCCTCCCTCCTCTAGTTCAGTCTTGCAAAGTTGTACCTTTCTAAGAATTTGTCTATTTCTTCTTGGTTTTTCATTTTAATGCCATACAGTTGTTTTTAGTAGTTGTTAATGATTCTTTGCATTTCTGTGTTGTCAGTTGTAACTTCTTTTTCAATCCTGAATTTACTGACTTGATCCCTCCTTTTTTGTGATTCTGGGTAATTTTTATCCATTTTGTTTATATTTTCATTGATCTTTACTGTTGTTTGCTTCATCTCTATTTCATTTATTTCTACTTTGTTCTTTATGATTTATTTCCTTCAACTAACTTTGAGGATATTTTTGGTTCCTTTAGATATAAGGTGAGTTTGTTTATTTGAAAATTTTCTTGTTTTCTTAGGTAAAGTATTATTGCTATACACGTCCCTCTTAAAACTGCTTTTCCTGTTTGCACAGGTTTTGCATCATCATGTTTTCATTGTCAGTTGTCTCTAGATATAGTTTGATTTCTTCTTTGATATCTTCACTGATACATTCATTGATTAGTAGAATATTTTTTAGCCTGCACACGTTGATGTTTTTTTAACAGTTATTTCTTTCTTATAGTTGATTTCTGATATCATAGTGTTGTGGTCTGAAAAAATGTTTGATATTTCAGTTTTCTTAAATTTACTGAGACCTGCTTTTTGATCCAGCATACAATCTATCCTGTCGAATGTTTCATGTGCATTTGAAAAGAATGTGTATTCTGTAGCTTTTGGATTAATAAATATCAGTTAAGTCTAATATGCCATTTAAGGCCTGTTTATTTATTTTCTGTCTGGATGATCTGTCCATTTCTGCAAGTGAAATGTTAAAGACCCTCACTATCATTGTGCTACTGTTTCTCCTTCTATGGCTGTTAGCATTTGCCTTATCTATTGCAGTGCTCCTTTGTTGAGTGCATGTATATGCTGTGCTAAGTCACTTCAGTTGGAGACATTAGAAATGCAGATTTGATCCCTGGGGCAGGAAGATCTCCTGGAGAAAGAAATGACAGCCCACTCCAGTATTCCTGTCTAGAGAATCCCATGGACAGAGGAGCCTGGTCCATGGGGTTGCAAAGAGTGCATATATATTTATAATTTTATATCTTCTCCTTATTGAATTTATCTTGATCATTTTGTCTCTTCTTTGTCTCTTTTAACAATCTATATTTTAAGGCCTATTTTATCAGAGATGAATATTGCTACTCCATCTTTGTTTTGATTATAGATTTCTTGGAATACCTTTTTCCATTCCCTCACTTTCAGTGAAATTAATATCTCTGACAGCATACATACAGGTCTTGTTTTTGTATTTGTTCAGTCATTCCATGTCTTTTGGTTAGAGCATTTGATCCTTTTACATTTAAGTTAATTACTAATATGTGTGTTCTTATTGCCATTATGTCAATTGTTTTGGATTGGTTTTCTTTCTTTCCTCTTTTGTTCTCTTCTCTTAGCTTTTATGACTATCTGTAGTGTTGTGTTTGTATCACTTTTTTATGTATGTATATATCTGTTATAAACTTTTTGCTTACAGTTACCATTAGGTTTTTATATTGACATTTACATGAATATTCAAGATTGTTTTAAATTGCTGGCCTCTTAATTTCAAATGCATTACCAATATCCAGCATTTGTACTCTCCTCATATTATGTTGTTTGGTTTTCATATGTTATTTTTGTGTGTATGGTTTCCTAACTTTATTGTGTGTTTACCTTTACTAATGAGCTTTCCCATTCATAATTTTCTTTTTCCTAGTTGTGACTTTCTTTTTTGCCTAGAGATGTTCTTTTAGCATTTGTTGTAAAGTTTGTTTCCATATCAACTGAACTCTGTTAGTTGTGCTGAATTATGTTAGCTTTTGCTTCTCTGTAAGTCTTTTATTTGTTCGTTGAAACTGAATGAAAGCATTGCTGGATACAGTATTCTTTGTTGAAGGTTCGTCCCTTTCATCACTTTTATTTAATTATTTATGTTTGCCACACCATGCAGCAAGTGGGAGCCTAGTTCCCCAATGACGGATTGAATCCTCGTCCCCTGCACTGGAACCACGGAGTCTTAATCACTGAATCACCAGGAAAGCCCCTCATTCTTTTAAATATATCATTCCATCCCTCTGGCTTGCCAAGTTTCTGATAAAAATCAGCTAATAACTTTATGAAAATTCCCATGTGTTATTTGTTGGTTTTCCCTTGTTTGTTTTAGTATTTTCACCTTATTTTTAAGTTTTGTCAATTTGATTACTATGTGTCTCATCATGTTTCTCCTTGTGTTTATCCTGCCTTGGACTCTCTGAACTTCCATAACTTTGGTGACTATTTCCTCTCCCATGTTAATGAAGTTTTCAGCTATTATCTCTCTAAATATTGGTGTGTTTAAGTTGTCCTAGAGGGCTCCTAAGCTGTCCTCCTTTAAATTTTTTTTTTCTATTCTCTCCTCCTTTGCAGCGATTTTCCCCATTTTATCTTCCAGCTTACTTATACATTCCTTTGCCTCATTTATTCTTCTATTGATTCCTTCTGGTGTATTTTTCATTTCAGTTATTGTAATGTTCAATTCTATTTGTTCATTTTATCTTCTAGCTATTTGTTAAACATTTCTTGTATCTTCTCCTCTTTTCTTATTTTGCAGCTTTGGGTCTTCTTTACTGCCATTACTCTGAATTATTTTTTTAGGTATATTGTCTATCTCCAGTTCACTTAGTTGTTTTATGGGCATTTATCATGTTTCTTTGTCTTGTGTTTTATTTTGTCTAAATTTCTGTGTTTGTGGTATCTGTTCTACAGGCTGCAGGATTGTAACTCCTCTTGCTTCTGGTGTATGTCCCCTGGTGAGTGAGGCTGGCCTAAGATGCTTTTACTTGCTTCCTGGTGGGAGGGACTGGTGCCTGTCTACTGGTGGGTATAACTGCATCTTGTCCCTCTGGTGGGCAGTGCCACATCAAGGAGTGATTTTAGAGGCTGCTGTGGGCTCAGGAAGACTTAAAGCAGCCTGTTAGTTAATGGGTGGGGCTACGTTCCCATTATGCTGTTTGTTTGGGCTGATGCATCTCAGCACTAGAGCCTGCAGGGCATTTAGTGGGACCAGGTCTTATTGACATAATGCTGGTCTTTAGTTGAGCTCATTTCAAAGAGTACTCCTAATATTTCCACTGCCTGTGCCTTTGTCCCCTAGAAAGAAGCACAGCTACCCTTAAGCACGCCAGAAAACTCTGAAAGACAATCAGGTAGGTCTGGCCTAGGCTCCTGTGAGGTCATTGCTTTTTCTGAGGCCCTGTGCACACAAGTCCTTGTGTCCACCCTCCAAAGATAGAGTTTCTGTTTCCCCCAGTTTTGTGGACTTCCTGTGATCAAGCTCTGCTAGTCTTCAAAGTTAAATGCTCTGGAGTCTTTCTTCCTGTCTCCTGACCCCAGACTGGAGAACTTGACATGGAGCTCAGAACTTTAAGTCTTTTGGGAAAACTTCTGCTATATAATTATTTTTAGTTCATGAGTTGTCCACCTGACTGGTATAGGATTTGACTGTATAGAGATTGCACTCCTGCTATCTAGTGGTATCTTCTTTGTCTTTATATGTAAAGCACCATTTTTGGGAGCTTTGAGTCTTATTTTCTGTGGTTGTGTAACAGTTAGTTGTGATTTTGGTGTTTTCATGAGAGAAGGTTAGCTCAATTTCATCTACTTCACCATCTTGTCTCCAACCTTCCTTTTATCCTTTTAATGCTACTCATTCTAAGAGGCATGAGTTGATTCTGATTTGCATGTTTCTAATGGTTAGTGATTCTAAGCACTTTTTTCATGTACCTGGTGGCTGTTTCTGTATCTTTTTTGGGAAAATTCTTGTTCAGTTCCTTAATCCATTTTTATTTTTATTTATTTATTTATTTTATTTTATTTACATTATCGTGTTGGTTTTGCCATACATTGACATGAATCTGCCATGGGTATACATGTGTTCCCCTTCCAGAACCCCCCTCCCACCTCCCTCCCGATTCTCTCTCTCGGAGTCATCCCTGTGCACCAGCCCTGAGCATCAAACCTGGGCTGACGATTGATTTCACATATGATGATTATCATGTTTCAATGCCATTCTCCCATATCATACCACCCTTACCCTCTCCCATAGAGTCCAAAAGACTGTTCTATACATCTGTGTTTCTTTTGCTGTCTCACATACAGGGTTCTTGTTACCATCTTTATAAATTCCATATATATGTGTTAATATACTGTATTTTTGTTTTTCCTTCTGGCTTACTTCACCCTGTATAATAGGCTCCAGTTTCGTCCACCTTTTTAGAACTGATTCAACTGAGTTCTTTTTAATGGCTGAGTAATATTCCATTGTGTATATGTACCACAGCTTTCTTTTCCATTCGTCTGCTGATGGACATCTAGGTTGCTTCTATGTCCTGGCTATTGTAAACAATGAGGCAATGAACATTGGGGTACACGTGTCTCTTTCTGTTCTGGTTTCCTCGGTGTGTATGCCCAGCAGTGGGATTGCTGGGTCATATGGCAGTTCTATTTTCAGTTTTTTAAGGAATCTCCTCACTGTTCTCCATAGTGGCTGTACTAGTTTGCATTCCCACCAACAGTGTAAATGGGTTCCCTTTTCTCCGCGTCCTCTCTAGCATTTATTGCTTGTAGACTTTTGGATGGCAGCCATTCTGACTGGTGTCAAGTGGTACCTCATTGTGGTTTTGATTTGCATTTCTCTGATAATGAGTGATTGTTGAGCATCTTTTCATGTGTTTGTTAGCCATTTGTATGTCTTCTTTGGAGAAATGTCTGTTTATTTCTTTGGCCCACTATTTGATTGAGTTGTTTATTTTTCTGGAATAGAGCTGCAGGAGTTGCTTGTATATTTTTGAAATTAATTGTTTGTCCATTGCTTCATTTGCTATTATTTTCTCCCATTCTGAAGGTTGCCTTTTCACCTTGCTTTTAGTTTCCTTTGTTGTGCAGAAGCTTTTAATTTTAATTAGGTTCCATTTGTTTATTTGTGTTTTTATTTCCAATTGGGAGGTGGGTCATAGAGGATCCTGTAGTGATTTATGTCGGAGAGTGTTTTGCCTATGTTTTCCTCTAGGAGTTCTATAGTTTCTGGTCTTACATTTAGATCTTTGAACTATTTTGAGTTTATTTTTGTGTATGATGTTAGAAAGTGTTCTAGTTTCATTCTTTTACAAGTGGTTGACCAGTTTTCCCAGCACCACTTGTTAAAGAGATTGTCTTTTCTCCTTTGTATATTCTTGCCTCCTTTGTCAAAGATAAGGTGTCCATACATGCATGGATTGATATCTGTTCCACTGCCTTTTCTAAATCCATGGAACATTCGGAAGTTCACAGTTCACATACTGTTGAAGCCTATCTTAGAGAATTTGAGCATTACTTTCCAAGCGTGTGAGTTGAGTTTAATTGTGCAGTAGTTTAAACATTCTTTGGCATTGCCATTCTTTGGAATTGGAATGAAAACTGACCATTTCTAGTTCTGTCACCACTGTTGAGTTTTCCAAATTTGCTAGCATATTGAATGCAGCACTTTCACAGCATCATCTTTTAGTATTTGAAATAGCTCAGCTGGAAATCCATCACCTTCACTAGCTTTGTTCATAACAATGCTTCCTAAGGTCCACTTGACTTCACATTCCAGGATGTCTGGCTCTAGGTAAGTGATCACAGCATAGTGGTCATCTGGGTCATGAAGATCTTTTTTGCATAGTTCTTCTGTGTATTCTTGCCACATCTTCTTAGTATTTCCTGCTTCTGTGAGGTCCATACAATTTCTGTCCTTTATTGTGCCCATCTTTGCATGAATGTTCCCTTGGTATCTCTAATTTTCTTGAAGAGATCTCTCATTTTCCCCATTCTTTTGTTTTCCTCTACTTTCTTTGCACTGATTTGCTGAGGAAGGCTTTCTTATCTCTCCTTGTTATTGTTTGGAACTCTGCATTCAAGTGGGTATGTCCTTCCTTTTCTCCTTTGCCTTTAGCTTCTCTTTTTTTCTCACCTATTTTAAGGTCTCCTCAGACAACCATTTTGCCTTTTTGCATTTTGTTTTTCTTGGAGATTGTCTTGATCACTGCCTCCTGTACAATGTCATGAACCTCCATCCATCGTTCTTCAGGACTCTGTCTATCAGATCTAATCCCTTGATTCTATTTGTCTATTCCAGTGTATAATCTTAAGCGATTTGGTTTAGGTCATCCCTGAATGGTTTTCCTGACTTTCTTCAATTTAAGTCTGAATTTGGCAATAACAAGTTCGTGATCTGAGCCACAGTTAGCTCCTGATCTTGTTTTGCTGACTGTATAGAGCTTCTACATTTGGCCACAAAGAATATAATCAATCTGATTTCAGTATTGACCATCTGGTGATGTCCATGTGTAGAGTCTTCTCTTGTGTTGTTGGAAGAGGTTGTTTGCTATGGCCATTTAGTTCTCTTGGCAAAACTCTGTTAGCCTTTTCCCTCCTTCATTTTGTATTGGTCCATTTTGTGGATCAAAAAAACATGGGAAATTCTTAAAGAGATGAAAATACTAACCACTTTACCTGCTTCCTGAGAAACCTGTATGCAGATCAAATATCTGTATGCAGATCAAATATCAATGGTTAGAACTGGAAAAGGAACAGCAACTGGTTCCAAATTAGGAAGGGAGTATGTCAAGGCTGTATACTGTCACCCTGCTTGTTTAACTTCTATGCAGATGCATCATGCGAAATGTCAGCCTGCAAGAATCACAAGGTGGTATCAAGATTGTGGAGAATCATTTCAATAACTTCAGATATGCTGATGTTACCACCCTAATGATGGAAAATGAAGAGAAACTTAAAAGTCTCTTGATGATGGTGAAAGAGGAGAATGTAAAAGCTGCCTTAAACTCAGCATTCAAAATCATGTCATCTGTTCCCATCACTTCATGGCAAATAGATGGGGAAAAAATGAAAACAGTGGTAGAGTTTATATTCTGGGATTCCAAAATCACTGTGGACAGTGACTGAAGCCATGAAATTAAAAGACATTTGCTCTTTGGAAGAAATACTATGGCAAAACTTGACGACATATTAAAAAGCAGCTATATCACTTTGTTGACAAAGGTCTGTATAGTCAAAGCTTTGTTTTTTCCAGTAATCATGTAAGGATGTTAGATTTGGACCTTAAAGAAGGCTGAATGTTTAAGAATTGATGCTTTCAAACTGTGATACTGATGAAGACTCTTGTGAGTTCCTTGGACAGCAAGGAGATCACACCAGTCTATCCTAGAGGAAATCAACCCTGAATATTCATCTGTAGGAATGAAGCTAAAGCTCTAGTACTTTGGCCACCTGATGAGAAGAGCCATCTCATTGAAAAGACCCTGATGCTGGTCAAAATTGAAGAGAAAAGGAAAAGAGGGCCAGAGTGAGGTGGTTGTATAGCATCATTTAGTCAATGGACATGAGTTAGAGCAAACTCCAGGAGTGAATAAAGGCCAGGGAAGCTTGATGTGCTGCAGCCCATGGGGTTGCAGAGAGTTGGACATACTGAACCACTGAGCAACAAACAGCATTGAATACAACAGTCAACAATGTTTGTATAGAAATGTTTGTCTGAATATGCTTTCAGTTCTTTTGCAAATATACCCAGACATGGAATTGTTGAATCATATGGTAACTATATGTTTAACTTTTATTTATTGTTTAGCACTTGTCAAAATCACTTTAAACTTACAGAATATTATATGTCAATTATATATTAATAAAACTGGAGGGAAAAGCTGAGTTAGGAGCATTCTCCCAAGAAAAGAGAAGAAAAGGGAAATCAATATTTTATTGAATAGGCACTGAACTTTTCTTCTTTTGTCCTTAGATTTGTCACCTTCCTGGAGTGGTGCCATTGGCTTGTGGCACTGTTTTCTACCTCTTTTCCCTTAGATCTCTGCCTACTTGCCCATCACTTACCATAATTAATTTGGTTTGTCTTTTATTCTGTCCTTTTAGCTGAATCCTTCAAAGAATTTGCTGAATTGCTCAACGAAGTAGAAAACGAGAGGATGATGATGGTAGGTCATTAACACTTGGCCTGGAGCCAAGATCATGGCTGACTTTGGGGATTTTTTTCTGTCCTCATTGGTTGGAGTGATGCTTTGTTGTTTTATTTTCTGTCTCATTACTACCTGGGTACTATAAAGACTAGAAATCGATTTGGTTATTCAATCTCAAGTTCACATCTTGAGAGTTTAAAGGGAAATCATTTCAAGAAGATAAGACTTGAGAGGACATTAAATTTGGCTGTTGAACATATTGACAAAAATTGTGATCTTTAGTGTTCTTAAACAGATTATCTATTTGTGTGTTTATCTGCTTTTAGAAATAGTTTATATTTATATGTTTACATTTAAACATGTGATAGTTTTATTTATATCTATGTGATAACTTTTCCCCTTACATTTAACATCTAATTTACTAACATTAAAAGACTTTGACATCTAGAGCAGTTTTAGTTTTGTAGAAAAATTTGGTGAAAATACAAGAAATTTCATATACAGTTGCCCTTTGAACATGTGTTTGAGCTCTGTGAGTCCACTTATATTTGGGTACTTTTCCATGAATAGTACAGTACTCCATGATCTGAGTTTGGTTGAGTCTATGGTTGCAGAACCTCAGATACTAGAATACTAACTGTAGGGTATATGCAGAGTTTTGACTGCACGGGTTTGGGGCTTATATGCCCTTAATACTTGCACTGTTGAAAGGTAAACTATACTCCCTTTCTCCTTGCCACCACTCCCCATACAGTTTCCATTATTATTAACATCTTGCATGTGTGGTTTCCCTTATTATTAACAGCTTGCATTTGTTCCAATTAATGAACCTATATCAACACAATACTATTAGCTAAAGTCCATAGTTACTGTAGGGTTCAATTTCTGTGTTGAATATTTTATCGCTTTTGACAAATGCTTAATGGCATATATGCAACATCAAAGTTTCATCATATAGAGTATTTTCACTGCCCTAACAATCTCCTGTGATTCCCCCTACCTTCTCTGACACCCAAATCCCTGACAAACACTTACTTTTTTTACTGTGTTTTGCCTCTTCTAGAATATCATATAATTGGAGTCGTATAGTATATAGCCTTTTCAGATTGGCTTCTTTGACTAAGTAACATGCATTTAAAGTTCCTCTATGTCTTTTCATTGCTTTACAACTCATTTCTTTTGGTCAGTGAATAATATGTATGCATATATTATAGTATATATTCCATTATATGGATGTACCATGGTTTCTTCATCATTTCTCCTAATGAAGAGTTGCCAAGAATTGGCAATTATGAAAAAACTTCCATACACACCTGTGTACAGATATTTATGTGGATATAGATTTTCAGCTCTCTTCAGTAAATTCTAAGGGATACAATTTCTAGATTGTGTGATGAGTAGGTCTAGATTTGTAAGAAACTGCCAAACTGTTCCAAAGTGGCTGTACCATTTTGCAATCTCATCAGCCATGAATGACAGTTCTTGTTGCTGCACATTGTTGCAAGCTTTTGATGTTGACTGTGATTTGGATTTCACCCACTCTAATATGTGTTTTCATTGTTATTTAGTTGCTAAGTTATGTTCAGCTCTTTGCGACTCCATGGACTGCTGCGTGCCAGACTTCCCTGTCCTTTACTGTCTCCTGGTGTTTGTCCAAACTCATGTCCATTGAGTCGATGATGCTAACTAACTATCTCATCCTCTGCTGCCCCATTCTTCTCCTGCCTTAAGAATTTCCCAGCATTAAGTCATTTTCCAGTAAGTTGGCTCTTTATATCAGGTGGCCAAAGTACTAGAGCTTGAACTTCAGCCTCAGTCTTTCCAGTGAGTATTCAGGGTTTATTTCCTTTATGATTAACTGCAAGGTTTGATCTCCTTGCAGCCCAAAGGTCTCTGAAGGGTCTTCTCCAGGACTAGGATTCAAAGGTATCAATTCTTCAGCACTCATGCTTTTTTATGGTCCAACTCTCACATTTGTACATGATTACTGGAAAAACCATAGCTTTGGCTATACAGATTTCTGTTGGCAAAGTGAAGTTGCTGAGTTTTAGTACGCTGTCTAGGTTTATCATAGCTTTCTTTCCAAGAACTAAGTGTCTTTTAATTTCATGGCTGCAATCACCATCCACGGTTATTTTTGAGCCAAAGAAAATAAAATCTGTCACTGCTTCTTCTTTTCTCTCTTCTCTTTGCCAGCAAGTGATGGGACCAGATGCCATGATCTTAGTGTTTTGAATGTTGAGTTTTAAGCCAGCTTTTCACTCTCTTCTTTTACCCTCATCAAGACTCTCTTTAATTCCTCTTCACTTTTTGCCGTTAATGGTATCATCTGCATATCTGTGGTCATTAATATTTCTCCCAGCAATCTTGATTCTAATTTGTTTTATCCAGTCTAGCATTTCACATGAGATGCTGTGCATACATGTTAAATAAGCAGGGTGACAATTTTCACCTATTCCCAATGTTGAACCAGTCCATTTTTCTATGTCCGATTCTAACTGTTGCTTCTTGACCTGCATACTGGTTTCTCATGAGACAGGTTGGGTGGTCTGGTATTCCCATCTCTTTAAGAATTTTCCATGGTTTGTTGTCCACACAGTCCAAGACTTTCGTGTAGTCAATGAAGCAGAAGTAGGTATTCTTTTGGACTTCTCTTGCTTTCTCTATGATCCAGCAAATGTTAACAATTCAATCTGTGGTTCCTCTGCCTTTTGTAAATCCTGTTTGTACATCTGGAAGTTCTCGGTTCACATACTGCTGAAGCTTAGCTTGAAGGATTTTGATCATTACCTAGCTAAGATATGAAATGAGTGTAATGGTACATTAGTTTGAACATTCTTTAGCATTGCCCTTCTTTGCAGTTGGAATGAAAATTGAACTTTTCCAGTAGTGGCCACTGTGGCCACTGGTGGGTTTTCCAAATTTGCTGACACATTGAATGCAGCACTTTAACAGCATTATTGCTCAGGATTTGAAATAGCTTAGCTGGAATTCCATTGCTTCCACTAGGATTGTTTGTAGTAATGCTTCCTGAGGCTACTTGATTTCACACTCCAAGATGTGTGGCTCTGAGTGAGTGACTATATCATCATGGTTATCTGGGTCATTAAGATATTTTTATATAGTTCTTCTGTGTATTCTTGTCACCTCTTCCTAATGTCTTTTGCTTCTGTTAGGTACTTATCATTTCTGTCATTTATCATGCCCATCCTTGTATGAAATAGTCCTTTGTGTATAATCGTATATGTTTGTGTTATAATTTGCTTTTTCCTGATGACATTTGATTTGGAACATATTTCCATATGTTCATTTGCTGCCTATACAACATCTTTCATGAGGGGTGTGTTCATATCTTTTGCCTACTTCTTGAAAGTGAAAACCTCTCAGTTGTGTTCGACTTCTTGTCTTGTTTTTTTTTCTTATTGTTAAGTTTTAAGATTTCTTTGTATATTTTGGATGCCAGTCCTTTATAAGAAATATTCTTTGTACAAAATATTCCAGTCTGTGACTTATCTTTTCATTTTTAAAGAATGTCTTTTGCAGAGCAGAAGTTTTGAATTTGAATGAAGTCCATTTTATCAGGTCTTTCATTAATCATGCTTTTGGGATTATATCTAAAAAGGCATTACCAAACAAAAAGTCATCTATATGGTTTCATATATTATTTTGTAAGACTTCCCTAAGGCTCAGTGGGTAGAGTATCTGCCTGCAATACATGAAATACAGGAGATGCATTTTCAATCCCTAGGTTGGGAAGATCCCCTAGAGGATGAAATGGTAACCCACGCCAATATTCTTGCCTGAAAAATTCCATGTGTTGAGGAGCCTCATGGGCTACAATCCAAAGGGTCACAGAGAATTGGACACAATTATGTACTGGCAGAAGATCTTGTAGGAGTTTTATAATTATGTTATACATTTAGGTCTATGATCCCTTTTGAACTAATTCTTTTTTTTGTTTGTTTTCTTTGCAAAAAATTTATTTATTTTCTATTGAAGGGTCATTGCTTTATATAATTTTATTTTTTTCTGTTAAACATCAACAAGAATCAGCCATAAGTATATCCACATCCCCTCCTTCACGAGTGTCCCTCCCATTTCCCTCCTGATCCCATGCTTCTAGATTGTTACAGAGCCCCTGTTTGAGTTCCCTGAGCCATATACCAAATTCCTATTAGCTATCTATTTTACATATGGTATTGTAAGTTTCCATGTTACTCTCTCTATAAATCTCACCCTGTCCCTCCTCCCCTCCCGTCATGTCCATAAGTGTGTTCTCTATGTCTGTTTCTCCATTGCAGCTCTGCAAATAAATTCTTCAGTATCATCTTTCTAGATTCCATATATATGCCTTAGTATATGATATTTTAGTTCTCTTTCTGACTTACTTCACTATGCTTAATAGGCTCTCGGTATGTCCACATTATTAGAACTGTCTCAAATGTATTCCTTTTTATGGCTGAGTAATACTCCATTGTCTATATGTACCACAGATTCTTTATCCTTTCATCTGTCAGTGGATATCTAGGTTGCTTCTATGTTCCAGCTATTGTAAACAGTGGTGGAATAAACATTGGGATACATGTGTCTTCTTCAAATTTGGTTTCCTCAGGGTATATGCCTAGTAATTGGATTGCTGGGTCATGTTGTGGTTTTATTCCTGGTTTTTTAAGGAATCTCCATACTGTCTTCCATAGTGGCTGTATCAATCTACATTCCCACAGCAATGCCAGAGAGTTCCTTTTCTCCACACACTCTCCAGCATTTATTGTTTGTAGACTTTTTGATGATGGCTATTCTGACTGGTGTAAAGTGGTATCTCATTGTTGTTTTGATTTGCATTTCCTTGATAATGAGTAATGTTGAGCGTCTTTTCATGTGTTTATTAGTTGTCTGTCTGTCTTCTTTGGAGAAAAGTCTGTTTAGGTCTTTTCCCCATTTTTTGATTGGGCTGTTTTTCTGGTATTGAGTTATATGAGCTACTTGAATATTTTAGAAATTAATTCTTTGTCAGTTGTTTCCTTTGCTGTTATTTTCTCCCATTTTGAAGGGTTGTATTTCCACCTTGTTTTTAGCTTCCTTTGCTGTGCCAAAGCTTTTAAGTTTAATTAGTTCCCACATCTTTATCTTTATTTTTATTTCCATTACTCTAGGAGGTGGGTCATAGAGGATATTGCTTTGATCATGTTGTCGAGTATTCTGCCTATGTTTTCCTCTAAGAGTTTTATAGTTTCTGGTTTTACATTTAGGTCTTTAATCCATTTTGAGTTTATTTTTGTGTATGGCATTCAAAAGTGTTCTAATTTCATTGTTTTACATGTAGCTGTCGAGTTTCCCCAGAACCACTTATTGAAGAGGTGATCTTTACCCCATTGTATATTCTTGCCTCCTTTGTCAAAAATAAGATACCCATTGGGGCATGGGTTATCTCTGGGCTATCTGTCTTGTTCCATTGTTACATATTTCTGCTTTTGTGCCAGTGCCATACTGTCTTGATGACTATAGCTTTGTAGTATTGTCTGAAGTCAGAAAGGTTGATTACTCCAGCTCCATTCTTCTTTCTCAAGATTGCTTTGGCTATTTGGGCTCTTTTGTGTTTCTGTATGAATTGTGAACTTTTTTGTTCTAGTTCTGTGAAAAATGCCATTGGTAAGTTGATAGGAAACACACTGAATTTGTAGATTGAATTTGGTAATATAGTCATTTCCACAATGTAAACACTCCTACCCAGGAATGTGGAATATCTCTCCATCTGTTTATGTAATCTTTGATTTCATTCATTAATATCTTATAATTTTTTTCAGTATTTTTTTTATTGTGATGGTTTTGCCATACAATGACATGAAACCGCCATGGGTTTACATATGCTCCCCCTCCAGAAATTCTTTTGTCTCCTTAGGTAGGTTTATTCTTAGATATTTTATTCTTTTTGTTGATTGATTGATTCCTTAATTTCTCTCTCTGATTTTTCGTTGTTAATATATAGGAATGCAGGTAATTTCTGTGTATTGACCCTGTATCCCACAACTTTGCTACATTCACTGATTAGCTCTAGTAATTTTCTGATAATTTCTTTTGGCTTTTCTATATATAGTATCATGTCATCTGCAAAGAGTGAGAGATTTGCCTCTTCTTTTCTGATCTGGATTCCTTTTATTTCTATTTCTTCTCTAATTGCCATAACTAGGCAAAACTATGTTGAATAATAGTGGTGAGAGTGGACACACTTGTCTTGTTCCTGACATTAGAGGGAATGCTTTCAGTTTTTCACCATTGAGAATATTTACTGTGAGCTTATCATATGTGATCTTTACTATGTTGAGGTAGGTTCTTTCTATGCCCATTTTTTGATGCATTTTTATCATAAACTGGTGCTGAATTTTGTCAAAGAATTTTTATGCATCTATTGAGATTATCATATGGTTTTTATCTTTCAGTTTTTTTTATATAGTGGATCACACTGATTGATTTGTGTATATTGAAGAATCCTTGCATCCCTGGAATAAACCCAACTTGATCATGGTGAATGAGATTTTTAATGTGTTGTTGAATTCTGTTTGCTAGAATTTTGTTGAGGAGTTTTGAATCTATGTTCATCAGTGATATTGGCCTATAGTGTTCTTTTTTGTGTGTGTTGTCTTTGCCTGGTTTTGTTATCAGGGTAATTTTGGCCTTGTAGAATGAGTTTGGATGTGTTCCTTCCTCTGCAATTTTTTGGAAGAGTTTCAGAAAAATAGGCATTAGAGCTTCTTAAAATGTATGATAGAATTATCTCGTGAAGCCATCTGCCCCTGGGTTTTTGTTTCCTGGGAGAGTTTTGATCACAGTTTTGATCACAGTTTTGATTTAAGTACTTAAAACTCCCTTGTTCATAATTTATATTTCTTTCTGATTCAGTCATGGGAGTCAGAACTGTTCTGATAATCCATCCATTTCCTCTAGGTTGTCCATTTTATTAGTGTATAATTGCTCATAATATTCTCTTATGATCCTTTGTATTTCTGTGTTGTCTGTTGTAACCTCTCCTTTTCATTTCTATTTTTTAATTTGGTTTTTCTTCCTGTTTTTCTTGATGAGTCTGGCTAATAAATTGTCAATTTTGTTTATCTTCTCAAATGACCAGCTTTTAGTATTATTAACCTTTGCTTGTTTACTTCATTTCTTTGTTATTTATTTCTGCTCTAATCTTTATTATTTCTTTCCTTTTGCTTAATTTCAGGTTTCTTGTTCTTCTTTTCCCAAAAGCTTTCAATGTAGAGTTAGGTTGTCTATTCAATGCTTTTCTTGTTTCTTAAGGTAGGATTGTATTACTATAAACTTCCCTCTTAGAACTGATTTTGCTGAACCCCATAGTTTTTGGCTTGGCATGTTTTCATTTTCATTTGTTCTAGGAATCTTTTGATTTCCATTCTTATTTCTTCAGTAACATCTGCATTATTTAGTAATGGATTGTTTAATCTCCATGAGTTAGTGTTTTTTGCAGGTTTGTTTTTTTCTTTATTTCTATCTACAAATAGTTGATATATATTCTCAGCATTGTGGTCAGAGAAGATACTTGATACAATTTCAATTTTCATAAATTTACTGAAGCTTGATTTGTGGCCCAGGATATGGTCTGTCCTGAAGAATGTGCCATATGCACATGGGAAGAAAGTGTATTCTACATTTGGATGTAAAATCCTGAAGACATCAATTGGGTCCGTTTGGTCTAGTGTTTCATTTAAGGTTTGTGTTTTCCTATTGATTCCCTGTTTTGATGATCTGTCCATGGGTATAAGTGAGGTGTTTAAGTCCCCTTAACAACATATCACTGTGTTGTTGTCAATTTCCCCTCTTATGCCTGTTAGTGTTTGCCTTCTATATTGAGGTGCTCCTGTGTTGGGTACATATATATTTACAATTGTTATGTCTTCTTCTTGAATTGATTCCTTTATCATTATATCCTTGATCATTATGTTTTACTTTGCCTTTTGTAATAAGTCTGTTTTGTCTGAATTAAGGATTTCCACTCCTTAATGGAGTGGAGAATGGTTTTATTCTCATGGAATATCTTTTTTCATCCTTTTATCTTCGTCCTTTTACTTTAGGTCTGAAGTGGGTCTCTTGTAGATAGCATATATATGAGTCTTGTTTCTGTATCCATTCAGTCATTCTATATTTTTTGGTTTGTGGATTTAATCCATTTACATTTAATGTAATTGTTGATATATATATTGCTATTGTCATTTTCTTACCACACAATTGCACTCATCACATACGCTAGTAAAGTAATGTTCAGAATTCTCCAAGCCAGGCTTCAACAACACATGAACCATGAAATTCCAGATGTTCAAGCTGGTTTTATTAAAGCAGAGGAACCAGAGATCAAATTGCAAATATCCGCTGGATCATCGAAAAAGCAAGAAAGCTCCAGAAAAACATCTATTTCTACTTTATTGACTATGCCAAAGCCTTTGACTGTGTGGATCACAATAAACTGTGGAAAATTTTTAAAGAGACAGGAATACCAGACCATCCTACCTGTCTCTTGAGAAACCTGTATGCAGGTCAGGAAGCAACAGTTAGAACTGGACCTGGAACAACAGTCTGGTTCCAAATAGGAAAAGGAGTATGTCAAGGATGTATATTGTCACCCTGCTTATTTAACTTATATGCAGAGTACATCATGAGAAACACTGGGCTGGAAGAAGCACAAGCTGGAATCAAGATTGTCGGCAGAAATATCAATAACCGCAGATATGCAGATGACACCACCCTTATGGCAGAAAGTGAAGAGGAACTAAAAAGCCTCTTGATGAAAGTGAAAGAGGAGAGTGAAAAGTTGGTTTAAAGCTCAACAATCAGAAAACTAAGATCATGGCATCTTGTCCCATCGCTTCATGGGAAATAGATGAGGAAACATTGGATGCAGTGTCAGACTTTAGTTTTGGGGGCTCAAAACTCACTGCAGATGGTGATTGCAGCCATGAAATCAAAAGACGCCTACTCCTTGGAAGGAAAGTTATGACCAACCTGGATAGCATATTGAAAAGCAGAGACATTATTTTGCCAACAAACGTATGTCTAGTCAAGGCTATGGTTTTTCCAGTAGTCATGTATGGATGTGAGAGTTCGACAGTGAAAAAGGCTGAGCACCGAAGAATTGATGCTTTTGAACTCTGGTGTTGGGGAAGACTCTTGAGAGTCCCTTGGACTGCAAGGAGATCCAACCAGTCCATCCTAAAGGAGATCAGTCCTGGGTGTTCATTGGAGGGACTGATGTTGAAGCTGAAACTCCAGTACTTTGGCCCCCTCATGCAAAGCATTGACTCAATGGAAAAGACCCTGATTCTGGGAATGACTGGGGGCAGGAGGAGAAGGGTAAGACAGAGGATGAGATGGCTGGATGGCATCACCGACTTGATGGACATGGGTTTGGGTGGACTCCGGATGTTGGTGATGGATAGGGAGGCCTGGTGTGCTATGGTTCATGGGGTCGCAAAGAGTCAGACACAACTGAGCAACTGAACTGATACTGATACTGATGCTGAGCTATATATATACACCACATGTGTATGGGCTTCCCTGGTGGCTCAGACAGTAAAGAATCTGACTGTAATATGGGAGATCTGGGTTCAATCCTGAGTTGGGAAGAACTCTTGGAAGAGGGCATGGCAACCCACTCCACTATTCTTGCCTGGAAAATCCCCCCAGACAGAGGAGCTTGGTGGGCTACAGTCCATGGGGTTGCAAAGAGTTGGACATGATTTAGCAACTAAGCACAGAATGACTATATGTGTGTGTGTGTGTGTGTGTGTATAATATGTGTAATATGTCATATATGTATGTATGTATGTGTGTGTGTATATATATATATACATATATATTTATATATGTATATATATATCACATCTTCTTGAGCCAAACATGTGTTGATGGGCACTTGATTGTTTCTATGTCTTGGCTATTGTAATAGTGTTGCTATGTACATTGGGGTACATGTATCTTTTGGAATTAAATTCTCATGTTTTTTTTGGATATATCCACAGGAGTGTGATTGCTAGATCATATGGTAGCTCTATTCTTAGTTTTTAAAAGAACCTCCATATTGTTTTTCATAGTGGATGCACCACTTTACCTTCCCACAAACTGTGTAAGGGTTCCCTTTTCTCTGTATCCTCTCTAGCATTTATTATTTGTAGAATTTTTAATGACGACCATTCTGACCAGTGTGAGGTGATGTTGTTCACTTGCCCTGTTGTGTCTGACTCTTTGCAATCCCATGGACTGCATCACACCAAGACCCCCGATCCCTCACTATCTCCCAATGTCTTCCCAAGTTTATGTCCATTACAATGGTGATGCCATCCAGCCATCTCATCCTCTTACACCTTCTTCTCCTTCTGCCCTCAATCTTTCCCAGCATCAGGGACTTTTCCAATTAGTCAGCTGTTCTCATCAGATGACCAAATTACTGGAGTTTCACCTTCAACATCAGTCCTTTCAAATGAGTATTCAGGGTTGATTTCCCTAAAGATTGACAAATTTGATCTCCTTGATATTCAAGGAACTCTGAATAGTCTTCTCCAGCACCACAGTTGAAAAGCATCAATTCTTCAGTGCTCTGTCGTCTTTATGGTCCACGTCTCACAACTGTATGTGACCATTGGGAAGACCATAGCCTTGACTATATGGACCTTTGTCAGCGAAATAATCCCTTTGCTTTTCAACACACTGTCTAGGTTTGCCATTGCTTTCCTGCCAAGAAGCAAACGTTTTCCAATTTCATGGCTACAGTCACCACCTGCAGTGATTTTAGAGCCCCCAAACAGGAAATCTGTCATTACTTCCATGTTTTCCCCTTCTATTTACCATGAAGTAATGGGGCTGGATGCCATGATCTTAGTTTTTTCAATATTTAGTTTTAAGCCAGCTCTTTCAGTATCCTCCTTCACGCTCATCAAGAGACTCTTTAATTCTTCTTTGATCTTTGCCATTAAAGTGGTATCATTCAGATATCTGAGGTTGTTGATCTTTCTACCGCCTATCTTGATTCCAGCTTACAACTTATCTAGCTTGGCATTTCTCATGATTTGCTCAGTATATGGATTAAACAAGGAGACAGCCCTGTTGTACTTCTTTCTCAATCTTGAATGAACCAGTTCCATACAGGGTTTTAACTGTTGCTTCTTGACTAGCATACAGGTTTCTCACGAGACAGGTAAGATGGCCTTGTATTCCCATCTCTTTAAGAGCTTTCCACAGTTTATTATGATCCACACAGTCAAAGGCTTTTGGGTAGTTGATGAAACAGAAGTAGATGTTTTTCTGGCATTCCCTAGCTTTCTCTATGATCCAGCAAATGTGTGAGGTGATACCTCGTGGCTTTGATTTGCATTTCTCTAATTATTTAGTGATATTTAGTACCTTTTCATGTGTCTATTGACCATCTATAGTTCTTTGGAAAAATGTCTATTTAGGTCTTTTGTCTAGTTTTTAAATTTTTTTTAATATTAAATTATGTGAGCTGTTTTTATATTTTGGCTATTAACTCCTTGTTATTCACATTGTTTGCAAATATTTTCTTCTATTCTGTAGGTTGTCTTTACAGTTTGATGATTTCTTTGCTGTACAAGAGCTTTTAAGTTTCATAAAGTCTCATGTTTATCTTTGCTTTTATTTATTTTGCTTTCAGAGACTGAGCTAAGAAAACATTGCTAATTTATGTCAGAGAATGCTTTGTCTGTGTTCTCTTCTATAATTTTATGGTTCCATGTCGTATATATAGATTTTTTTGCCATTTTGAGTTCATTTTTATATAGAGTGTGAGGGGTGTTCTAATTTCATTGATTTACATGTAACTGTTCAGCTTTTCTAACACCACTTATTGAAGAGACTGTATTTTATACACTATACATCCTTCTTGCATCCTTTGTTATAGTTTAATTGACTGTGTGTCTGTAGATTTATTTCTGGACACTATTCTTTTCTTGTTGTTGTTCAGTGGCTAAGCTATATCCAACTCTTTGTGACCCCTGTGAACTGCAGCATGCCAGACTTCCCTGTCCTTCACTATGTCCTGGAGTTTGCTGAATCTCATGTCCATTGAGTCAGTGATGCCATCCAACCATCTCATCCTCTTGTCACCCCCTTCTCCTCCTGCCTTCAATCTTACCAGCATTAAGGTCTTTTCCAATGAGTTGGCTGTTTGCAACAGATGTCCAAAGAATTGAAGCTTCAGCTTCAGCATCAGTCCTTCCAAGGAATTGATATTCCTTTCTATTGATCTGCATATGTGCCAGTATCATGCAGTTTGGATAACTGTAGTTTTGTAATGTTGTCTTAAGTCTGGGTGAGTTATGTCTCTACCTTTGTTATTTTTCCTCAGAATTGTTTTGGAAATTCTGAAACTTTTATCTATTATATTTTCTAGCTCTGTGAAAAATGTTTTGGCCCAACACCACACTATCTTGATTTAATGTAACTTTGTAAATAAATTGTGAAGTAGGGTAGGAACTTTAGAACCTATTTATCAATACCCACAAAATAAATTGCTGGGATTTTGGTATTATGTTGAATCTATAGATTAAGTTGGGACAAACTAACATCTTAAAAATATTATTTATACCTTCTTTGATTTCTTTCATCAGAGTTTTATAGTTTTCTCTGATAGATCTTGTACATATTTTAAAGATTTATTCCTACATATTTTTTGTGAACTATTTTAACAGTTCAGAAAAAAAAATCTTTCTGTGATCCCTAGACCCGTACCAGCAGTGTCACCTGGAAAAATTGTTAGAAATGCATGTCTTTGGCCACACTCCAAAGATATTTGAGACTTAAATATGGAAGTATCTATGTTGTTCAATATTTATTTTTATTAGGAGCATGTGGTTGAATTGGAAGCATTGTAAAGGACCACAAAATTGTCTATCTTCACTTTCTGTCATTAGATGACTTTCTATTGGCAGCTCAGTTCTGTTAAACCTATTTATTCTGATAGCAAGAGCTCTTTAATCTTCCTGCTTCAACAGGAAGTAATCACTCTTCCTTTTCAACAGTGTATTTTCTCAGAATACTGCTACCATATTTTCTAGGCTCCTGGAGAGTTAGGATTGAAGGCAGGGCCTTTAAGCAGGGAAATAATTGCTGTGCCAGTAACTTGGTTGTTGACTTCACAGTAATCACTTTATTTCTTCTAATCTCCCTTTTTTACTTGCAGAATGAGAAAATACTTCCCACCTCCCAAGTTTGTTGTATATACTCCAAATGATAAAATGAATATGATATTGTTACATAAATAGAAAAAATAGAAAAAAACACTGATCATATAAATGTTTCTAGTTATCTTTTGTTGCCTAAAAGATTAGGCTTGTGGAAATTTGACTTTGGGAATTTTCTTCATTTAAGAAATCTGCTTTTAAAAAGATACTTAAGAGTCCAATATGGGTAGTCTTCTTGGAGCCTATTAGATGCCCCAATAGTTTAATTTTTTCTTCTATCACAAGAGTTTTTGGACTGCTACAAATTTGATCTCAAATGCATTCACCCCCATTTCATTCAAATGCCACTAGAAATGTCATCTGTATAGCTCTTAAGCTCTATTTTATTCTTGATCTCTTTTATTTACCCCAAAGCTCTAAAATTTTTTCACCATTCTTGCTGGCTGTTTTCCACAGGACTAACTAATTTTCTTCTGTCTTTAATGATAGTGTGCTCCCTCAATTCTTCAATCATATATTGAGTGTTGGCTTCCCATTTCATCTAATTCTAGAAATGCTGCTGTGAAGGTAGGGCTAAATGAAGGCCCTTTACAACATGCCAGGAATTTATTGCTTGACTGCATCTCTTTCATATCCTGGAAGTGTAGTAAAAGTACTTGTGTACCTCAGTATGGTAGCTATTAAAGAGCTTTTTATCATTTCTCTAAGAGGAGGCCAAAAACAGCTTTAGTAGAAGAGGGAAGAAGATCACAGCCCTAGCATGTGACAACTGCAAATATCTAGTCATTCTCATAAATAAGTTTTAAAGTGTGGAAGAAACTATGGAGAAAATAAAAAGAAGCTTTTAAGCCTTTATTTCTTAACAAGTACAGTAGAGGAGGTAGTAGTACCTCTGAAAGTATACTTTAAAAATCTGGAAAACAGACTTTCTCTATAGTTAGAGACAGGAAGCTTGTGTAGGTGCCATTCTGACTCTGAAGGGAACTCTATTGGCAGTGGTAAGGTATGTTTTTGAGGACTGCCAAAAATGAACTTAAACAGTATACTTTCAATGCCTTCTTTTTGTAATATCTTAATCATCAAAGACTCATTTACTAATAATCTATTGCTACATAACACCCTATTCTAAAACTTATCAAGTTTAACTAAAACTATTTAATTTTATTTCATGTTTTTTTTTGGGTCAGGAATTCAGGCAGGGCTCACCTGGGAGATCCTTCTGCTCTATGTGGTGATATTCACCTGGGATATGGGGTGGTATGGAAGATAAAAAATAGCTTCACTTACATATCTGATACCTTAGTGAGATGACTGGAAGCCTGAGCTCAGCTGGACTACTGACAAAAATGTCTACATTTGACCCTTCTAGCTTGGTAGTGGCAGGATAATTCAACTTCTTATATTATGGCTCAGGTCTTATGAGGATTGTTCCAATGCAACCACTTGGAGGTTACTGGCTTTTTATGACCTAGCCTGAGATGTCATGTAGTATCACTTTTGCTGTATTTTGTTGGTTCACAACAGGAACAAACTCACTTGTATTCGTGGTAAAGGAAATAGAAGCCTTTCTTCTCAGTGGGAGGAGTATCATAGAATTGGTGGCCATGCTTTAAAACTTCCACAGTAGTAAAGAAAAAAAATACCTCCCTGTATGTGATCTATGACACCAATGACTTAATTTATTTCCAAGTGGGTACACAAAGTTGATAGCGTATAATTCACAATCCGTGGAAATACCGTGTATTAGGCAAGAGAGACATGCTGGTTCTTTTAGTAAGAGAATTATTGTTTGCAATTGAAGATAGTCATGGAGCTTTGATTAGATGAGAGTTTGCCCATTTATTTGAACCTTAAATCATACCTGAATGCAAAATAAGAGGTCCTGCCTGTATGACCTGAATGTAATATGTATTAATGCCTCAACTTTCATTGCTCTTTGTTGATAGTTTAAAAATTGATTCTTAGTTTGGAAAATAAGGGGTTCCCTGATAGCTCAGTTGGTAAAGAATCTGCCTGCAATGCGGGAGACCTGGGTTTGATCTCTGGGTTGAGAAGATCCCCTGAAGAAGGGAAAGGCTACCCACTCTAGAATTCTGGCCTGGAGAGTTCCATGGACTGTATAGTCCATGGGGTTGCAAAAGAGTCGGACACGACTGAGCAACCTTCACTTTTGGAAAGTATAGGACTGGTAAAAACTGGCTCTCTACTCTGTCTTCCGTTTTTGTTATTGAGACATTTCTTGTCTTACTGACACTTCAGTCTCATCTGATAAGGAAACCAGTCCCTCATTTTTTTTCTTGTCTTGTAATACATGAAAGTTAAAGCATAGCTAATTTGCACCTCTGAAAAAACAAACCCTGCTTGTTGCACTGGATAGATATAAACTCCCAATAGATTTATATGAAAAACAAAGCTTTGTATATCTCTACCTTCCCACTGCACAAGGGCTCCGGTTTGGCTATGAGGTTTTTAATCTCCAAAACCAATATTACCTATATTTTTATATTGGCAATATTTTATTGCCAATATTTTTAGTACATGGGAAGACTGTTCCTGTCAGGTTCTGAGCATACAGTTGTGTCTTTTGAAGGCCTGGTCCAATATTCTCTGTGATGCTGTAATAGATTCTTAGTTCTGAGGGAAATGTTTTGGCTTTATGACAAACCAGGGCAGGGCTAGAAACAATTTATACTGGAATATTTCCTAGTGCTATTACTGTTAACTCATTTGCTTCCCATGAAATTATTTGTACTTGGTGCAACTGCCCTTTTCATGTGTTTTTGCATTCTCCTTTTCTTCTCTTTTCCACACATACTTCAGGCTTCCTGTGTCTGTTTCTGGTCATGACTCTGGACATTTAGCAATTAAAAACTCAGATCATACTACCAGTAAAGATACAGAGAAAGGCTCCTAATGTTTCTTCTCTCATTTTCTCTGAAAGCATTTGATTTTAAAAGACCAGAATGGGAAAATAGTAACAAAACCCAACAAACCAGCTAACTAGTTAACATTTTGCACTAATAAACATCAATAGTGTATTATAAGGAAATGAATCTTGAATCTGAACCTTGCTAATTTGAAAGTTATTTTGTGTGTTTTTTCTTTTTCTCTAGGTACACAATGCTAGTGATTTGCTGATCAAACCCCTGGAAAATTTCCGGAAGGAACAAATAGGCTTCACAAAGGTACATTTTCTCTATGTTTGTAGATATTTTTAGTAGCATGTGGATAGTTTTTTGGACTACCACCCTTCCCTCTTCAAGCTTGAGTAGGATTCATCTCTATAAGAAAACTTATCAGAAAGTGGAAAAATCTGGATTTGGCTCCTGACTGTGCTTCCAGCTAGCTTTGTAACTCTGGACAAGATACTTCTCCTTTTGCAGCTTCAGATTCTCCATATCGAAAATGGGGAACTTGATAATAATATATATTATTTAAAGATGACTTACTATGTGCCGAGCCCTGGGCTAGGTGTTTTACGTTCATTCTCTTAATCACAACAAACCTGTGAGGTTCTGGTATTATCCCCATTTTACAAATAATAAAACTAAAGTTTGAACTTGATAAAGAACATGACCAAAATTATTGTGATATAGTTAGTGACTGACAGTGACTAAGATTTAAAACTGAGGATCTATTTAGCTTCAAACCCTACATTCTTCCCATTAAACTATACTGTCTAGATCTGTGCTATCCAATATGGTAGCCAAAAACTATATAAAAAAAATAAAGTTAGTTTCTCAGTCATGCTAGTCACATTTCAAATGCTTAGTGAGTCACATGTGGCTAGTGATTGTTGTATTGGACAGTGCAAACATAGAACATTTACATTATTGTAGAAATTTCTACTGGGCAGCATTGTATCAGATAATGTAAAATTCCCATGGACCTCTCTGATTCCCCAGTGTCTCATGAAGGGGCATGAATAATTGTGAAATTTCTTCTTTTTCATGACACTATTTGGAGAAACTTTATTCATGATACCCTCAAAACTGAAAACAACCCATAGGTCCATCAATGGATAGATTATTGCCAATGAGTTTTCTAAGATGCTTCCATGTCCTGTTGTTGTTGTTCAGTTGCTAAATTCTGTTCAACTCTGCAACCACATGGATTGCAGCCTGCCAGGCTTCCCTGTCCTTCACATTCTCCCAGAGTTTGCTCTAATTCATTTCCATTCAGTTGGTGATGCTATCTAACCATCTAATCCCCTGCCAGCCCCTCTCCTTTTGCCTTCAGTCTTTCCCAGCATCAGGGTCTTTTCCAGTTAGTTGGCACTTTGCATCAGGTGGCCAAAGTATTAGAGCTTCAGCTTCAGCAGCAGCCCTTCCAATGAATATTCAGGGTTGATTTCCTTTAGGATTGACTGGTTGATCTCCTTGCAGTTCAAGGAAAACTAAAGAGTCTACTCCAACACCACAGTTCAAAAGCATCAGTTCTTCGATGTTCAGCTTTCTTTGTAGTCCAACTCTCACATCCATACACGACTACTGGAAAAACCATAGCTCTGACTAAATGGACCTTTGTCAGCAAAGTTAAGTCTCTGCTTTTTACTTTACTGTCTAGGTTTGTCATAGTTTTTTATCCAAGGAGCAAGCATCTTTTAATTTCATGGCTGCAGTCACCATCTGCAGTGATTTTGGTGCCCAAGAAAATAAAATCTGCCATTGTTTATACTTTCCCCCCATCTATTTGCCATGAAGTGATGGGACTGGATGCCATGATCTTAGTTTTTTGAATGTTGAGTTTTAAACCAGCTTTCTCATACTCTTCTTTCATCTTCATCAAGAGATCTTTAGTTCCTCTTCACTCTCTGCCATTATATTTGTATCATCTGCATATCTGAGGTTGTTGATAGTTTCCCTCACAATCTTTATTCAGCTTGTGGTTCATGCAACCCGACATTTTACATGATATATTCTGCATATAAGTTAAATAAACAGGGTGACAATATACAGCCCTGTCATACCATCTCTTACCTATTTCAATGAATATTGGTTTGCATGATTTTTTTTTGAATTATGTTTTTCTCTGGGTATATGCCAAGTAGTGGGATTGCTGGGTCATATGGTAGTTCTACTTTTATTAATAGATTTTTAATGGAATCTTCATACTATTCTGCATAGTGGCTGTGTCAGTTTACATTCTCACCAACAGAGTGTGAGGATTCCCTTTTCTCCACACCCTCTCCAGCATTTATTCTTTGTAGATTTCTTTGATGATGGCTATTCTGAAGTTTGTGAAGTGATGCCTCAATATAGTTTTTATTTGCCTTTCTCTAATAATTAATGAAATTGAGCACTTTTCATGTGACTTTTGGCCATTGGCATGATTTCTTGGGAGAAATGTCTCCTTAAGTCTTCTGCACATTTTTTGATTGGGTTGTTGATTTTATTGATATTGAGCTGCAGGAGCGGTTTTTGTATTTTGGGGATTGATTCCTTTACAGACATTTCATTTTCAAATATTTTCTCCCATTTTATAGGTTGCCCTTTTGTTTTATTTATGATTTCCTTTGCTGTGCACAAGCTTTTAAGTTTAATTAATTTATTTTAATTTTCATTACTCTAGGAGGTGGGTCAAAAAAAGTCTTGCAGTCATTTATGTCAGAGAATGTTCAACCTATGTTTTCCTCTATGAATTTTATATTATCAGATCTTATGTTATCTTTAATCCACTTTGAGTTACTTTTATGTATGGTATTGTTGTTGTTGTTGAGTTGCTGAATTGTGTCTGTCTCTTTGCAACCCCAATGGACTGCAGCATGCCAGGCTTCCCTGTCCTTCACTGTCTCCCAGAATTTGCTGAAACTCATGTCCATTAAGTCAGTGATGACATCCAACGATCTCATCCTCTGTCATCCCCTTCTCCTCCTGCCTTTAATCTTTCTCAGCATCAGGGTCTTTTCCAATGAGTTGGCTCTTTGCATCAGGGGGCCAAAGTACTGAAGCTTCAGTATCCATCTTTCCAATGGATATTCAAGGTTGATTTCCTTTAGATTTGTATGGCTTTAGGAATTGTATGGTTTTAGGAATTGTTCTAATCTCATACTTTTACATGTCACTGTCCAATTTTCCCAGCACTACTTACTAAAGAAACTATCTTTTACCCATCATATATTCTTACCTCCTTTGTCATAGATTAGTTTACCTTAGTTGCATAAGTTTTTCTCTGGACTTTCTACCCTATCCCATTGATCTATATTTCTGTTTTTTTTTTTTTTTTTCAGTATCATCATATTTTTTGATTACTATAATTTTGTAGTCTAGTCTGAAGTCGAGGAGCCTGATTCTTCAAAATCTGTTTTCCTTTCTCAAGATTGTTTTGGCTGCTTGTGTTTCCATATGAATTATAAACATTTTTGTTCTATATTTATGAAAAACAACATTGATAATTTGATAGATATTGCATTGAATCTGTACATTTCTTTGGGTAGTATAGTCATTTTCACAGTATTGATTCTTCTAATCAAAGAACATGGTATATCTCTATCTATTTTGTCATCTCTGATTTCTTTCATCAGTGCCTTAATTTTCTGAGTACAGTTTTTCTTTTGTTTTTTTAGGTAGATTTGTTCATCAGTATTTATTCTTTCTAATGTGATGAGAATTGGAATGATTTCCTTAATTTTTCTTTCTGATCTTTTGTTGTTAGTGTATATAAATGCAAGAGATCTTTATGTATTAAATTTGTATCCTGCAACTTTTCCAAATTCATTGATAAGCTCAAGTAGTTTTCTCATTGCATCTTTAGGATTTCCTCTGTATAGTATCTTGTCATGGGCAAACAGTGACAATTTTCTTTTCCATTTTGGATTCCTTTGCTTTTTCTTCTCTAGTTGCTGTGGCTAGGGCTTCCATAGCTATGTAGAATTAAAGTGGTGAGAGTGAATATTCTTGTCTTGTTCCTGATCTTACACGAAATGCTTTCACTTTTTCAACATTGAGAATGACGTTTGCTGCTGTGTTCTATTTTCCCTTGTGTTGAGATACATTCCCTCTATGCTTACTTTATGGAGAGTTTTTTTTTAATTGCAAATGTGTGTTGAATTTTTCAAAAGCTTTTTATTTGTCTTTTGAGATGATTATGTTTTTTATTCTTCAGTTTGTTAATGTGGTGCATTGTGTTGATTTATTTGCATATATTGAACAATCTTTGCATACTTGGAATAAATCTCATTTGATCATGATGTATGATCCTTTTAATGTGTTGATGATTTCAATTTTCTAGTATTTTCCTGAGGATTTTAGCATATATGTTCATCAGTGATATTGGCATTTAATTTTGTATGTATGTGTGTGATATCTTTGTCTGGTTTTGCTGTCAGGCTGATGTTGGCCTCATAGAATGAGCTTGAGTCTTCCTTCATCTGCAATTTTTTCAGAGTTTCCAAAGGATAGGTGTTATTTCTTGTCTTAATATTTGATAGTATTTATCTTTGAAGCCCTGTAGGTGTGGACTTTTGTTTTTTGGAAATTTTAAAGTTATGGTTTCAATTTCAGTACTTGTCATTGTTCTTTTCATATTTTCTGTTTCTTCCTGGTTCGGTCTTGGAAGGCTTTCTACAAAATTCTTTATGTCTTCTGAGTTGTCCACTTCACAGGCATATAATTGCTTATAGTAGTTTTCTTTGATTCTTTGAATTTCTGTGGTATCATTTGCACATTTCTTTTTTCATTTTTCTACTTTTTAAAATTTTATTTATTTTAATTAGAGGACAATTACTTAACAACACTGTGGTGGCCCCAGCCACACATCGACACAGATCAGCCATGGATGCACATGTGACCCGCCCATACTGAACTCCCCTCCCACTTCCCTCCCCAACCCCAACCTTCTGGGTTTTCCCAGAGCACCAACTTTGAGTACCCTGCTTTATGCATCAAATTTCAACTGATCATCTATTTTACATATGATAATATACATATTTCAATGCTGTTCTCTCAAATCATCCCACCCTCGCCTTCTCCCACATAGTCCAAAAGTCTGTTCTTTACATTTGTCTGTCATTTGCTGCCTTGCATATAGGATCGTCATTACCATCTTTCTAAATTCCATATATATGTGTTAATATACTGTATTGGTGTTTCTCTTTCTGAATCAGTTCACTTAGTATAATAGGCTCCACTTTCATTCACCTCATTAGAACTGACTCAAATGTGTTCTTTCTTATAACTGAGTAATATTCCATTGTGTGTATGTTCCATGACTTCCTTATCCATTCATCTGCCGATGGACGTCTATGTTGCTTCCATGTCCTAGCTATTGTAAACAGTGCTACAGTGAACATTGGGATGCATGTGTCTCTTTCAGTTCTGGTTACGTTGGTTAGTAGGACTGCTAGATCATATGGCAGTTCTATTTCCAGTTGTTTAAGGAATCTCCACCCTGTTCTCCATAGTGGCTGTACCGGTTTGCATTTCCACCAAGAGTGTAAGAGGGTTCCCCTTTCTCCACACCCACTCCAGCATTTATTGTTTGTAGACTTTTTGATGGCAGCCATTCTGACCAGTATGAGATGATACCTCACTGTGGTTTTGACTGGCATTTCTCAAATAATGAGTGATTTTGAGCATCTTTTCATGTGCTTATTAGCCATCTGTATGTCTTTTTTGGAGATATGTCTATTTAGTTCTTTGGCTCACTTTTTGATTGGGTTGTTCATTTTTCTGGTATTGAGCTGCATGAGCTGCTTTTATATTCTGGAGATTACTTGTCGGTTGCTTTGTTTGCTATTATGTCCTCCCATTCTGAAGGCTGCCTTTTCACCTTGCTTATAGTTTCCCTCCTTGTGCAAAACCTTTTAAGTTTATTTAGATCCTATTTGTTGATTTTTGTTTTTATTTCCATTACTTTGGAAAGTGTGTCATAGACAATCTTGCTGTGATTTATGTCAGAGTGTTTTGCCTTTGTTTTCCTCTAAGAATGTTATAGTTTCTGGTCTTGGTTTTAGATCTTTAATCCATTTTGAGTTGATTTTGTGTATGCTGTTTGAAAGGCTTCTAGTTTCGTTCTTTTACAAGTGGTTGACCTGTTTCTCCAGCACCACTTGTTTGAAGTGATTGTCTTTTCTCCATTGTATACTTTTGCCTACATTTTCTCAGATAAGGTGTCCCTAGGTGTGTGGATTTATCTCTGGGCTTTCTATTTTGTTTCATTGATCTATGTTTCTGTCTTTGTGCCAGTACCATACTGTCTTGATGACTGTAGCTTTGTAGTATATTTTGAGGTCAGGAAGGTTGATTCCTCCAGGTCCATTCTTTCCTCAAGATTGCTTTGGCTATTCAAGGTTTTTTGTGTTTCCATACAAACTGTAAAATAATTTGTTATAATTTTGTGCAAAATACTATTGTTAGCTTGATAGTCTTTGGTTGACTCTATAGATTGCTTTGGGTAGTATACTCATTTTCTCTATATTGATTCTTCCAATTCAAAAACATGGTGTATTTCTCCATTTATTTATGTCATCTTTGCTTTCTTGCTCAGTGTTTTATAGTTTTCTGTATATAGGTCTTTTGTTTCTTTAGGTAAACTTATTCCAAAGTATTTTATTCTTTTTGTTGCAATGGTACATAAGATTGTTTTCTTTTCTTTCTCTTTCTATTTTTCATTTTAGTGTATAGGAATGAAAGGGATTTCTGTGTATTAATTTTATATCCTGCAGCTTTACTATATTCATCGATTAGCTCTAATAATTATTTTGGTGGTATCTGTAGGGTATTCTATGTAAAGGATCATATCATCTGCAAACAGTGACAGTTTTACTTTTTCTTTCCAATCTGGATTTCTTTTATTTGTTTTTCTTCACTAAATGCTGTGGCTAAGACTTCTAGAACTATGTTGAATAGTAGTGGTGAGAATGGACACCCTTGTCCTGTTTCTGATTTTGGAGGAAATGCCTCCTCAGACAACCATTTGCCTTTTTACATTTCTTCTTCTTGGGAATGGTCTTGATCACTGCCTCCTGTACAGTGTCAGGAACCTCCGTCCATTGTTCTTCAGGCACTCTGTCTATCAGATCTAATCCCTTCAATCTATTTGTCACTTATACTACATAATCTTAAGCGATTTGATTTAGGTCATACCTGAGTGGTTTTCACTACTTTCTTCAATTTATCTCTGAATTTGACAATAAGGAATTCATGTTCTGAGCCAAAGTCAGCCCCCAGTCTTGTTTTCGCAGACCATATAAAGCTTCTCCATCTTCACTTACAAAGAATATAATGAATCTGATTTTGATATTCACCATCTGGTGTGTTTGCTATGAGCAGTGGGTTCTCTTGGCAAAATTCTGTTAGCATTTGCCATGCTTCATTTTGTAGTCAAGGGCCAAACTTGCCTGTTACATCAGATATCTCTTGACTTCCTACTTTAGTATTCCAGTCCCCTATGATGAAAAGGACATCTTTTTTGGTGTCAGTTCTAGAAAGTCTTATAGGTCTTCATAGAATCATTTAACTTCAGCTTCTTCAGCATTAGTAGATGTGACATAGACTCGGATTACTGTGATATTGAATGGTTTGCCTTGGAAAAGAACATAGATCATTGTGTCGTTTTTGAGATTGCACTGAAGAACAGCATTTTGGCCTCTTTTGTTGACTTTGACAGCTACTCCATTTCTTCTAAGAGATTCTTGCCCTCTGTAGTAGATATAATGATCATCTGGATTAAATTTGCCCATTCCAGTCCATTTTAGTTCACTGATTTCTAAAATGTTGACGTTCACTCTTGCTACATCCTGTTTGACCACTTTCAATTTACCTTAATTCAGGGACCTAACATTCCAGGTTCCTATGAAATATTATTTTTTATAGTATCAGACTTGCAAATGGGGTGATCCTCCTCATACCTCACTGATGCTATCACCTCTTGATATAATAAAATGTCTTATGTGAAATTTGTGAAATGGTGATGGGGCAAGCATCATGAGGGGTGAATTGTGTTACTCAATAATCTCTTGTGGCTCCTGTATGAAAAGATTTTGAGCTATTGCTCAGGAATGCATTTGCTGGATTGTGCACATCAACCCATTTGCAGGGTTAATTTATACACCAGATGAATCTATTGTCAGTTTAACTTGTTTGTTTAGGCCCCAGTGGGTAGGCTCCTTCAATACTCTGCATGTCAGAAGGCTGTTTTGTATCTGAGTCATTTCACAAAGACAATGGTTCCCATCATATTAGTCAATGTGATACCTTCCGCTACACAGTAGCGTCTAAATGGTTGTCGGATAGTTCCCTTCCCAAGCATCATATAGATACCAAGGAGGGCACTGTTGTGTTCCTGGACTTGGAAGACTTTTTGTTCCCTATTTCTTGTAGGCAGGACTCCAGCCTCCATGACCTTCCCTGAGTTCCAAAGGGCAAATTCAAACAGTTGCTAATCAGGTGAGTGGCAGCCCAGAAACCACCTAAGGCAAGATTAAAGGAACCAGAGAAGTTCATCAAGATGAGGAGACCTAGCCACCAGAGTTGCTGTAAGCATTGTAATTTTGTCAGCAGTCACACACTTTTGAAACTCTGCAGAAGAAAGAAGAATGCAAGACTCTTACTGCTTTGATTCTTATTACCTCAAAGCAGGAGTCCTAACTATATAACCTTTCCCTATTCATCAGGGAGTGGGGGGAAAAGTTCTTGAGACACTGTCCTGCTGTGATCCTCTTTGCCAGGCAAAGAAATAAAACCACTCTTTCTGTCTTCTCTATAGCACTGTATCCATATTTCTGTTCAGAATCAGTGCAGAGAGAACCAAGGTTTTGACATCAAAATTATGGGCCAGGTGATCTCACACATGGCCTCTTTATTGTAGTTTTTTTTTTTTTACGTAGATGGAATGTTTTGATTGGAGCTCCTAATTCTCTCCTTTAAGCAGGGGAGTTTCCTTTGGGTCTGTTTTACAAACTGGAATTTTGGGGCAATATTTGTTTTTAAACAGAACTCTATTAGGTAAAAAGTTAACAAACACTTCTTTTTGCTAAAACCTGATAGATTTCACTTTTCCAATTAAATAGCATATGTCTTTCAACCTCCATATGGCAATCTGTGTATTTATGCACTTAGATAGACATTTGTTTTCTTCTAACTTTAATGTGTCATCTACAACTTAGCAGACTTCAGTTCAGTCACTCAGTCATGTCTGACTCTTTCCGACTCCATGAACCACAGCATGCCAGGCCTCCCAGTCCATCACCAACTCCCAGACTTTACCCAAATTCATGTCCATTGGGGTGATGCCATCGAACCATCTCAGGGTCTTTTCAAATGAGTCAGCTCTTCGCATCCGGTGGCCGAAGTATTGGAGTGATTTTGGATCCCCCACAAATAAAGTCAGCTACTGTTTTCACTGTTTCCCCATCTATTTGCCATGACATGATGGGACCGGATGCCATGATCTTAGATTTCTGAATGTTGAGCTTTAAGCCAACTTTTTCACTCTCCTCTTTCACTTTCATCAAGAGGCTCTTTAGTTCTTTACTTTCTGCCATAAAGATGTTGTCATCTGCATATCTGAGGTTATTGATATTTCTCCCATCAATCTTTATTCCAGCTTGTGCTTCATCCAGCCCAGCATTTCTCATTATGTACTCTGCATATAAGTTAAATAAGTAAAGTGACAATATACAGCCTTGATATTCAGTTTCCTATTTGGAACCAGTCTGTTGTTTCATATCCAGTTCTAATTATTGCTTCCTGACCTGCATATAGGTTTCTCAAGAGGCAGGTCAGGTGGTCTGTTATTCCCATCTTTTTCACAATTTTCCACAGTTTATTGTGATCCACACAGTCAAAGGCATTGACATAGTCAATAAAGCAGAAATAGATGTTTTTTTAGACCTCTCTTGCTTTTTTGATGATCCAGTGGATGTTGGCAATTTGATCTCTGGTTCCTCTGCCTTTAATAAAACTAGCTTGAACATCTGGAATTTCACATTTCATGTATTGCTTGTCTGGCTTGGAGAATTTTGAGCATTACTTTACTAGCATGTGAGATGAGTGAAATTGTGCGGTAGTTTGAACATTCTTTGGCATTACCTTTCTTTGGGGTTGCAATAAAAACTGACTTTTTCCAGTCCTGTAGCCACTGCTGAGTTTTCCAAATTTGCTGGCATATTGTGTGTAGCAGTTTCACAGCATCATCTTTTAGGATATGAAATAGCTCAACTGGAATTCCATCTCTTCCACTAGCTTTGTTTGTAGTGATGCTTCGTAAGGCCCACTTGACTTCACATTCCAAGATGTCTAGCTAGGTGAGTGCTCACACCATCGTGATTATCTGGATTGTGAAGATCTTTTTTGTACCGTTCTTCTGTGCATTCCTCCTACCTCTTTTTAATAGCTTTTGCTTCTGTTAGGTCCCTACCATTTCTGTCCTTTATTGAGCCCATCTTTCATGAAATGTTCCCTTGGTATCTATAATTTTCTTGAAGAGATCTCTAGTCTTTCCCATTCTATTATCTATTATTTTCTTCTATTTCTTTGTATTGATCACTGAGGAAGGCTTTCTTATCTCTCCTTGCTATTCTTTGGAACTCTGCATTCAAATGGGTATGTCTTTCCTTTTCTCCTTTGCTTTTTGCTTCTCTTCTTTTCATAGCTATTTTTAAGGCCTCCTTAGACAGCAATTTTGCTTTTTTATGTTTCTTTTTCTTGGAAATAGTCTTGATTCCTGTCTCCTGTGTAATGTCATGAACTTCTGTCCATAGTTCATCAGTCACTCTGTCTATCAGATCTTGTCCCTTAAATCTATTTGTCACTGCCACTGTATAATCATAAGGGACTTGATTTAGGTCATACCTGAATGGTCAGGTGTTTTTCCCCACTTTCTTCAATTTAAGTCTGAATTGGCCAGTAAGGAGTTTATAATCTGAGCCACAGTCAGTTCCTGGTCTTGGTTTTGCTGACTATATAGATCTTCTCTATCTTTGGCTACAAAATTATAGTCAATCTGATTTCAGTGTTGACCATCTGGTGATGTCTATGTGTAGAGTCTTCTCTAGTCTTATCAGCCTAATCCCATTTTATAATGCTTCACTTTTGAAAAAATAGTTTGCAGTTTTTGCATTCTGAATATTTAAATTACATATAGTCCCCCCCACATTTATAATTTCAAATGATATAGTATTGTTGACTGAAAAATATATACACGTGAAATTTGAAAAGACACTTCTCTGAACAGGTAAGGCAGTAGCCTGTTTATATTGGGGTTTTTGCAACAAAAATCAGGCGGTTAAAACATAAAAAGGTTACTGTTAATTCAAGAAAAGTGGGCGTCTCAAGTTGGTGAAATTATCACATGAATTTTCTACTCTGTGGAAAGAAGCAAGAGCCTGTGCTCGCTGAAATCATTTCTTTGATATGTATCATAACTGTTAGGGCCAGTATCCTGTTTTTCTCAATCCTGAATTCCCTCAGAGTGCACAGATGGATGTGGATGCAATGGCTGATGACTTGATGGCTGCAACAGCCTTTGTTTACTGAAATGCCAGGAGATATTCTTAGTCCACAGTATAATAAGATCTATAAAGAACCTCAGCAGTCTCCACTCTTTCCTTCCTTCTCCGTGGCATCTTTTTTTTTGCTTTCTTTTCCATTATGGTTTGTTATAGTGTGTTAAATATAGTTCCCTGTGCTATCCAATAGGACCTCGCTGTTATCCATTTTATATATAATGGTTTGCATCTGGTTGTCCCAAACTCCAATCCAATTCTCTCTTTTGCCATCCCCCTTGGTAACGTCAAGTCTGTTGCCTAGGTCTGTGAGTTTATTTCTGTTTTTATATATAAATTCATTTCTAGCCTTTTTTAAAATTCCACATATAAGTGGTATCACTTGTCATCTGTGATTTACTTCAATTAGTATAATAATCTTTATGTCCGTCCATGTTTCTGCAAATGGCATCATTTCATTCTTTTTTTTAAGCCAAGGAATACCCGATTTTATACACATACTGCATCTTCTTTCTTCATTCATCTGTCGACAGACATTTAGGTTGCTTCCATGTCTTGTCTGTTGTAAATAGTGCTGCTATGAACATATGGATGCCCATATCTTTTTGAGTTATAGTTTTGCCCAGATATGTGCCCAGGAGTGGGACTGGTGGACAACTCTCTTTTTAGTTTTCTGAGAACCATCTATACTGATCTGTATAGTGGCTGCACCAGTTTATATTCCCACAATAGTGTAGAAGCCTTCCCTTTTCTCTCCAGCCTCTCCAGCATTTGTTATTTGCAGAATTTTTAATGATGGTCATTTTGACCAGTGTGAGTTGGTACCAAATTGTAGTTCTGATTTACATTTCTCAGAGCCATCTATTTTTAACCAGTTTTATTTGTACTCTTTTGGTGGTTATTTTCCCATTTAAAATATACTTGTATTGCTTTATCAAATTTAGAAATTATTTCTTCATGCTCTATATATTAGAAAGCATTGTTGACACCTGACTTTCCCTCCCTTTATAATTTTTTGAATAATTATAAAACCCTTTTTCTTCCTGTTGCTTAACTATGTTACTTTAAATAATATCATTAAACAGCCATTTCCTACTCATCAAATTCTCTTTGTGTGTGTATAAATATCCCTTTTCATACCTTTTTTCTTCTAGTTTTCTTGAGTTATAATTAACATACAGCATTATATAAGTTTAAGATATATACCATAATGATTTGACTTAGATTGTGAAATGTTTATTTCAATAAGTTTAGGGGATATCAATCACTTCACATAGATACTAAATGAAAGAAATAGAAAAAGTTTTTTCCTTGTGATGAGAGCTCTTAGGATTTACTCTCTTGACAGCTTTCATATATAACATACAGTATGTAAATTATATTTATTATGTTGTACGTTACATTCCTTGTACTTATTTATCTTATAAACCGACATTTGTACCTTTTGACTGAATATATCTGATTCTCCCCATCCTTCACCCCTAGCCTCTGGTAGCCACAAAACTCTCTTCTTCTTTGAATTTGTTTATTGATTAGTTTGTTTTTAAAGTATAACTGACCTATACCATTATCTTAGTTTGTGGTATGTAGTGATTCGATTTTTCTGTATGTTTCAAAATAACCACCATGTTAAGTCCAGTTGTCATCTGTTACTATACAAAGATATTATATTCTTACTGACTATATTCTCCATATTGTATATGTCTTGCCCATTGCTCATTTATTTTGTATCTGGAAATTTGTACCTCTTAGTTTCTCTCACCTATTTTTTTTTCCTCCAACTTCCCTCCCCTCTAGCAACCATCAGATTGTTCTCCAGACCTATAATGCTTATTTCCGTTTGGTTACATATGTTCATTTGTTTCTTTTTTTAGATTCCACATATAAGTAAAATTGTACAGAATTTGTTTTTCTTCGTCTGATGTATTACACTTATCATGATACTCTCTGGGTCAATCCATGTTGACATAAATAGCAAAACTTCATTCATTTATGGCTGAAAAATATTTTATACTGTGTATATGCTTCATCTTCATCTGTTCATCTATTGATGGGTGCTTAGGTTGCTTCCATAGCTCAGTTCAGTTCAGTTCAGTAGCTCAGTCGTGTCCGAGTCTTTTCTTTTGTTACTTTTTTATTTATTTTCTTTACGTCATTGTGTTGGTTTTGACATACATTGATATGAATCTGCCATGGGTATACATGTGTTCACCTTCCATAACACCCTTTCCACCTCCCTCCTGATTCCAACTCTCTGGGTCATCCCAGTGCACCCACCCTGAGCACCCTGTATCAAGCATCAAACCTGGGCTGATGATTGATTACACATATGATAATTTACATGTTTCAATGCCATTCTCCCATATCATCTTTCCCTTGCCCTCTCCCATAGAGTCCAAAAGGCTGTTCTATACATCTGCGTCTCTTTTGCTGTTTTCCATACAGGGTTATCGTTACCATTTTTCTAAATTCCATATATATGCGTTAGTATACTATATTGTTGTTTTTCCTTCTGGCTTACTTCACCCTGTATAGTAGGCTGCAGTTTCATCCACCTCAGTAGAACTGATTCAAATGTATTCTTTTTAATGGCTGAGTAATATTCCATTGTGTATCTGTAGCACAGTTTCCTTATCCATTCGTCTGTTGATGGACATCTAGGTTGCTTCCATGTCCTAGCTATTGTAAACAATGTGGCGATGAACATTAGGGTACACGTGTCTCTTTCCATTCTGATTTCCTCGGTGTGTATGCCCAGCAGTGGGATTGGTGGGTCATATGGCAGTCCTATTTCCAGTTTTCTAAGGAATCTCCAGACTGTTCTCCATAGTGGCTGTACTAGTTTGCATTCCCACCAACAGTGTAAGAGGGTTCCCTTTTCTCCACATCCTCTCCAGCATTTATTGCTTGTAGAATTTTGGATGGCAGCCATTCTGACTGGTGTCAAGTGTAAGTACCTCATTGTGGTTCCCAATCCAGGGATTGAACCCAGGTCTCCCATATTACTAGTGCATTCTGTACAGGTTGAGCCACCAAGGAGGCCCAAGAATACTGTAGTGGGTAGCCTATCCCTTCTCCAGGGGATCTTCTCAACCAGGAATGAAACCAGGGTCTCCTGCTGCATTGCAGGCAGATTCTTTACCAGCTGAACTACCAGGGAAGCCCTGTACATTCACACACACACACACACACACACAATTATGACTAATTCAGTTTGATATATGGCAAAGACTACTACAACTTTATAAAGCAATTATCCTACAATTAAAAAAATAAAAGGTGATACTGAATCTGAATTTTATATGTAATGTAATGTATATGTATATGTAATGTATAATGTAATCTTACATTATAATTTTGAGTTGTTTAATTTGTTATTAAACAAATTTATTATTTCTTCTGTGAACCACCAGAAAGAAATTGTTAAAATTTTGCTGCTGCCCTTATATAGAAGGGCCTGAGTATGTTACTAAATGCCAGAGTCCCATGTTCTGTGAAAAGAATCATCATCCTTCTTTACAAGGATTTACACTCTCCACATAAAACTCTCAGCCCTGTGTGAGCTGCATGCTGGGATCCTCAGGGATTAGTGCAAGTAGGTGGAGGAGGTTATTTAACTTAACATCCCTTTCCAAGTGGGAGGAGAAGATGGTCAACAGCTATCAGTTCCACAGCTTTTCTTGCCAGCCCAAGTGATCCCAGACTTATTTGGTCAGAGGAGCTTCCTCAGCATTTAGAGGGGAGATTTGCTGAATGAGAAGCAATGTCTTAAACCTTTGGCAATTTATGTTAACTTCCTCCAGCTTGGAAAGAAGATTATTTTGTGTACCTTCAACTTTGCTGAATACAGTTATTGGTTATTATGACTTTCCAGTGAATCTTGGAATTTTGTATATATAGAATCATGTCATCTATGAATTGGCTTCTCTAGTGGCTCAGTCAGTAAAGAATCTGCCTGCAGTGTAGGACAGTTGGGTTCAATCCCTGGGTTGGAATCATCCCCTGGAGTAGGAAATGCCAATCCACTCCAGTATTCTTCCCTGGGAAATCCCATGGATAGAGGAGCCTGATGGGCTTCAGTGCATGGAGGTCACAAGAGTCAGCCATGACTTAGTGACTAAATGACCAACCACCACCGTCTATGAATAGAGATAATTTTACTTTTTCCTTTGTGATATGGATGCATTTTTATTTCTTTTTCCTCTCTAATTGCTCTGGCTAGAGGTTCCAGTACAATGTTGAATAACAGTGGTGAAGCCAGGCATCCGTGTCTTGTTCCTGACCTTAGGGGGAGACATTCAGATTTTTGTCATTTAGTACAATGCTATCTCTGCATTTTTTATAATTGCCCTTTATTATGTTGAAGAAGTTCCTCTCTCTTTTTAGTTTTCAGAGTGCTTTTACAATCAACTACTTTGAGTTTTGTTCAATAACTTTTCTGCATTAATTGAAATCATCATATGGCTTTTTCCCCTTTATCATATTAGTGTGGTATATTACATTGATTTTCTTATGTAGAACCACCCTCGCATTTCTGGGGAAAAATCCACTTGGTCATGGTGTATAATCCTTTTAATGTTCTCTTAGATTCAGTTTGTTAGTATATTATTGAGGATTTTTAAAATCTATATTCATAGCTGATATCAGTCTATAACTATTTTCTTGTGGTGTCTTTATCTGACTTTGGAATCAGGGTAATGTTGGCTTTGGGGCTTCCCTGGTGGCTTAGTGGTTACGAATCCAGCTGCCAATACAGATGAAACAGGTTCCCTTCGAGAAGGAAATGAGAACCCACTCCAGCATTCTTTACTGGGAAATCCCATGGACAGAGGACTCTGGCAGGCTACAGGCCATGGAGTTGCAAAGAGTTGGACAGGACTTCTCCACTAAACAGCAATGTTGACCTCAGACAATGAAGAAGAATTTACCAGTGAAGGCCTTGATTTTTCTTTGTTGGGAGGTTTGTGATTACTGATTCAATCTTTGCACTTCTTATAGGTGTGTTAATATTTTCTATTGCTTCCTGAGATGGCTTATGTAATTTTGGTGTTTCTTGCAATTTGTCCATTTCATCTAGGTTGTCTAATTTGTTGGCATTTAAGTTTTCACAATATTCTCTTATAATCCTTTTTATTTCTGTAAAGTTGGTAGTAATGTCACCAATTTTACTTTTCATTTTAGTTTGTCTTTTTTCTATTTTTTTGTCCATTTGCTTAAAGATTTGTCAATTTTTTCCAAGGAAGCAACTTTTGTCTTTTTTATTCTCTCTATTATTCTTCCTGTTATTTCATTCTTTTTACTCTAAGTTTTATTCCTACATTCTACTAGCTTTGGGCTTACTTTGCTCTTCTTGTTCTAATTCCTCAAGGTATATATGAAGGTTATTTTTCAATGAGTGGGAAGATGTGTTAAATGCACGTTAGAATTTTAAGGTATTTAAATATAGAGCAATTTTTAGATTGATGCAGTTAGAGTTTTTTCCCTATAGTTTTATTGAGATATAGTTGACATATAGAGTTTAAGTTGAGGTGTAGAACATAATCATTTTACTGATATACATCATGAGATGATTATTACAATAAGTTTAGTGAACATGTATCATCTCATGTAGATAGGAAATTAAATAGAAAAGTTTTTCTTTTAATGAAAATTCTTAGAATTTTCTCTCTTATCAACTTTCATATAAAACATATAGTAGTGTTAATTATATTTAACATGTCCCTTCATTGTGTTCCCAGTACTTATTTATCTCGTAACTGCAGCTTCACACCTTTTGACTGCATCCATTCAGTCACCCCCTCCTCATCCCATGCATCTGGTAGCTACGAATCAGATATCTTTTTTATGACTTACTTTCTTTTGAAGTACAATAAATTCCTAGTGAGCAACGTAGTCATTGAATATTTCTGTAGAGTTCAAAATAATCATCACCATAAGTCTAGTTATAATATGTCATCATACAAAGACATTACATAGTCATTGACTGTGTTCTCCATATTGTTTTTTTTTTGTACCTATGAATCATTTATTTCACAAGGAAATTTGTGCCTCTTAATTTCATCAACTGTTTCTTTCCACACCTCACTCCCTTACTCTCTGGCAACAACTGTTTGTTCTCTGAATTAATAACTCTGCTTATGTTAATTGTTAATTTATTTTGTTATATTGATTCCACATATAAGCAAAATCCTGCAGTATTTCACTTTGTCTTATTTCACTTAGCATAATACTGTGTAGGTATATTCATGTTTTTGCAAATAGCAAAGTTTTTTTAAAGCTAAGTAGTAGTTTACTATATGTGTGTGTATATATATATATATATATACACTTTATCCATTCATCTGTTGCTAGCCACTTAGGTTGCTTCTGTATATCGGCCATTATAAATAATGCTGCTGTGAACATCAGTAAAGTTTAGTCGCTCAGTCGTGTCTGACTCTTTGCAACCCCATGGACTGCAGCATGTCAGGCCTCCCTGTCCATCACCAACTCCCAGTTTACCCAAATTCATGTCCATTGAGTCAGTGATGCCATCCAATCATCTCATCCTCTGTTGTTCCCTTCTTCTCCTGCCTTCAATCTTTCCCAGCATCAGGGTCTTTTCAAATGAGTCAGCTCTTCACACCAGGTGGCCAAAGTATTGGAGTTTCAGCTTCAGCATCAGTCTTTTCAATGAATATTCAGAACTGATTTCCTTTAGGATGGACTGGTTGGATCTCCTTGCAGTCCAAGGCACTTTCAAGAATCTTCTCCAACACCACAGTTCAAAAGCATCAATTCTCTGGTGCTCATCTTTCTTTGTAGTCCAACTCTCACATCCAAATATGACTACTGGAAATGCCATAGCCTTGACTAGATGGACCTTTTATTGGCAAATTAATGTCTCTGCTTTTTAATATGCTATCTAGGTTGATCATAACTTTCCTGCCAAGGAATAAGCATCTTTTAATTTCATGGCTGCACTCACCCTCTGCAGTGATTTTGGAGTCTAAAATAATAAAGTCTGCCACTGTTTTCCCCTGTTTCCCCATCTATTTGCCATGAAGTGATGGGACCAGGTGTCATGATCTTAGTTTTCTGAATGTTGAATTTTAAGCTAACATTTTCACTCTCCTGTTTCACTTACATCAAGAGGCTCTTTCGTTCTTCACTGCTGTAAGGATGGTGAGATTTTGAGATTAATGATATTTCTCCCAGCAATCTTGTTTCCAGATTGTGCTTCATCCAGCCCAGCGTTTCTCATGATGTACTCTGCATAGAAGTTAAATAAGCAGGGTGACAATATGCTGCCTTGGCGTACGCCTTTTTCTATTTGGAACCAGTCTGTTGTTCCATGTCCAGTTCTAACTGTTGCTTCCTGACCTGCAGTGCATGTATTTTCTAACTAGTGTTTTCATTTTCTTCTGACAAACACCCAGGAGTGGAATTGCTGAATCATATGGAAGCTCTATTTTTAAATTGTTTAGGAATCTCCATACCGTTTTCTGCAGTTGCTGCTCCAATGAGCATTCCCACTAAAAATGCATCGGGATTCACTTTTATTCAAACATTCATTTAGCATTTCTCATCTTCTTGGTAATAGCCATTTGACAGATGTGAAGTGATATTTTATTGTAGATATGATTTTTGATTTGCATTTTCCAGATGATTCATTATGTTGAGCATTGTTTCATTTGCCTATAGGCATCTGTATGTCTTCTTTGGAAAAATATCTTTTCATATCCTCAACCCATTTTTCAATCGGATTTTTTTTATGTTCATTGTATGAGTCTTTGTATATTTTGGATATTAACCATTTATTGGATTTATTGAATGAAAAGTAGGTAGCTTTTCATTTTGTTGATAGTTTCCTTTTCTTTGTAGACCCTTTTTAGTTTGATGTAGTTCCACTTGTCTGTTTTTTCTTTTGACTCCCTTATATGAGGAAACATACAAAAAATGTTGCTAAGCCCAATGTCATTAAAGAATTTACTCCTATGTCTTTTGGAAGTTGTTTGTTGCAAGTCTGCCATTTAAGTCTTTAAGCCATTTTCATTTGATTTTTGTGCATATTGTTAGAGTATTCCAGTTTAATTCTGTTGGTTATTGCTGTCCAGTTTTATGATCACCATTTACTAAAAAGGATGTCTTGTCCCTGTTGTATTGTCTTACCTCCTTTGATGTAGATTAACTACCCATATAATTGTGATATCATTTCTGGGCTCTCTGTTTCATTCCATTGATCTTATGTACCTGGATTTTTTTGTTGCCCTTATCATACTCTTTTCATTGCTGTAACTTGGTAAGATAGCTTGATATCAGTAAGCATGATACCATCAGCTTTGTTCTTCTTTCTTAAGATTGGTTTGGCTTTTTGGGGTATTTTGTGTTTCCATACAAATTTGCGGATAATTTGTTCTAATTCTATGAAAAATGTCATTGATATTTTAATAGGGATTGCATTGACTTTATAGATTGGCTTGGGTAGTATGGGCCTTTAAACGATATTAATTCTTCTAATCCATGGTGTATTTTTCTGTCTTTTAACTCCTTAGTTAGATTTATTCCTATGTATATTTTTTCTTTAATTCAAAAAAAAGTTAATTTCCTTCTGATAGTTGGTTCTTAATGTATAGAAATGTAACAGGTTTCTACTTAATTTTGCATCCTACAACTTCACCAAATTCATTGATAGATTCTAATAGTTTTTTTGGTGGCATTTTTATGACTTTTCTATGTATAGTATTGTGTCACCTGCAAACAATAACAGTTTTACTACTTCCTTTATTTCCACTTTGGATTCCTTTTTTTTTTCTGGTCTGATTGTGTTGGCTAGGACTTCCGATACTATGTTGAATAATAATGGTGAGCATGAGCATTCTTGTTCTTAATATAGTATTGTCTTCCTGGTAGGTTGTGCCAGGTCCCAAGGCAGCTGGCTGAAGGACCCAAAGTATCTGAGAGCTAGTATTGGCCTGATGCTGTATGTGTCTGGGGCCCAAGGAGACCGGGGGCTACAGCTGCCTACTGGTGTGTTATCTCGTTCCTGATAACACTAGCTATGGGGCTAAGGTGGTCCTGGGGCTACTGTCTGCCTGCTGTTAGTTGGGCTAGGGCCCAGGAGATTTCAGGACTGGTGTCCACCCACTGGTTTGTGGCAGTTCAGTGTTGGGAACTTTGTCTGTATGGCCTGGATAATCTGGAGTTGGTATTTCTGATCACTGGTGGTTGGGGCTAGGGCTCAGGGGGTTCTGTCAATGATGTCTGCCCACTGGTGGGTGAGACTGGTCCGGGTCCTGGTTCCAGCATACTGGTATGCAGGGCAGTATCCTGTGCCATCTAGTGGACAGGATTGTGTTCTGGAGTAGCTATGAGCTCAGGGGTTCTTTGGCAGCCAACATGTTGGTGAGTTTTGGCAATTTTCCTACCCTGCTATCTGCTTGGCCTGAGCTATCCCAGTACTGTTGCCTAAAGACTGATGGGCAGGTTTGTGTTCTGGCGCTAATAAGCTGGATAGAGGATTCCAAAATGGCACTTGCCAACATTAATGTACTTGTGGTTGAGGAAGCTCCCTAAAATCATTGCCTCCAGTGTATATGCCCTCAGGATGAGGTCCTGCCTTTCTGACAGGCACTCTAAGATTAGAACGTGGGTCTGATCCAGTCTCCTTTCAAATTGTTGCTTCTGCCCTGGTTTTCAGAGCATGTGAGGTTTTGTTTGCCCTTTGAGAGTGGAATCTCTATTTTACTCTCTGGATCTCCCAGAAGTAAACCCCACTGGCCTTCAAAGCCAAACATTCTGGGGACTTGTCCTTCCAATACGGAACCCCTAGGCTGGGGAGCCTGGTATGTATGGTTGAGACCCCTCACTCCTTGGGGATAACCTTTGCCACTTAATTATCTTACTGTTTGTGAATCACCAGGAGTATGGATCTTAACTATACTGCATCTCTGTCCTTCACCCCTCCTACTTGTCTCATTATGGTTGCTTCTTTATATCTTTAGTTGTAGAAAATGTTATCTGCTAGTCTTCTGGTCTTTCTCATCAATAATTGCTCTGTGAGTAGTTGTAATCTTGCTGTGCCAACAGGAGAAGTTGTGCTCACATTGTTGACCACTTCTATGACAGCTACTGGTTGTACATGTTTCTTCTTTTTTAATATATGCATTTGCATTGTAAAATTTCCTCTGAGCATTGCTTTTGTTGCATCCCATACATTGTAGTATGTTGCATTTTCATTTTTACTTATCTCTAGAAAGAAAAGAAAGTAGAAAGTGTCAGTCGCTCAAACATGTCGAGTCTTTGTGACTCCATGGTCTGTCCATGGAATTCTCTAGGCAAGAATTTGGAGTGGTAGCCATTTCCTTCTCCAGGGGATCTTCCCAACCCAGGGATCAAACCAAGTTCTTCTGCATTCCAAGTAGATTATTTACTATCTGAGCTATCAGGGAAGCCCCTTACTTATCTCTAAGTATTTTCTTATTCCCCTTGTGATTTCTTTTTTGTCCCATTGATTGTTTGAGAGAGTGTTGTCTGATTTCCATGTATTTGTGAATTTTCCTGTTTCCCATCTGTTACTGATTTTGAGCTTCACTCCATTGTGGTTGGAAAACATATTTTAAGTAATTTAAAAGTTTAAAAATTTATGTAGACTTACTTTGTTTTCTAGTATGTCATCTATCCTGGAAAATATTCTGTGTATACTTGAGAAGAACATGTTTTCTGCCATTGTTGGTAGGGTATTTTATATATGTCTGTTATATGTAGATGGTTTATAGTATTGTTCAAATATTCCATTTTGTTATTGATCTTCTCTCTAGATGATTTATGCATTATTGAAAGTGGGTATTCAAGTCTTCAACTATTATTGTAGAATTGTGTATTTCTGCCAATGTTTGCTTTATGTATTTGAGGGCTCTTTTGTTCAGTACCTAATTCTTAGCAATTTTTAAATCTTCTTTATGAATAACCCTTTTATTTATATATAATATTATTTGTCTGTTATACCAGTTTTTTGCTTTGAGTTTGTTTTTATCAGACATTTTACTGGATACAGCCACCTCTGTTTGTTTTTGGTTTTTATTTTCATGGAATATCTTTTTCCACTTGTTCACTTCCAAACTATTTGTGTTTTTGAATCTGAAGTGAGTCTCTAGAAGATAGCATATATTGGACCATGTTTTTAAATTTATTCAGCCAATCCATATCCTTTGATTGGACATTTTAGTTAATTAACATTTAAAGTAATTAATGACATGAAAGGGCTTACTTCTGTCATTTTGCTAGTTTTTCTTATATCTCGTGTCTTTTTGTTTATTTCCTTATTATTATATTACTTTGTGTTTGCTTGAATTTTGCAGTGAGTGATTTTGATTCTCTTGTCATTACCTTTTGTGTTTATGCAAGCATATTTCAGAGATACTACAGGTTTGGTTCCAGCCTACCACAATAAAGTGAATATCACAATAAAAAAATTTACACAATTTTTTTTTGTTTTCTAGTTCATATAAAAGTTATGTTTACAGTTATGTGTGCAATTGTATTATGTCTAAAAAATTGATGTACACACCTTAAATTTAAAATATTGCTAAAATGCTAATCATCATCTGGAAGCTTCAATGAGTTATGTTTTTTTTAAAATAGTTCGATCAATGATTACTGAACACACATCACTATAACAAACATAAATAGTGAAAAAGTTTGAAATACTGAGAGAATTGCCCAAATGGACATGGAAGCACTTAAGTGAGCAAATGCTGGTGGAAGAATAGCATTGATAGACTTCTTCAATGCAGGGTTGCCACAAGCTTTTAATTTCTGAAAAAATGCAGTATATGTGAAGAACAATCAATCAAAGTGCATAAAATGAGGTATATTTGTATTTTGGATAGTTTATTTGTGATTGCCGTGGGGATTGCCTTTAATATACTAAATTTATAAGAACTAAATTTGAATTCTTACCCACTTGACTTCAGTAACGTACAAATACTTTGCACCTTGTCCTTGTATTGTCATGTTTAAAAAATACATTTTTTACATTGTGTGTCCAATAACATGGATTTATAGTTATTTTATGCATTTGTATTTTAAATGATATAGTAAATGAATAAGTGGAATTACAAAACAAATACACTAATCCTGGGTTTTCTATGCATATATAGGTATGTTTACTGGTGCATTTAATATTTTCATATGGCTTAGAATTATTGTCTAGTGTTGGTCCATTAACACTTGAATGACTCCTTTTATTATTTCTTGTAGGGCAGGTCTACTGATAATGAAGTTTCTTAGCTTTTGTTTGATAGGCAATGTTTTAATTTTCCATAGTTTTTGGAGGGCATTTTTACCATATATTGAATTCTTGGTTGTCAGGGATTTTTGTTTTGTTTTTAGCACTTTAATATGTCATCTCTCTGCTTTCTGGCCTCCATGGTTTCTGCGGAGAAATTGACTGTTAATCTTACTGAGGATTTTTTTACATGACAAATTGCTTCCTTTTTGCTGCATTCAAGAATGTGTCTCTGGTTTAGGTTTCAAAAAAATATTAAGTGTGTTGCTAGTGTATATGTCTTTGAATTTATCCTGATGGAATTTGTTGAGATTCTTGGAGGCATAGACTCATGTCTTTCATCAAATTTGGGGTTTGTACCTTGAATTCCACATCAGGTGAAAAAGATAAAAGTACTTTCATTAGTCCTTCTGGTAATGCCCAGACAATTTAGAATAGACATGCATAATAATTTGTAAATAATGCTTGCTCTGCTCCTTCCCTAACCAGGGATACCAGTACATGAGTGGGAATGTGGTCTAACATCTTCAAGATGGCCATCAAGCTAACTAACTGCTGTGTGAACAATGCACAGTAGTAGGGCTAAAGTGCTATCACCTATGCCAGTTGGGAAGCTACTGCAGTCATCCAGGTGAAAGATGAGGGTGGTCTTGACTTCAGTGGTAGTAGTAGAGATGATGATAATCATCACTCTCTATCACTGTAGATGAGAAGTGAGTCTATACTGCCTACAATAACTTGGTGGTTAGAAGTCTACCTGCTCACTTCTTCCTACTTTCACTCAAAACTCTTACTTTGAAGCAACTATCCCTATTATTAATATCTATTGCTGGAGGTTTTATATCATATAATCAAATTGCAGTGTTGAGAGGTATGGGCACAAAATATTTTAAAACTTATTCTGTATTTCCTTTTAATGAAATTTCTGTTTTTTTAATGAATTGTATGTACTCATTGTTTAAGGAACGAGGCATATAGTGTACTAAAAAATATAAATCATGGAAAAACCTTTTCCTGGAAATTACCTAGAGATAAACAGGTTAACATTGTGATGAACCTCTGTTTAAGCCTGCTCCCTCATCCCCTTTCTTTCACTGCCCACTCCTCAGTTGCTTTTGCTTGTTTCTACTTTCTACCTGATATCTAAATGTTAACATCAAATACATATGTATACATATACACACAAATGCTGATATATGTGCTTTCTTGTCCAGTCACTAAGTCCTGTCCAGCTCTTTGTGTCCCCATGAACTGCAGCACGCCAGGCTTCCCTGTCCCTCACCATCTCCCAGAGTTCACCCAATTTCATGTCCATTGAGTCAGTGATGCTATACAAGCATCTCATCACCTGTCACCCTCTTTTCCTCTTGCCTTCAATCTTCCCCACCATCTGTATCTTTTCCAGCGAGTTGTCTGTTCACATCAGATGGCCATAGTATTGGAGCTTCAGCTTCAGCATCAGTACTCCCGATGATTGTTCAAGGTTGGTTTCCTTTAGGATTAACTGATTTGATCTCCTGCTGTCCAAAGGACTCTCAAGACTCTTTTCCAGCACCACAATTCAAAAGCATCAATTCTTCAGCACTCAGCCTTCTTTATGATCCAATTCTCACATCTGTACACGACTACTGTAAAGACCATAGTTTTGATGATCTGGAACTTTGTTGGCAAAATGATGCTTTTGCTTTTTAATATGCTGTCTAGATGTGTCATAGCCCTCTTAAGAAGCAAGTATCTTCTAACTTCATGGCTGCAGTCACCATCTACAGTGATTTTGGAGCCAAAGAAGAGAAAATATGTCACTTCTACTTTTTCCCTTCCTATGTGCCATGAAGGAATGGGACTTGATACCATTATCTTAGGTTTTTGAATGTTGAGTTATAAGCCAGCTTTTTCACTCTCTTCCTTCACCCTCATCAACAGATTCTATAGTTCTTCTTCACTTTCTTCCATTAAAGTGGTGTCATCTGCATATCTGAGGATATTGATATTTCTCCTGGCAATCTTCATTCCAGATTGTAACTCATCCAACCTGCATTTCTCATGATGTACCCTGCATATAACTTAACTAAACAGGGTGACAATATACAGCTTTGTCATACTCCTTTCCCAAGTTTTAACCAGTCAGTTCCTTATATGGATCTAACTTGCTTCTCCCCCCACATGCAGGTTTCTCAGGACATACGTTAGATGGTCTGGTTTTCCTATCACTTTAAGAATTTTCCACAGTTTGTTGTGATCCACACTGTCGAAGACTTTCACATAGTCAATGAAACAGAAGTAGATGTTTTTTTCTGGAATTCCCTTGCTTTCTTTGTAATCCAACGAATGCTGACAGTTTGATCTCTCATTCCTCTGCCTTTTCTAAACCCATTTTGTACATCTTAAAGTTCTCGATTCAAGTATCACTGAAGCCTAGGTTGAAGGATTTTGAGCATAACCTTACCAGCAATTATCTGGTAGTTTCCACATTCTTTTTCATTGCCCTTCTTTGGAACTGGGTGAAAACTGACCTTTTCCAATCCTGTGGTCACTACTGGGTTTTCCAAATTGGCTAACATATTGAGTGCAGCACTTTAAGAGCATCATCTTTTATTTTAAATACTAAAATATATCAGCTGAAATTCCATCACTTCACTAGCTTTATTGGTAGTAATGATTCTTAAGACTCACTTATCTTTACACTCTAGGATGTTTGGCTTGAGGTGAGTCACCACACTATCATGGCTATCTGGGTCGTAAAGACCTTTTTTTGTACAGTCTTCTGTGTATTCTTTCTACTTTTTCTTAATCTCTTCTGCCTCTGTTAAGTCTTGTTTCTGTCCTTTATCATGTGTATCCTTACAGCAAATATTCCTTTGATATCTTGTTTTCTTGAAGAGATCTCTACTCTCCCATTCTATTGTTTTCTTGTATTTCTTTGCATTGTTCATTGAAGAAGGCCTTCTTATCTCAACTTGCTATTCTCTGGAACTCTGCATTCAGTTGGGTATATCTTTGTCTTTCTTACTTGCTTTTAACTTCTTTTCTCAGCTATTTGTAAAGCCTCTTTAGACAACCACTTGTCCTTCTTGCATTTCTTTTCCTTTGGGGTGGTTTTGTTCACTGCCTTTTGTACAGTGTTACGAACCTCTGTCTATAGTTCTTCAGGCACTCTACCAGATCTAATCCCTTGAATCTATTTGTCACCTCCATTGTATAATCATAAAGGATTTGATTTAGGTCATACCTGAATGGCCTAGTGGTTTTTCCCACTTTCTTTAGTTTTAAGCCTGAATTTTACTATAAAGAGCTGATGATCTGGAGCACAGTCAGCTCCAGGTCTTGTTTTTGCTGACTGTATAGAGCTTTTCCATCTTCAGCTGCAAAGAATGTAATCAATCTGATTTCAGTGCATATATCTGTATGTGTGTATGTAACTATGCATAATTATATATAATTTTACATTATTGGAATCATATGCCATATTGCTTTGTAACTTTTGTATTCTACTTACCAATCTCATGGCCATCACTCTATGTCAATAAATATAAATGACATGATTTTTAATGACTCATGATATTCTCTTATATAAATAAAGTATAATTTAGGAAACATGCTGTTTTTAGGTTTTATTTGATTTTTCTTTTATTAGTAATTTAATAAGACAGCCTCATGATAAATGAAATTAATGAAGTAGTTAAAACAGTAATTATATTGGATGATTTTATGTGCCTCTTAGAAATCAATTGTAATAGAAAAAAATAAGCAACAATACCAAAGTCTTAATAACACATTAATCTTGAGATATTCAAAATACACAGAGGATTAAACAGAAGATATATATTCTTTTTGAGAATACAGGGAACATTTACAAAAGTAAAGTATATATTAGGCTATACAGGAAGCCTCTCATATTCCAAGGAATCAATATCATATAGACTGTGTTCTCCAACCATGATAATAAAACTGAAAATTAATTATAAATATTAAAACATTCCATGTTTGGGACCTATCATAATGTTTAATATTCTTTGAGTTAAAAACAGAAATACATTTTAGAATGGAATAATGAAGTTACTATACATCAGCATTTGTGAAACATTATTTAATGCTTGAAATATATTGGTCATCAAGCAAAGGTTAAAAACAAATGTGCTGAGTGTTTAATTAAATACATTGGAAATAGTAGGGAATACCCAATGTAACAAGATAGACTCTTAACATATAAGAGTTAAGGGTAGAAAATAAATAAATTAAAAGTTTACTAGAATAACAATAAAAATAGTAGAGATTATTAACAAGTCAAAATTGAAAGACTGAAAAGTTTAGCAAGATAAACCACCTGTAGGACTGATGAAGGAAAGAGATGTAAAGAAGAAATATACAGAATATAGAATAAAATAAATGGAATGTTATAGATACAACAAATTTTTTAAAAGACCAAAGAATTATAAATTGCTATATGATAACACTTTTGAAGGATTAAATTCCTAGAAAATATAAAAATACAAAAATGACACAGAAAAAAATACTCACTAGACTAATACATTTTAAAGAAATTGAAATAGAAGACAAAAATGTCCTCTTCTCTTTAATCACCAACAAAATGTGGTCCCAGTTGGCTTTGCTGGTGAGTTCTAGCAAACAGTTAAGATAACAGTTAATTGTTATTGGTACATAAATTATTCCAAGGAATAAAGTAAGAGAAAAAGCTTTCAGAATAATTCATAATAGTACCATAAATTTGATTGCAAAAATGAGATAAAGAAAATAGAGAATAGAAATTGTCCCCTTTTATTTATGAACATAGATGAACTCTGAAGAATGAAATATAAAAAGCAAAGCAGAGATATATTTCATGTTCATGGATAGGAAAACATAATTCAAGATGTACGTTCTTTCCTACTTTGATATACAGATTCAATACAGTCCAAGTCAAATTCCTAGCAAGTTATTTTGTGGTTATCAGCAAAATTAATCTAAAGTTTATATGGAAAGGCAAATATAGTAGCCAACACAACATTTGCGGTTTTGTTGTTCGGTTGCTCAGTCATGTCCGATTCTTTGTGACCCCATGGACTGTAGCACTCCAGGCTTCCCTGTCCTTCATCATCTCCTGGAGCTTGTTCAAACTCGTGTTTATTGAGTTGGTGATGCCGTCCAACCATTTTATCTCCTGTCACCCTCTTCTCCTCCTGCCTTCAATCTTTCCCAGCATCAGAGTCTTTTCCAATGAGTCAGCTCTTCACATCAGATGTCCAAGGTATTGGAGCTTTATTTGTGGTTTAAAGGAACAAAATTGCGAGAATAACACTGTCTGAGAAGGGGACGACAGAGGATGAGATGACTGGATGGCATCACCGACTCAATGGACATGAGTTTGAATAAACACCTGGAGTTGCTGATGAACAGGGGGGCCTTACGTGCTGCAATCCATGAGGTCGCAAAGAGTTGGACACGACTGAGCGACTGAACTGAACTGAACACTTTCTGACTTCAAGACTTAATGTAAAACTATAGTAATCAAGACACTGTGCTATTGGTGAAAGAATAGATCAATGGAACAATCTAGAAAGCCCAGAAATAGCATCCAGTCCCATCATTTCATGGTAAATAGTTGGGAAAACAGTAGAAAAAGTGAGAGACTTAATTTTGGGGGGCTTCAAATACAGATGGTGACTGCAGCCATGAAATTAAAAGACACTTGCTCCTTGGAAGAAAAGTTATGACCAACCTAGATAGCATATTTAAAAGCAGAGACATTACTACCAACAAAAGTCTGCCTAGTCAAAGCTATGATTTTCCCAGTAGTCATGTATGGATGTGAAAGTTGGACTATAAAGGAAGCTGAGCACCGAAGAATTATTGCTTTTGAACTGTGGTGTTGAAGAAGACTCTTAAGAGTCCCATGGACAGCAAAGAGATCCAACCAGTCCATCCTAAAGGAGATCAGTTCTGAATATTCATTGGAAGGAGTGATGCTGAAGCTGAAACTCCAACACTTTGGCCACCTGAAGCAAAGAACCAACGCGGTGGAAAAGTCCCTGATGCTGGGAAAGATTGAAGGCAGGAGGAGAGGGGGAAGACAGAGGATGATGAGATGATTGGATGGCATCACCAACACAATGGACATGAGTTTGAATAGGCTCTGGAAGTTGCTGATGGACAGGGAGGCCTGGCATGCTGCAGTCCATGGGCTTGCAGAGTCAGACATGACTGAGCGACTGAAGTGAACTGAACTGATCTTTGACAATGGAGCAAAGAAAATACAATGAAGCAAAGATAGTCTTTTCCGCAAATGATGCTGGAGCTGCATGACATTCACACACACACAAAAATAATCCACATACAAAATAAACCTTACCACTTCAAAAAAATTGACTCAAAATAGGTCATAGGCCTAAGTATAAAGTGCAGAATTATGAAACTCTGAGAAGATAAAATAGGCAAAAAAACTAGATGATTTAGGGGATGATGATGACTTTTCAGATACAATATCAAAGGGATACATCATGAAAGAAATAATTATTAACGTAGACTTCATTAAAATTAAAAACTTCTACACCATTAAAAATAATGTCAAGTGAATGAGAATACAAGAAAAAACTATGAGAAAATATTTGCAAAAGACATGTGATAAAGATATATATAGACAACTCTTAAAGGTCAACAATAAGAAAGCAAACAACTGAATTCAATATGGGTGAAAGAACTTAATAGACACCTCACCAAAGAAGATATACCTATTGAAAGTAACCATATGAAAACATTTTCTGCATCATGAAAGGCATTATTAAAACAAGAATGAGATACTGCTATACACCTGGTAAAATGGCCAAAATCCAGAACACTGATGCGAGTGTGAAGCAACAGGAACTTTTATTTACTGGTGACGGGAATGTAAACTAGTACATCTATTTTGGCTTCCCAGATGATGCTAGTGGTAAAGAACCTGCCTGCCAATGCAGGAGACATCAGAGATGCAGGTTCGATCCCTGGGTCAGGAAGACCCCCAGGAGAAGGGCATGGCAACGCACACCAGTATCCTTGCCTGGAGAATCCCATGGACAGAGGAGCCTGGTGGGCTCCAGTCCATAATGTCAAGTCAGACATGAGTGAAGCGACTTAGCAGACACAGCTACTTTTGAAGACAGTTTGACAGTCTCTTAGGAAACTCAACATACTTTTATGAACCAGCACTCGTTGAATGTGTTGAAAGCTTATATTCACTTTAAAACCTCCACATATATATTTATAGCAGCTTTATTCATAATTTCCAAAATCTGGAAGCAAATAGGATGCTCTTCAGTAGGTGAATGGGTACATAAACTGTGGTATATAGAGGCAATGCAATAATATACACCACTGAAAATAAATAAGCTATCAAGCCATGAAAAGAAATGAAGGAAACTTAAGTGCATATTGCTAAGTGAAAGAAACCAGTCTTCAAAGGCTACATACTCTATGATTTTAATTCTGTGACATTGTGGAAAATGCAAATCTATGAAGACCATAAAAAGATCAAGAGTTGATGGGGAAAGTCATGAATAAGTGGAGTACAGAGGATTTTTAGGGCAGTGAAAAATATTCTGTATTTTATCACTATAATGGTGGATATATGTCATTATGCACATGTCCAAACCCATGGAATATACCACACCAAGTGTGAACACAAATGTTAGCTATGGAATTTGGGTGATTATGTGTCAATATAGATTCATCAGTAGTAACAAATGTACCACTTTTGTGCGAGATGTTGTTATTGGAGAAGGCTATACTTGTATATTGGCAGGGAGTAAGTGGGAACTTCTGTGGTTTCCTCTTAGTTTTGCTGTGAACCTAAAGTTGCTTTGAATAAATAAAGTCTGAGAAAACAAAGACTTCTTTTACTTAATGAAAACAGATTGCTGAAGTATTACCTAACTGAATCCAACAACAAAAATATACACAGACATACAACCACACACTCACACATTGAAGATATTGTGGTTCCAGATCCTTAAAGTGATTATTGCACTAAAATGAGTCACATGATTTTTTTTTTGTTTCCCACTGCATAAAAGTTACACCTGCAGTATACTGTAGTCTACTAAGTATGCAATTGGTTTATGTCTAAAAATATAATGTATATAGCTTAATTTAAAAATAATGCTGTTGGAGAAATAATGCCAGTAAACTTACTTAACATGGGGTTGTCACAAACCTTTAATGTGCAAAAAACACAATCTGTGAAGTTAAATAAAGCATAATGCAATGAAACAAGGTATGCATATATATATGTGTGTGTGTGTATATATATATATATAAGGGATCCAAAGAAATCATCTTTAGAAATCTTTCATTGTAATTCACTTCATTTTTAATGTAAAGGAGAAATATGTTATGCTTATCTTCATCTAGAATTGAAGGGAAAATTCTTAACTTGATAATGGTTATACAGATATTCCCCAACTTAGCAATGACTTTCAGCTTTACAGTGGTTCAGTACTCATTCAGTCGAAGCCATACTTCAAATTTTGAATTTTGATGTTTTCCCTGGCTAGCTATATGTCAAACAGTGCTCTCTTTTAATACTGGCAAGCTTCAGCTCCCAGTCAGCTATATATACATTCATGACAGTAAACAACGATACACTTACATCCATTCTGTACCCACAGAATCATTCTGTTTTTCACTTTTAGTATAGTACTTGATAAACAGCATGAGATATTCAACACTTTATTAGAAAACAGGTTTTATGTTAGATGATTTTGCCTATCTGTAGGCTAATGTAATTTTCCTGGGCACATTTAAGGTAGGCTAAGCTTAGCTATAATGTTGGTAGTTTAGATTTATTAAATGTGTTTTTGACTTTTGATATTTTCAACTTATGATGAGTTCATTGGGACATAACCACACTGTATGTTGAGGAAGATATGTCTAATGAAAACTTATAGCAAACTTTATACTTAACAGAAAAACTTTATATTCCTCTCAAGGTGAGGAACAAGGCAAGGATGTCAATCACCTGCCTTGAGCCCAATACAGGAAGGCTTTACCAGTTTTACAAGAACGAAAATTAAGTAAATGTATAAGGATATGAAGGAAAGATGTAAAATTGGCTTCATTTGAAGATGATGCAATGATCTTAACTATAAAAATCATTAAAAAACTTGTTAGGCCTAATAAGAAATTCAGCCAAAATGGTAATTACAAGTAGTTCTTGTTTAGTTGCTAAGTTTGTGTCTGACCCTTTGCAACTCCATGGACTGTACCCTCCCAGGGTCCACTGTCTGTGGCATTTCCCAGGCAAAACTACTGGATTGGGTTTCCATTTCTTTCTGTAGGGGTCTTCCCGATCCAGGAATCTAACCTCATTCTCCTGCATTGGCAGGTGGATTCTTTACCACTGAGCCACCAGGGAATCTGGTAATTACCAGAGTAATCTACAAAAATTAATATTCTATTCAACATGCAATAACTATCCAGTAAATGTTAGGTAAAATAGCAACAAAGACTGTGAAATAAGCACAAGTTACGTTAAACAGGAATACATAAAAACATTATATTAAGAAATTAAACTCTAGTGAAAGCCATGGAAGAAAACAGAATCTAAATAAATTTGAGACATTTCATGCTCTCTATTGTGTTTCTTTGAGTCTTCCCTGATAGCTCAGTTGGTAAAGTATCTGCCTGAAATGCAGGAGATCCCAAGTTCAATTCCTGGGTTGGGAAGATCCTCTGTAAAAGTGATAGGCTACCCACTGCAGTATTTTTGGGCTTCCCTTGTGGCTCAGCTGGTAAATAATCTGTCTGCAATGCAGGAGACCTAGGTTCAATCCCTGGGTTGGGAATATCCCTTAGGGAAGGGAAAGGCTACACACTACAGTATTCTGGCCGGGTAAATTCCATGGGGCCCATGGGGTCACAGAGTCAGATATGATTGAGTGACTTTCACTCACTCACTCAATGTGTTTGTTTAATATTCAGTTCAGTTCAGTCACTCAGTCATGTTGAACTCTTTGCGAGCCCATAGACTGCAGCATGCCAGGCCTCCCTGTCCATCACCAACTCCTGGAGTTTACTCAAACTCATCTCCATTGAGTGGGTGATGCCATCCAACTATCTCATCCTCTGTTGGCCCCTTCTCCTCCTGTCTTCGATCTTTCCCAGCATCAGGGTCTTATCCAATGAGTCTGTTCTCTGCATCAGGCAGCCAAAGTATTGGAGCTTCAGCTTCAGCATCGGTCCTTCTGATGAATATTCAGGACTGATTTCCTTTAGGATGGACTGGTTGGATCTCTTTGCATTCAAAGGGACTCTCAAGAGTCTTCTCCAACACCGCAGTTCAAAAGCATCGATTCTTTGATGTTCAGCTTTCTTTGTTGTCCAACTCTCACACCCATACATGACTACTGGAAAAGCCATAGCTTTGACTAGACAGAATCTTTGTTGGCAAAATAATGTCTTTGCTTTTAATTTTTTTTATTGGTTTTGCCATACAATGACATGAAATCGCCATGGGTTTACATATGCTCCCCCTCCAGAACCCCCCTCCCTCCTCCCTCCCGT
>ML663455.1:1426494-1487454 GCA_007570785.1 Antilocapra americana | reverse complement strand
GTCTAGGTTGGTCATAGCTTTTCTTCCAAGGAGCAAGCGTCTTTTAATTTTTTGACTGCAGTCATCATCTGCAGTGATTTTGGGGCCCCCAAAAATAAAGTTTGAGACTGTTTCCACTGTTTTCTTATCTATTTGCCATGAAGTGATGGGACCAAATGCCATGATCTTAGTTTTCTGAATGTTGAGTTTTAAGCCAACATTTGCACTCTCCTCTTTAACTTTCATTAAGAGGCTGTTTAGGTCTTCTTTGCTTTCTGCCATAAGGGTGGTATCATCTGCATATCTGAGGTTATTGTTATTTTTCATGACAGTCTACATTCCAGCTTTTGCTTCATCCAGTCCAGCATTTCTCATGATGTACTCTACATAGGGTGACAATATACAACCTTGCCATACTTCTTTCCCAATTTGGAACCAGTCTGTTGTTACATGTCCCGTTCTAACTGATGCTTCTTGCCCTGCATACAGATTTCTCAGGAGATAGGTCAGGTGGTCTGGTATTCCCATCTCTTGAAGAATTTTCCACTATTTGTTGTGATCCACACAGTCAAAGGCTTTGGCATAGTCAATAAAGCAGAAATAGATGTTTTTCTGAAACTCTCTTGCTTTTTCTATGATCCAGTGGATGTTGGCAATTTGACCTCTGGTTCCTCTGCCTTTTCTAAAATCAGCTTGTACATCTGGGCATTCATAGTTCACATACTCTTGAAGCCTGACCTGGAGAATGTGAGCATTACTTTGCCTGCATGTGAGATGAGTGCAATTTTGTGATAGTATGAGCATTCTTTGACATTGCCTTTCTTTGGGATTGGAATGAAAACTGATCTTTTCCAGTCCTGTAGCCACTTCTGAGTTTTCCAAATTTCCTGACATATTGAGTGCAGCACTTTCATAGCATCATCTTTTAGGATTTGAAATTGCTCAACTGGAATTCTGTCACCTCCACTAGCTTTGTTTGTAGTGATGCTTCCTACATCCCACTTGACTTTCATTCTTTAATATTATAAAATATTATTTCTCTTCAAATTGAACTGTAAAGTAAAATTTATTACTATTTAGTTTTTATCCTAATTCATTTGGACTATTAAAGTTCACAAATAGCTAAATCAACCTTAAAAAACGTAGACAAAGGAATGAGATTTGCCTTGCCAAATACTAAAGCATAGTACAAAGTTAGTGGAGTAAAACCATGTAGTGTGACTACCAAACAGGAGACTGGTGGAACAAGATAGAGAGTTCTATATTTAGTGACAAATAATTAGCTGAGACAAATAATAGACCTCCTCTTGGAGGAGGTCGCCATTAAGCCCACCATAGAGCTGCCAGAACCTACACAGCACTGGGGAAACAGACTGTTGGAGGGCACAAACATAACCTTGTGCACCAGGACCTAGGAGAAAGGAGCAGTGACCCCAAAAGAGACTGACCCAGACTTGACTGTGAGTTTCCAGGGGTCTCCAGCAGAGGCATGGGTCAGTGGTGGCCTGCTGTGGAATCGGAGGCACTGAGTGTGGCAGTGCATGCATGGGACCTTTTGAAGGAGGTTGTCATTATCTTCATTACCTCCTTGATAATTTGGCCTCAGGTCAAACAACAAAGAGGGAACACAGCCCCTTCCCTCAAACAGAAAACTGAATTAAAATTTTATTGAGCATGGCCCCACCCACCAGAACAAGACCCAGTTTCCCCCTCAGTCAATCTCTCCCTTCAGGAAGCTTCCATAAGCCTCTTATCCTTTTCCATCAGAAGGCAGATAGAATGAAAACCACAATCAACAGAAAACTAACCACATTGATCACATGGACCACACCCTTGTCTGACTCAATTAAACTATTAGCCTTGCCATGTAGGGCCACCCAAGATGGATGAGTCATGGTGGAGAGTTCTGACAAAGCGTGGTTCCTTGGAGAAGGGAATGGCAAACCACTTCAGTATTCTTACCTTGAGAACCCCAAGAACAGTATGAAAAGGCAAAAAGATAGTACACAGAAAGATGAACTGCCCAGGTCAGTAGGTACGCAATATGCTACTGGAATTAGGTGGAGGAATAACTCCAGAAAGAATGAGCAGATGGACCCAGTGAAAAAGCAACACCCTGTTGTGGATGTGACTGGTGATGGAAGCAAGTTCCGATGCTGTGAAAAGCAATATTGCATAGGAACCTTGAATGTTAGGTCTATAAATCAAGTTAAATTGGAAATGTTCAAGTACCATTAGGAGATGGCAAGAGTGAAGATCCATATTTTAGGAAGCGGTGAACTAAAATGTATTGGAATGGGTGAGTTAAACTCAGATGACCATTTTATCTACTACTGTGGGCAAGAATCCCTTAGGAGAAATGGAGTAGCCCTCATAGTCAAAAAAGGAGTCTGAAATGCAGTACTTGAATGCAGTCTCAAAAATGATAGAAGGATATCTGTTTTTTTTTTTCCCAAGGCAAACCATTCAGTATTACAGTAATGCAAATCTCTGCACCAAACACTAATGCTGAAGAAGCTAAAGTTGAATGATTCTATGAAAACCTACAAGACTTTCTAGAACTAACACCCCAAAAAGATGCCCTTTTCGTTATAGGGGACTGGGATGCAAAAGTAGGAAATCAAGAGTTACCTGGAGTAGCAGGCAAGTTTGGCCTTGTAGTACAAAACGAAGCATGTCAAAAGCTAACATAATTTTGCCAAGAGAGTGTGCTGGTTATAGCAAACACCCTCTTTCAACAACAGAAGACTCTACATGTGGACATTACCAGATGGTCAATACCAAAATCAGATTGATTAAAATCTTTGTATCCAAAGATGAAGAAGCTCTATACAGTCAACAAAAACAAGACTGAGAGCTGATTGTTATTCAGATTATGAACTGCTCATGGCCAAATTCAGACTTAAATTGAAGGAATTAGGGTAAACCACCAGACCTTTCAGGTATGACCTAAATCAAATCCTTTACAATTATACAGTGGAAGTGACAAGTAGATTCAAGGGATTAGCTCTGATAGACAGAGTGTCTGAAGAACTATGGATGGAGTTTCATAACATTGTACAGGAGGCAGTGATCAACATCATCCCCAAGGGAAAAAAAATCCAAAACGGCAAAATGATTGTCTCAGGAAGCCTTACAAACAGCTGAGAAAAGAAGAGAAATAAAAGGCAAAGGAGAAAAAGAAAGATAATCCATGTGAATGAAGAGTTCCCAAGAATAGCAAGGAGAGATAAGAAAGACTTCCTCAGTGACCAATGCAAAGAAATAGAGGAAACCAATAGAATAGGAAAGACTAGAGATCTTTTCAAGATGATTAGAAATACCAAGGGAACATTTCATGCAAAGATGGGCACAATATAGGACAGAAATGGTATGGACCTAGCAGAAGAGACAAGAATACACAGAAGAACTATACAATAAAGATCTTCATGACCGATATAACCACGATGGTGTGATCACTCACTTAGAGCCCGACATCCTGGAATGTCAAGTCAAGTGGGCCTTATGAAGCATCACTATGAACAAAGCTAGTGGAGGTGTTGGAATTCCAGTCACGCTATTTCAAACCCTAAAAGCTGATGCTGTGAAACTGCTGCTCTCAATATCCAAACAAATTTGGAAAACTCAGCACTGGACCCAGCACTTGAAAAAGTCAGTTTTCATTCCAATCCCAAAGAAATGCAATGCCAAAGAATGTTCAAACTACCATACAATTGCATTTGCCTTACACACTAGCAAAGTAATGCTCAAAATCTAACGATTCTGTATTTTTTAGATTATACTCCATTTAAAGTTTTAAAATACTGAATATATTCCCTGTGCTCTACATTGCATCCTTTTATCTTATTTATTTTATACCTAGCAGTTTGTGCATCTTATTCCTGATGCCCTATCTTGCCCCACATCTCCCCACTAGTATCCACTAGTCTTTTCTGTATTTGTGAGTTTGCTTTGTTATATCCATTGTTTTTTTTTTTTGATTCTACATGGAAGTGAGAACATTCAATATTTGTCTTTCTTTTTATGACTTTTGTCTCTAAACATAATATCCTCCAGATCCGTCCATGTTGTTACAGGTGGCTAGATTTCATTTGTTGTTATGCATGTGTAACATTCCATTATATGTGTATATATATATACACATGCATCATGCATACATATGTACATACACACATATATATAGCATATCTTTGTTTTCCATTTATCTGTTATTAGTCACTCATATCTTGTGTCTTGTATGTAATGTTGTGAATATTGTAAATGCTGCTGTGAACATTGGGGTGCATATATCTTTTTGATTTGGTGTTTTCATTTTCTTCAGATTATGCCTAGGAATGAAATTGCTGGATCATATGCTAGCTCTGTTTTTAGTCTTCTGAGGAGTATTCATGCTGATTTTCATAGTGGCTGTACCAACTTGCATTCCCACCAACAGTATATGAGGATTTGCTTTTATCTACATCCTTGCTGTCACTTGTTATTTGTTGTCTTTTCAACAATAGCCATTCTGCCATATGTGAGGTGATATTTCATCATAGGTTTGATTTACATTTCCCTGATAATTAGTTGATGGTAAGTATCTTTTCATGTTCCTGTTGGCCATCTGTATGTCTCCTTTGGAAATGCCTACTCTAATCTTCGGCCCATTTTTAAATTTGGTTGTTTGTTTTTTGATGTTGAATTTTATGACCTCTTCATATATTTTGAATATGAACCCCTATCTATACCTTACCTTTTTCTGAATACTTTATTCCATTCAGTAGGTTTCCTTTTTATTTTGTTTCCTTTTTTTTAAGTTTTCAATCTAGTGGCAAAGTTCTTTCTCATTGGAAAAGTGAATGCTGAGTATGTAAGTCTGTTTTCTGGAGCATTTCTACCTTGTGGAATTTAAGAATTGCTGATAGGAGTGATTCATTCATTGTTATCATTTTGTTGTGGGAGGTATGTAGTGTTCATCATCCAGAATACATATTGGGTAGATTTGCATAATATTTAAATTACGTGTATCTTAGGAAAACTTTAAATTGAGTGTCAGATTGGGTGCTATTGCCAGAGAAAATTTGAATAGGAAGTTGCATTTGCCAGACACAAATGAATCTACTCATTTCATTCTGCAGCTTTTGGCCTAAGGATAGCCTTTGTCTAGTCTACCAAATGGATCTCTGATCTGTCACAAGATTAATAACTATATTTCCAGGGCATGTATTTTTGCAGTGAATAGTAAAATTTAGATGGAGACCCCTCTCTGGCATATTTTTTTTAGGAAAAAGATATATTTTCTATATCAGAATTCTCATTTTTTTCTGGATCACATAAATTACTTATTGCCCGATCATTTCAGTTCATTTGCTCAATCGTGTCCTACTCTGTGACCTCAATAGCACAACATAGGGCTGCAAAAAAACTAGACTGTTTGGAGAATAATAGAGAATAGGCTCAAGGTAAAGCAACCAAGTTGGAAAATGAATACTGTTTCCCGTAACTCAGTTAAAGTACATTTCATGCTCACGTATAGAATATCCATTAATTGGCATTTGTGGAAGAAGTTGTGAGAAAACCACAAATTATATTTTTTAAAACTTAAAGACTGACTTTAGATATCGTGACACTCAAGAATAGTTGAAAATCTGGTAGGCTTTTCATCATGAGTTTAGAGTTTGATTTTAGCCCTGAGTTTCCCTTTCTAGCACCTGATTACCTTGCCTCAAATCCTCCTCTAAAATCATTTGAAAGTACAGAGTCACATATTATGTTATTTACAGGAAATTTGTTAACTTGCCTGAGCCTAACTTGTCTCATTTATAAAGTGAAGATAATAAAAACTTATCTTAAACTCAGAAAGTAATCCCTCCAAAATGCTTAACATGTTTAACCATAGAATAGTTACCTTTATCCAGCTGCCTTTTTATACTTTGTACACTTCTGAATTGTTTGAACTTATTTTATTTCAATAATGAATTGCTTTCATAATTTTTAAGGTTAAAAAGTAAATTAAGAAAAGATCATAATCAATTTGCAAGTAAAATTATATATCAAACATGGGGATCAATTTATCCTAACTGAAAATATCCTAAATATAAATATACTTTAGATAGAAATGTTGCACATTCTGTTCCAGACCAGTATAATAAAGTGAATATCACAATAAAATGAGTCACACAAAGTTTTTGGTTTATTGGTCAATATAAAAAGTAAATTTAACACTGTACTCTTAAGTGTACAATAGCAATATGTCTAAAAATTGTAAATATCCTCACGAAAAACTAGTTTATTACTTTAAAAATGTTAATCATCATCTGAGCCTTATGTGAGCTATGATAGCAACATCAAGGATCACAACACAAATCACCATAATGAATACAATAATAGTTAAAAATTTTGAAATATTGCAAAAATTACCAAAATATGACACACAAACATGAAGTTGGCAAATGCTGTTGGAGAGTTCGTTCTGATGAATTTGCTTAACACAAGATTGTCATAAAACTTGAGTTTTTAAAAAAATATAATATCTGTTAAACACGAGAAAGCAAAGTAAAGCAAGGGATACATGTAGTGGAGAATCCTCATGCTCGGTCACTCAGTCATGTCTGACTCTTTATCACCCATGGACTGCAGCCTGCCAACCTCCTCTGTCCTTGGTATTTTCTAGGCAAGAATACTGTAGTGGGCTGCCATTTCCTCTTCCAGGGGATCTTCCTGACCTAGGGATTGAACCCATGTTTCCTGCATCTTCTGCATTGTTACAATGATTCTTTACCACTGAGCCACCTAGGAAGCCCAAGATTACAGAATCCTCAAGATTCAAGAACTGACAGCAACAGAAAGCTCTGGAAATGGTAGTAGGCATAGGACTAAGGAAAAAACAAAGATTTATGTCAGTTTTCCTGAAAAATGAATCAGTGAAAAAAATCCCAGAATAAACAATCCCCATACATGCAGATGTTGTTCACTCACTAAGTTGAGTCCAACTCTTTGCAACCCCATGGACTGAAGCATGCCAGACTTCAGTGTCCTTCACTGTCTCCCAGAGTTAGCTCAAACTCATGTCCATCGAATCCAATGCCATCTGACCATATCATCCTCTGCTGCCCCCTTATCCTTTTACTTTCAGTCTGTCCCATTATCATAGTTTTTTCCAATGAGTCAGCTCTTCATACCAGGTAGTCAAAGTATTGCAGCTCCACCTTCAGCATCAGTCCTTCCAATGAATATTCAGAAGTGATATCCTTTAGGATTGACAGGTTTGGACTCCTTGCAGTCCAAAGGACTCTCAAGAGTCTTCTCCAGCACCACAGTTCAAAAGCATCAACTCTTCAGTGCTCAGTCTTCTTTAGGTCCAGCACTCACATCTGTTGCACGCAAATTTGGAAAACTCAGCACTGGCTGCAGGACTGGAAAAGATCAGTTTTCATTCCAATCCCAAAGAAAGGCAATTCCAAAGAATGTTCAGTACCACACAATTACACTCATCTCACACACTAGTAAAGTAATGCTCAAAATTCTCCAAGCCAGGCTTCAGCAATACATGAGCTGTGAAATTCCTGTTGTTCAAGCTGGTTTTGGGAAAGGCAGAGGAACCAGAGATCAAATTGCCAACATTCGCTGGATCATCAAAAAGCAAGAGAGTTCCACAAAAACATCTATTTCTGCTTTATTGACTATGCCAAAGCCTTTGACTGTGTGGATCACAATAAATTGTGGGAAATTCTGAAAGAGATGGGAATCCCAGACCCCCTGACCTGTCTCTTGAAAATCCTGTATGCAGGTCAGGAAACAATAGTTAAAACTGGACATGGAACAACAGACTGGTTCCAAATAGGAAAAGTAATACATCAAGTCTGTATATTGTTACCCTGCTTTCTTAACTTATACACAGAGTATATCATGTGAAATGCCGGGCTGGATGAAGCACAAGTTGGAATCAAGATTGCCATGATAAATATCAATAACCTCAGATATGCAGATGGCACCACCCTTATGGCAGAAAGTTCAGAAGAACTAAGGAGCCTCTTGATGAAAGTGAAAGAGGAGAGTGAAAAAATTGGCTTAAAGCTCAACATTCAGAAAACTAAGATCATGGCATCTGGTCCCATCACTTCATGGCAATTAGATGGGGAAACAGTGTCAGATTTTATTCTTTTGGGCTCCTGAATCACTCCAGATGGTGACTGCAGCCATGAAATTAAAGGACACCTGCTCCTTGGAAGAAAAGGTATGACCAACCTAGACAGCATGTTAAAAAGCAGAGGCATTGGTTTGCCAACAAAGGTCCTGTATTGTCAAAACTATGGCTTTTCCTGTAGTCAAGTATGGATGTGAGAGTTGGACTTCAAAGAAAGTTGAACATCAAAGAATTGATGCTTTTGAACTGTGGTATTGGAGAAGACTTCTGAGAGTCCCTTGGACTGCAAGGACATCCAACAAGTGCATCCTAATGGAAATCAAGTCCTGAATATTCATTGGAAGGACTGATGCTGAAGCTGAAACTCCAGTCCTTTGGCCACCTGATGTGAAGAACTGACTCACTGGAGAAGACCCTGACACTGGGAAATATTGAATGTGGGAGAAGGGCAAAACAGAGTGTGAGACTGTTTGATGGCATCACCAATCAATGGATATGCGTTTGAGTAAACTCCAGGAGTTGGTAATGGACAGGGAAGCCTGGCATGCTGCAGTCATGGGATCGCAAATTGTGAGACACGACTGAGTGACTAAAATGAACTGAGTCAATATGAGAAAGAGGACTAAGGATTGCTTCTTGTCTTAATCTCCTACATGGAACTATATGATTATTTGAATAATGAAAGAACTTTAATAAATAGTCCTAACCATGAATACTGAGGTAGTCATGTGAGTATTATGAATGTAATGATGCAGTGAAGTTCCTAAGCTCTATTTCCTCTCTTCATTCTTTGATTCTGTATAAATTTCTATTCAATAATACCATTTGAAAATAAACCTAACATTCAGAGTTGATATGACTATTTCAATTAAATAACATTGTCAAAGTGTCTTACATTGTGCTTAGCAAATGTCTTTTCTCAACATAGAATTTCTTTCCTTTATCCATCAGTCCAGTAGTGTCTTTGACCTGAGGATAAAAGTGACTCTTGATTAGAGCCTCTGTTATATTTGGTACTTGCATTCAAATTGACCCTTAATTGGAAGTTCTTTTTTTAACTGAAGTATATTTGATGTACTGGCTTCCCAGGTGGCCGTAGTGGTAAAGAACTCTTGACTACAGTGAAAAAGAACCAAGAGACAGGGTTTTGATCCCTGGGATGGTAAGATCCCATGGAGGAGGGCATGGCAACCCACTCCAGTATTCTTGCCTGAAGAATTCCATGGACACAGGGACCTGGCAAGCTACGATTCATAGGGTTGCACAGAGTCGAACATGACTGATGTGACTTAGCATGCATGCATATTTGATGTACAATTTTATATGTTACGTGCATACTCAGTTACTTCAGTTTTGTCCAGTTCTTTGCGACCCCACAGACTCTTCTGTGCATGGGATTTTTCCAGAAAGAATACTGGAGTGGATTGCCATTTCCTCCTTCAAGGGATCTTCCCAACCCTGGGATTGAACCCGCATCTCCTTTGGCTCCTGAATTGGCAGGTGGATTCTTTACCACTGCATCACCTGGGAAGCCCCCACAATATTATATGTTACAGGTGTATAATATAGTGGTTCATAATTTTTAAAGGTTATACCTCATTTATATTTATTGTGAATATTGACTGTATTTCCAGTGCTGTAAATATACATGAATAGCTTATTTTATACATAATAGTTTGTATTTCTCAATTCCCTCCTATTCTCTCTCTCCACTGGTAATCACTAGTCAGTTATATGTATCTGTGAGCCTGTATTCACTACTTTGTTTTAATTTTTGCATTCAACATATAAGTGGTATCATACAGTATTTATGATTCTTTGTTTAAAGAAGTAAAACTCACTAGTTGCAAATGACTTTATCTTATATATAGAAAATCCTAAGGAATAGACAGACACAATTAGAACTAATAAAGCAGTTCAACAAGATTACAGAGTACTAGATCAATATACAAAAATGCATTGTTTACCTATGCACTATTAATGAATGACATAATTTTTTTTAAATTTTCTTTACTTTATTGTGTTGGTTTTTCCATACATTGACTTGAATCTGCCATGGGTATACATATACTCCTCCTCCAGAACCCCCCTCCCTCCTCCCTCCCGATTTCCTCCCCCTGGGTCATCCTGGTGCACCAGCCCTGAGCATCAACCCTGGGCTGACGATTGATTTCACATATGATAATTAACATGTTTCAATGCCATTCTCCCATATCATCCCACCCTTGCCCTCTTCCACAGAGTCCAGGAGTCTGTTCTGTACATCTGCATTCCTTTTGCTGTCTCGCATGCAGGGTTCTTGTTACCATCTTTCTAAATTCTATATATTGCGTTAGTATACTGTATTGTTGTTTTTCCTTCTGGCTTACTTCACTCTGGATAATAGGCTCCAATTCCGTCCACCTGAGTAGAACTGATTCAAATGAATTTTTTTTAATGCTGAGTAATATTCCATTGTGTATATGTACCACAGCTTTCTTATCCATTCGTCAGTTGATGGGCATCTAGGTTGCTTCCATGTCCTGGTTATTGTAAACAATGTGGTGATGAACATTGGGGTACATGTGTCTCTTTCAACTCTGGTTTCCTCAGTGTGTATGCCCAGCAGTGGGATTGCTGTGTCATATGGCAGGTCTATTTTAAGTTTTTTAAGGAATCTCCACACTGTTCTCCATAGTGACTGTATTAATTTGCATTCCCACCAGCAGTATAAGAGGGTTCCCTTTTCTCCACATCCTCTCCAGCGTTTATTGCTTGTAGACTTTTGGATGGCAGCCATTCTGACTGGTGTCAAGTGGTACCTCATTGTGGTTTTGATTTGCATTTCTCTGATAATGAGTGATGTTGAGCATCTTTTCATGTGTTTGTTAGCCATTTCTATGTGAATGACATAAAAATTAAATTAAGAAAACAATCTTGTTTACATTAGTATCAAAAAGATTCAAGTACTGACACAAAAATTTTACAGAATAAGTGCAAGGTTTGTATTTAACTAAAAAGTGCAAAGCATCATTGAAAGAAATTAAGGGGGGCTTTAATAAATAGAAAGCAATTCCAGGTTCATGAATTGGAAGGCAATATTGTTAAGATGGTAATACAAACTATCTATAGTGTAAATCTCTAGCAAAATAGCAGCTGGCCATTTTGCACAAATAGATATGATGACTCTAAAATCTACATAGAACCAAATGGAAAAAGAAATCTTGAAAAAGATTTACAATTGTTAATTTTAAAACTTACCACAAACCTGTTGTAATCAACATATTGTGGTGCTGACAAAAAGATAGACCTATAGATCAATAGAATAGAACTGAGTCCAAAAATAAATGTATACACTTATGGTTAATTGATATTTTAGAGAATGCCAAAACAATTCAGTGGGAATGAATGATCTTTTGAACATAAGATGGTAAAACTACTCGATTTTCACCTACAAAAGTATGAAGTTGGAGCCCTACATCATACTCTGTTAAAAAATTAGAACTGAAAATTATAAAACTCTCACCTAGGTGAGAAAGACATAGGTACAAATCTTCATGACCTTAGATCAGGCAAGTTTCTGACATTACACCAAAACACAGGTAACCAAAGGAAAAGATAGTTAGATTTCAAAAATTTTAAAATGTTTATGCTTCGAAGGACACTACCAACAAAGTGCCTAGACAGCCCAAAGAATGTGATAAAATTCTTGCACATCTAATATTCAGAGTATATAATAAATTCTCCCTTTATACATTTTAATTTTATTGGAGTATAGTTGATTTACAATGTTGTGTTAGTTTCAGGTGTACAGCAAAGAGATTCAGTTATATGTATATATATATATATATGTACACACACACACACACACACACACACACACATATGCTGCTGCTAGTGAGTCACTTCAGTCGTGTCTGACTCTGTGCGATCTAATAGATGGCAGCCCACCAGGCTCCTCTGTCCCTGCGATTTTGCAGGCAACAATACTGGAGTGGGGTTGCCATTCCCTTCTCCAATGCATGCATGCATGCTAAGTCGCTGCAGTTGTGTCTGATTCTGTGCGACCTTATGGACAGCAGCCCATCAGGCTCCTCTGTCCACGGGATTCTCTAGGCAAGAATACTGGAGTAGGTTGCCATTTCCTTCTCCAATATAAACATATATATATATATATATATATTCATTATTTTTATATTGTTTCCTCATATAAGTTATCATGGAATATTGAATAGAGTTCTCTGTACTATATAGTAGATCCTTGTTTCTTATCTATCTTATATATAGTAATGGGTATGTGTTCACTACAAGCTTCTGATTTATCCTGCCCCCCCACTATATTTTCTCATTGATAACTATAAGTTTATTTTTGATATCTGCTAAGTCTGCTAACTTATTTGTAAATAAGTTTATTTCTATCATTTTTTAAAAATTAGGTTCCACATTGAGTGATATCATATAATAGTTGTCTTTTTTCTTTCTGATTTATTTCACTTAGTATTATAATCTCTAGGTACATCTACTAATACGTTGCTGCAAAGGGAAATATTTCATTGTTTTATGGCTGAGGAATATTCCATTGTATATATGTACCATGTTTTATGGCTGAGGAATATTCCAGTGTGTATATGTACCATGTTGTCTTTATCCATTCCTCTGTTGCTGGACATTTAGGTTTCTTCCATGTCTTGGCTGTTGTAAATAGTGCTACAATGAACATGAGGGTGCATGTATCTTTTCAAACTGTATTTTTTTCTGGATATATGCCCAGTATTGGGATTACTGGATCATATGGTTGCTCTCTCTGATGGCTCACAGGGTAAAAAATCCGCCTGAAATGCATTAGACACAGGTAGATGTGGGTTCAGTTCCTAGGTTGGGAAGATCCCCTGGAGGATGAAATGGCAACCCACTCCACTATTCTTGCCTGAAAAATCCCATGGACAAAGGAGCATGGCAGGCTACAGTCCATGGGGTCGTAAAGAGTCAGACACAACTGAGCACACACAAGCACATGGTAGCTCTATCTTTAGTTTTTTAAGGAACCTTCATGGGCTTCCCAGATGGCTCAGTGGGTAGAGAATCCCCCTCCAATGCAGGAGACACAGGAGATATGGCTTTGATTCCTTGATCAGAAAGATCCCTTGGAGGAGGTCATGGCAACCCACTCCAGTGTTCTTGTTTGGAGAATCCCATGAAGAGAGGAACCTGGTGGGCTAGGGTCCATAGGTTCGTAAAGAGTCAGACATGATTAAAGTGACTCAGCACACATGCATGCAAAGAACCTTCATAGTATTCTTCATAGTGGTTGTACCAGTTTACAACACTATAGGAGAGTTCCTTTTTTCTCCACACCCTCTCCAGCATATATTGTTTGTAGATTTTTTGATGATGGGCGTTCTGGCCTATATGAGGTAATATATCATTGTAGCTTTGATTTGCATTCCTCTGATTATTAGTGATGTTGAACATCTTTTCATGTGCTTTTTGGCCATTTGTATGTCTTTGGAGAAATATAAAGGTAGAACCCAATTTAAAAATGGGCAAAATAATTCAATAAATATTTCTCCAAAGAATATATAGTTGACCCTTTAATAACATTGGTTTGAACATAATGGGTCTGCTTATATGTCAATTTTTTCCATATTTTAAATTACAGTGCTACAAAATCTGTTGGTTGAATCTATAGATGTGGAACTGTAAATGTGGAGGTTCCATTTGTTTGGAGGGTGGACTATAAGTTATACACAGATTTTCGATTACAGGGTGGTTTAGCGTGCCTAACCCCCATGTTGTTGAAGGGCTAACTTCATATACAAAGGGTCAGTAATCTTAGGAAAAGACATTTCATGCTGTTAGTCATTAGGGAAATGCAGTGTGAATGCAGCCACAGTGAATGCATCTGTGCATCACACCCATTGATTTCAGTATAGTCAAAAAGTAAGTAGTGATGCATCTTCACACCACACCCACTGGTTTCAGTATAGTAAAAAATTAAGTATTGATGAGTATGTGGAGAAATTGAAACTCTCATTCATTGTTGTGAGGAATGTAAAATGACACACCAACTTTGGAAAACAGTTTGATGGTTCCTCAAAGACTTAAAGTCACCCATATGACTCTAATTCCACTGAGCATATGTATATGCTCAAAAGAATTGAAAACATGACCACATAGAGTCTCGTATGTGAATATTCATAGCAGCATTGTTTATGACCAGTCCAAATGGAAATAACCTCAATGTCCATCAATTGAAGAATTCATAAAGAACATAAGGAATAGCCATATAGTCAAATATTATTTTGCCATAGAAAGGAATGAAGTACTGATACTGGATACAATAGGGATAAACATTGAAAGCATTATTTTAAGTGTAAGAAAACAGTCACAAAAGGCAACATATTGTATGATTCCAGTTATATGAAATGTCTAGAATAGACAAATTCATAGAGACACAAAGTAAGTTGTGGTTTCTGAGGCGAAATAGAGGACAACAGGGAATGATTACTAATAGGTATGAGATTTATTTTTGAGGTGATGGAAATATACTGAAATTAGATAATAGTGATGGTTGCACAACTTTGTTGATATACTAAAAACTGAATTATCTACTGAAAAAGGGTGAATTTTATGATACATGAATTCTGTCTCATAGTTTTTAATTTTAAAAATGAAAGTGGAGGAGGAAGTGACCCACCGAACTTTATCTATTCTTAGAGAAGTCACTGATATTTTCTGGCTTCCATGCTTTCTTCAAACAGTTGATACTTTAAATAGATTCAGCACCTGGAGGAACAGTTTTCCCTACCTATCTTTTGTGTGAAAATCTCTATCTCCTGTGTTTGATATCCGAGCTGGGGCTAAGCCTATAGTCAAGGCTCCCCGATTATTCATAAGCCTCCTAAAGAAATATTTTAATGATTATCTGAACTTTATTTAACAATGTGGAATAAATTAGACTGGCATATTATGTAACCTTCAACAAGTTAATTCACCTTTTTTAAACCTTAATTTCTTTTACAATATGTACTTTTCAGGGTTGTGAAGACTTAATAAGATATGGATTTTAAGTACCTAGCAAACTGCCTGGCCTGATTTAGGCCTCAGTTAATGTTAGCTTCCACTCTTACTTTTTTCCCTCTGGTTAAAATGCACTTTTTTTAAACAAATGAATTATCTCTTTTTAAAAATTAATTAATTGATTTTTAATTGAATGGTAGTACTGCAGTGAAGAATGGGATACATATATATGTCTTTTTCAATTTTGGTTTTCTCAGGGTATATGCCTAGGAGTGAAATTGCTGGGTCATATGGTGGTTCCATTCCTAATTTTTTAAATTAATTTATGTTTTTATTGAAGCATAATTGCTTTACAGAATTTTGCTGTTTTCTGGCAAACCTCAACATGAATCAGTCATAGGTATACATATATCCCCTTCCTTTTGAACCTCCCTTGCGTCTCCTTCCCCATCCCACCCCTCGGTTGATACAGAGCCCGTCTGAGTTTCCTGAGCCATACGGCAAATTCCCATTGGCTATCTATTTTACATATAGTAATGTAAGTTTCCATGTTCCTCTTTACGTACATCTCACCCTCTCCTTCCCTCTCTGCATGTCCATAAGTCTATTCTCTATGTCTGTCTGTTTCTCCATTACTGCTCTGTAAATAAATTCTTCAGTACAATTTTTCTAGATTCCATATATATATGTTAGATTATGGTGATTATCTTTTTCTTTCTGACTCACTTCACTCTTTTCTAGGTTCTAGGTTCATCCACCTCATCAGAACTGACTCAAATGTGTTCCTTTTTATGGCTGAGTAATATTCCACTGTGTATATATGTACCACAACTTCTTAATCCGTTCATCTGTTGATGGACACCTAGGTTCCTTCCATGTTCTAGCTATTGTAAATAGGGCTGCAATGAACAATGGGATACATGTGTCTCTTTCAGGTTTGGTTTTCTCAGAGTATATGCCTAGGAGTGGGATTGCTGTGTCATATGGTGGTTTTATTCCTAGTGTTTTAAGGAATCTCCATACCATCTTCTGTAGTGGCTGTATCAATTTACATTCCCGCCAACAGTGTAAGAGGGTTCCCTTTTCTCCACACCCTCTCCAGCATTTACTGTTTGTAGACTTTTTGATGATGGTCATTCTGGCTGATGTGAGATGATATCTAATTGTAGTTTTGATTTACATTTCTCTAATAATGAGCAATATTGAGCATCTTTTCATGTGTTTGCTAGCCTTCTGTCTTGTCTTCTTTGGAGAAATGTCTGTTTAGGTCTTTTTCCCACTTTCTGATTGGGTTGTTTGTTTTTCTGGTATTGAGTTGTATGAGCTGCTTGTATATTTTGAAAATTAATCCTTTGTCAGTTGTTTAATTTATTTTCTCCAATTCTGAGGATTGTCTTTTCACCTTGCTTATAGTTTCCTTTGCTGGGAAAAAGCTTTTCAGTTTAATCAGGCCCCACTTGTTTACTTTTGTTTTTATTTCCATTACTTTAGGAGGCGGATCATAGAGGATCTTACTTTGTTTTATGTCATCGAGTGTTCTGCCTATATTTTCCTCTAAGAGTTTTATAGTTTCTGGTCTGACATTTAGGTTTTTAATCCATTTTGATTTTATGTAAAAAGCACATTTTTGACAGATAAGAGGTCACTCAGTTTTGCCCTGGCTTCCTGCCCAGCAGTTTATTGCCTCAGAAATAAATCATTGGTGAGGTATCCTTTTTTCCTGTGTGTTACTTGCTTTGCCTCATCTACTACTTGGCATGCTGTAGGTACTCAGTGAGTTTAGGTTTCCCATGTGACACCACAAGCCTTTTACATGAATTTCCCAGTGTGGTGCTGAGATGACTGCAAGATGTCAGCATTAGTCTGTGACAAGCTAGCATTCTTACTTAGTGCTCGTTTGGAGGCTGTGTGATTTTTATTAATTATTGTGCTGAGAGGCTGAGAGCTTAATGTAAGTAACAACTGAATCTTTCATCCCTCATAAAGCTTTTCAACTCATGATTATCAGTGAAGCTTGGCAGGATTTTTTCTATATCTTTAACATCATCTTTTAATATGTAGTACTGAAATGCTTAAATACTATCAAAGAACTTACAGAGTCAGTGTTAGATTCCAATTTTCTTGGAAATGTTTTACTTATTATTAGACTGTCTAAATGCATTTTAGATTAACATTTGAAAGGCATATTCACTGTTGACTATTGTGTTCATTCTTCTTTTCAAAAATTAATGTAGTTAATGCATGTGCAAAATATTGAGGAGGAAAAATAAACTGGTATACAGGTGCATTTTAAGTACCATTATCTGAGCATTAGCTCCCAGAGCCTTTAGTCATGCTAATAGGAACTACCCTTTGCGTAGGTGAGTTGTTCAGGGTTATATTTGAAGAAGTTGAAACTGCTGAGGCAAAATTCTTGCTTTTCTGACACTGTGTTGTTCATTCTCATTTCTGAGAAGATTGAATTAAAATCACAGACATCTTACTCTTTACCTTCTCTCCCACCTCTAGGAGCGCAAAAAGAAATTTGAAAAGGATGGAGAGAGGTTTTATTCCTTGCTGGATCGGCACTTACATCTGTCTTCCAAAAAGAAAGAATCTCAGTTACAAGAGGTATGTTCAAAAAGCCTGTCCCTGTCTTCTGTTGCCAGGTATGCCTTGGTACATGGCAGCTTCCTATTGCAAGGGTTTTCTCTTACTCTGCCTCAGCAGAGAACCATGTATAATGGTTGTGATTACAGATTAAACCATGGCCAGGGTCTCAGGGCTCCTGAGTTCTCAAGTCAGCTCCTCCACAGACTCACAGTGTGACTTTGGATAAGATATTTCTTTCCTGGCCTCAGTTTCCCTGTCAAAGGAAGAGTGGTACTACTTACAGATCCCTTTCAGTTCTAAGTTTCTGACTCCAGATGAGGATATATAGTTAAACTAGCATTGTAGGATGGAAGAAGATGGTAGAGGAGTAAGATGGGGATATCACCTGCTTCCCCACAAATACATAAAAATTTCATCAGAACATGGAACAAGTCCTACAGAACAACTTCTAAATGACAGCAGAAGATCCCAAACCTCCAAAAGGCAAGCAAATCTCCTTAGAATGAGGTAGGGCAAAGGATAAACATGCACACACATACAAAGACAAAGGACTTCAGGGTGGGAGCTTGTGACCCAGAGAGGGAGGGAGTCATGAAGGAGGAAAAGTTTCTGAGCACTTGTAAAAGCCCCTCACAGGCGGGACCAAGGTGGGAGCTGTGAAATCTCAGAGTGCTGTGCAACAGCAGCGACTCAGAAGGCAATATACTGAGAAAGCTGCTTAACAGCTCTTCTCAGCCCATAAGCAGCTCACAAGCCCCATCCTGGAATGCGGAGATGGTGGTGCAGGGAGCCAAGGCTCCAACGAAGATCCCAGGGAGAGGTAGCGGGCTGGTGGCCATGATGATGTGTGCTGAGAGTGCTACTTTGACAAGGCTGTGGAATTAAACATTATTGCCACTGCCAAAGCCAGGAAAGGTCCTGGAAACAATAGACAAAACACTGCTGATGCATTCGCAATCCCAGAGTTTGCAGCTAGCACCAGGCCATGAGTAGGCACAGGTTACTGCCCACACCTTGCAGGTAGCTTAAACAGCTTGGCTCTTTCTAGAGACCCATGAACTGGGGTCCCTAGACCCATTACCTCTGGGAGAATTCGCAAGCTGCCTTAGACTGTAACAGCATCCAACAGCTTACTACTTTCACAGGCATTCCCCTGTACAACTCATATGTGGCTGCCATATCCTCCTCTCTCCCTAGCCCAAGAGAGCAAGTGAGCCTTAATGAGCCTCAGCCTTCGCTCTCTTGTGTCCAGGTGGGGAACAGACTGTAGACTCTAGGAGCAACTATGAACGTTAGGAGCAACTATAAACTGAAATGAGGCCAGATGTGATTCTGACTCCATGCTGCCCACAAGTTTCAGAGACCTTTCTAGAAGTACTAGAAGACTTTGGTGTAGCTTTCACTGGGTATTCTGGGCTGCTGAATGTTGCCTTCACCACGAGTATTGAGAACTTGTTTTTTGCATTGTGTAGCTTGTGAGGTCTTAGATCTTCGATGGGCAACGAGCCTGAACCCCTGAGGTAGAGAAGCAAGCCCAAGGCTTTGAACTACTAGAGTACACTTGACCCTAGGGAACATTAATAGATGAGAGACTCCCAAAAGGCCTCCATCTCAACACCAAAGCCAAGCCCACCCAAAGGACAACAAGCACCAATGCCCAGATACCCCATGCTAATCCTTCAAGAAAACAGAAACACAACACTACTCACTAGCAGACAGGCTTCCCAAAGCCGCACTGAACCCATAGACACCCCAAAACCTACTACTGGACATGGTGCTACTCATCAGAGAGATGAGATCCAGCTCCATCAACCAGAACAGAGGCACAACTCCCCCCAACCAGGAAACCTTTACCTGGCACTGGTCCAACCTCATTCATGGGGGACTGACTCCATAACTAAGAATAATGACCTTGAGACGTTTTTCTTTTTTTAAAAATCACAATCTTCATTTCTATTATATACTTCTACTTCTACACTGGCCTTCTATGGTGCTGTGGATTTTTTTCCTTTTAGAATTTCTTGTTTTTCTTCTGTTTGACTGTTTTTTTAAAGTTGTTCTTTTCCTGCTATAGTTATTGTTTAATATATTTAAATCATTTTTGCATACTTCTATTTAATCTTACTTTTCTTCCTTTTTCTTTTTTTCCCTTATTTTATTCTTTCTTTTTTCACCATGCTTGTTAATTTGTTTTGTTCTTTTTTTTTGCTTTATTTCCCAATTGGCACTCTGCTTTGGTTCTGTTTTCCAGTTTAAGTTTTAGTTGGCTCTATTTTTAATTGGCTGATATCATTTTTGGTTTCCTTTGCTTGCCAAGTCAGTCTCTTGTACCTTCATTCCTTTGGAATATTTTTGTTATGTTTGTGTGTGTGTAAGTATGTGTATATGTTCCACTGTTTTTGTAATTATCTGTCTCATTTGTATTTACCATTTGTCTCGGTTGGTCTTTTGTTTCTTGCAATGTTTTGTTTTTATCTCTCTGTGTTTGTTTTAATCCCAATTAATGCCATAACAAGCTACTTGAGGAATCTCAGTCCCCTGACCAGGGATTGGGCCTGAGCCTTTGGAGTGAGAGTACTGAATCCCGGACCTCAGAGTGCCAGAGAACTCTTAATCCCAGGGAGTATTAATTAGTGAGAAATTCCATTAGGGCCTACACCTGTATACAAAACTAGTATCACCCAGCTGCTAATGGCACCCAGTGCAGGATGCCTCACCCAAGCAACAAGCAAGAGAAGAACACAAAAACAATCATCAGTAGACAGGATTCCCTTACACATTCCATAATATACCACCTCACACAACCTTGCCTATCAGAGGGGAGAAAATGGAGGCACAAGTCACCCCCAACACGAAGGCAACACATACCCCTAGACCAGCCTTAACTTTTGAGGGCAGAACCCAAAAGGAAGAAGAAATACAAACATAAAGCTTTGGAAAAGAAGACCTCAAACACATTCAGTCAGAAAAAAATGAAGAGAGAAATATGGCACAAATGAAAGAACAAGGTAGAATTTCACAAGACCAAATAAATGAAGAGGAAATAGGCAAACTACCTGAAAAGAATTCAAAGTAGTAACTTTAAAGATGTACCAAGGCCTCACAAATATAATGGAGAAAATGTAAGAATAAATTAACACAATTAATAAGGACCTAGAGGAAATAAACAGATGAATAGCACAATTACTGAAATGAAAAGTACTCTGAAAGGAATCAATAGTAGAATAACTGAGGCAGAACAGATAAGTGAGCTGGAAGATAGAATGGTGGAAATAACTGCTGAAGAGCAGAATAAAGGAATGGGATGGAAATAATTAAGGATAACCTCAGAGACAACTGGGACAATGATAAATGTACCAAAAGTCTAATTATAGTGGTCTCAGATGAAGAAGAGAAAAATAAAGGGTCTGAGAAAATTTTTGAAAAGGCTATGGTAAAAAACAAAAGACAAAAAAATAACTTCCCCGATATGGGAAAGAATATAATCAATCAAGTCCAACAAGAGGCACAGAGAGTGCCATATAGGATAAACCCAAGGAGAAACATGTCAAGACACATACTAATCAATCTAACAAATAGTAAATACAAAGAAAAATATTAAAAGCAGCAAGGGAAAAGGAACAAGTAATGTACCTCGGGAAACCCATATGATTAACAGCTGATCTTTGAGCAGAAACTCTGCAGACCAAAAGGAAATGGCAGGATATATTTAAAGGAAGGACTGAAAGAAAAATTTGTAACCAAGATTGCACTGCCTGGCAAGGATCTTATTCAGAACTGATAGAGAAATCAAAAGTGTTACAGACAAGCAAAATTTAAGTGAGTTTGTCACCATCACACCAGCTTTACAACAAATGTTAAAGGTATTACTATAGGAAAGAAACACAAGAGAAAGAAGAGACCTACAAAAACAAACCAAACCAATTAAAATGCCAGTAGGAATATATATAAAAATAATCATTTTAAATGTAAATGGATTAAATGCCACAACCAATAAACACAGACTGGCTGAATGGATACGAAAATAAGACCCATATATATGATATCTACAAGAAACCCAATTTAACACCTAGTGACAGATAAAGACTGAAAGTAAGAGGATGGATAAAGATATCCTATGCAAGTGGAAACCAAAAGAAAGCCAGAGTGGCAATTCTCAAATCAGACAAGTCAGACTTTAAAATAAAAATATTACAAGAGATAAAAAATGACACTATATAATGATCAAAGAATCAATCCAAGAAGACATAAAAATTTTAAATATTTATGCACCCAACTTTGGAACACCTCAATACATAAGGCAAACTCTTAACAGACATAAAAGAGGAGATTGACAGTAACAAAATAATAGTAGGCGACTGTAACACCTCACTTACACCATAGGACATATCATCAAATAAGAAATTTATAAGGAAACACAAACCTTAACTGAAACTTAGACAAAATGGACCTAATTGATATATTCAGGACATTTCATCCAAATGCAGAAGAATGTACTTTGTTCTCAAGTGAACATGGAACATTCTCCAGGATAGACCACATCTTGGATCACAAATCAAGACTAAGTGATTTTAAGAAAATAGAAATCATATCAAGCATCTTTTCTGACCCCAACACTATGAGACTAGATATCAATTACAGAAGAAAAAAGAATGTGAAAGCACACACATGGAGATTAAACAACACATTTCTAAGTAACGAATAGGTTATTGAAGGAAGAAAGGAAGTTAAAATATTCCTAGGAAAAAAATGACAGCAAAAATATGACAACCCAAAGCCTGTGAGATGCAGCAAAAGCAGTTCTAAGAAGGAAGTTTATAGCAATACAATCTTACCTCAAAAAATAAGAAAAACATTGAATAGACTAACTTTACACTTCAAATAACAGCTGGAAACAGAATAATATAATATCCCAAAGTTAGTAGAAGGAAAGAAATCATAACGATCAGAGCAGAAATAAATGAAAAGAAATGAAGGAAACAATTGTAAAGATTAATAAAACTAAACGCTGGTTCTCTGAGAACATAAACAGTATTGACAAACCATTGTCCAGATTCATCAAGAAAAAAAGGGAGAAAACTCAAATGAACAAAATTAGGAATGAAAAAGGAGAGGTTGCAACAGACAATGCAGAAATACAAAGGATCATAAGAGACAATTATAAGCAACTATATGCCAAATACAGAAAACCTGGGGGAAATGGATAGATTCTTTGAAAAGTTCAGCCTTCCAAGACTGAACCAGGGAGAAATAGAAATTATGAAGCCAATCAAAAACACTGAAATCTCCCCAAGAAACAAAAACCCAGGGCCAAATGGCTTCACAGAATTCTGTCAAACATTTAGAGGAGAGCTAATGCCTATTCTTCTAAAACTCTTCCAAAAATTGCAGTGAAAGGAACACTTCCAGATACATACTGTGAGGTTACCATCACCCTGTTACCAAAACCATACAAAGACATCACACAGAAAAAGAAAATTACAGGCCAGTATCAGTGATGAACATAGATGCAGACACCCTCAACAAAATTATAGCAAACAGGATTGAACAACAGATTAAAATATCATACACCGTGAGCAAGTCAGGTTTATCCCAGTTATGTGAGGATTCTTCAATATACACAAGTCAATCAATGGGAGACATCATATTAATAGAGACAAAATCCATATGAAAATCTCAATAGATGCAGAAAAACTTTGACAGAATTCAATATCCATTTATGAGAAAACTCTTGAAAAACTGGACATAAAAGGAATTTAGTATAATAAAGGTCATATACAACTACCCTACAGCAAACATTATTCTCAATGATGAAAAACTGAAAGCATTCCCTCTAAGATCAGGAGTAAGACAAGCATGCCTACTCTCGCTACTGTTATTTAGTAGCTGGAGTTTGGAATTCCCAGCTATGGCAATCAGAGAAGAATGAGAAATAAAGGGAATCCAGATTGGAAAGGTGACCAAGATTGGAAAGGAAGAAGTAAAACTCTATTTGCAGATGACGTGATATTGTATGTAGAAAATCCTAAAGATACTATGACAAAATTTAGAGCTAATGAGCAAATTTAGTATCACAGCATACAAGATCAATATACAGAATGCCCACCATCCAAAAGCCCACAAATCAGTGCTGAGGAGGATGTGTAGAAAAGGGAATGCTCTTGCACTCTTGGTGGGAATGGAAATTGATACAGCCACTATGGAGGATAGTATGGAGATTCCTTATAAAACTAGGACTAAAACTACCATATGACCCAGCAATACCACTTCTAGGCATATACCATAATGAAACCAAAATTGAAAAAGACACATGTACCGCAATGGTCGCCGCAGCACTATTTACACTAGCTGGGGCATGGAAGCAACCTAGATGGCCAATGACAGATGACTGGATAAAGAAGCTGTGGTACATATATACAATGGACTATTACTCAGCCATAAAAAGGAATGCCTATGAGTCAGTTCTAATGAGGTGGATGAACCTAGAGCCTATTATACAGAGTGTATTAAGTCAGAAAGACAAAAACGAATATCATATATTACACACACACACACCTCTCTCTCTCTCTCTCTCTCTATATATATATATATATATATATATATATATGTGGAATCTAGAAAGATAGTACTGATGAACCTATTTGCAGGGCAGAAATGAAGACACAGACATAGTGATGGACATATGGACATGGTGGAAGGGAGGAAAGAGAGGGTAAGACAAATGGAGACAGTAGTGTGAAAGCATGCACGCTATGACTTGTAAAATGGATAGCCATTGGAAATTTCCTGTATGACTCAGGGAACTCAAACTAGGGGTCTGTAACAACCTAGAGGCATGGGAAAGGGTGGGAGGTGGGAAGGAAGTTCAGGAGTGCAGGGACATATGTATACTCATGGCTAATTCATGTTGATGTATGGCAGAAAGCAAATCAATGTTGTAAAGTAATTATTCCTCAATTTGAAAAACTTAAAAAGATACCTAGCATTGCATTTGATAGGTCAGGAATAGATATACTTTTTTCTATGAGGTTTTCCAACAGTAAGTTTTTTATTTTAGGTTCTGCACTGGGTCTTCAATCACAGAAAACTAAACAAACTGATCATATGGATCACAACCTTGTCTAACTCAATGAAACTATGAGCGATGCTATGTAGGGCCACCCAAGACAGATGGGATATGGTGGAAAGTTCTGATAAAACATGGTGGACTGGAGAAGGGAATGGCAAATCACTTCAGCATTTTTGCTGTGAAAACCCCATGAATAGTATGAAAAGGCAAAAAGATGTGACAATGAAAGATGAACTCCCCAGGTTGGTCGGTGCCCAATATGCTATTGGAGTAGAGCAGAGAAATAGCTCCAGAAGAAATGAAGAGACTGAGCTCAAGCAGAAACAGTGCCCAGTTGTGCATGTGTCTGGTGGTGAAGTAAAATCCTATGTTATAAAGAATAATATTGCATAAGAACCTTGGATGCTCAGTCAGTGAATCAAGATAAATTTGAAGTGTTCAAACAGGAGAAGGCAAGACTGAACATTGACATTTTAGGAATCAGTGAACTAAACTGGATGGGGATGGTCCATTTAATTCAGATGACCATTTTATTACTACTGTGGGCAAAAATCCCTTAGAAGAAATGGAGTAGCCCTCACAGTCAACAAAAGAATCCGAAATGTAGTACTTGGGTGCAATCTCAAAAACGATAGAAAGATCTCAGTTTGCTTTCAAGGCAAACCAAAGATCACAGTAATCAAATCTAGGTGCTAACCACTAATGCCAAAGAAGCTGAAATAGAGCAGTTCTATGAAGAATTACCACACCTTCTAGAACTAACAGCAAAATAGATTTCTTTCTCACCATAGGGGTCAGGAATGCAAATGTAGGAAGTCAAGAGATACCTGCAGGGACAGAAAACTTTGACCTGTAAGTACAAAAAGAAGCAGGGCAAAGCTAACAGAGTTTTGCCAAGAGAACACATTGGTCATAGCAAACACCCTCTTCCAACAAAACAACAGATGACTCTAAACATGGACATCACCAGATGGTCAATTCCAAAATCAGATTTGATTATATTCTTTGCAGCTGAAGATGGAGAAATTCTATATAGTCAAAAAAAACAAGACCTGGAGCTGACTGTGACTCAGATCATGAACTCTATATTGCAAAATTAAGACTTAAATTGAAGAAAGTAGGGAAAACCACAAGGCCATTCAGGTATGACCTAAATCAAATCTCTTATGATTATACAGTGGAAGTGACAAATAGATTCAAGGGATTAGATCTGATAGAGAGAGCACCCTATGCTATGAACAGAGGTTCATAACATTGTTTTGGAAGTGGTGATAGAAACCATCCCCAAGAAAAAGAAATACAAAAGAGCAAAATCGTTGTCTGAGGAATCCTTACAAACAGTTGAGAAAAGAAGAGAATCAAAAAGCAAAGGAGAAAAGGAAAGATATACCCATCTGAATATAGAGATCCAAAGAATAGCATTACTTTGCCAACATCTTAGAAGTGTTCCTTTTGTCTTAGAATTGTTCCATGTGAGTATAATCAGATTGTGTGAGCTCCACAGAACTATCAGAGTCCCACATTACTTTGCCAACAAAGGTCCATCTAGCCAAGGCTATGGTTTTTCCAGTAGTCATGTGTGAATGTGAGAGTTGGACTATAAAGAAAGCTGAGTGCCAAAGAATTGATGCTTTTGAACTGTGGTGTTGGAGGAGACTCTTGAGAGTCCATTGGATGGCAAGGAGATCCAACCAGTCCATCCTAAAGGAAATCAGTCCTGAATATTCATTGAAAAGACTGATGCTGAAGCTGAAACTCCAATACTTTGGCCACCTGGTGCGAAGAGCTGACTCATTTGAAAAGACCCTGATGCTGGGAAAGATTGAAGGTGAGAAGAGAAGGGGACGACAGAGGATGAGGTGGTTGGATGACATCACTGACTCAATGGAGATGAGTTTGGTGATGGACAGGGAGGCCTGGCGTGCTGCAGTCCATGGGGTCACAAAGAGTTGGACATGACTGAGCAACTGAGCTGAACTAAACGGATGCTGGTTCTTCAAACTGTGTTTGTTGGTTTATTTTGCTTTTTTGTACACTTTGTAACATTTTGTTGAATGCTGAACATGATGCTCTGGGTAAAAGGAACTGAGGTAAAAGGATGTTATTATGTGATTTTATGCTTATCTAACTAGGATTTAGGCTGTGCTTAATTTGCTATAGAAAATCTCCTCTAGTATCTTTGTGTTTTGTCTTCCCTATTGTCTTTTGATATTTTAAGATATCTATTTTTAAATAAATTCTGACATTGTTTTCAGCAACAGGCTTCTGCTTCTGGGCTTCTGCTGTGGTAGTCTCGGATTTTCCATATTCAACTATCTATCCAATTTTTGAGACAGTTTTTTTCCTTTGACTTCAGTGGTCTGTTGGTTCTAAGAAGAGTGGTTTATTCTCAGTTTAGGATTTCCTTGTATGAGGATGAGCACAATACGTTCCAAGCTTCTTATTTGTTAGGCCAGAAACCAGGTATCCTGCATCAGTCACTTTTTCTATCTTGGCTTCATGTTCCCTATTTGTAAAATAAAGAGATAAGATTACTGCTTGGTAGCATAATTCTCTTCCAGCCCTAGCATTCTGTTGAATCCATAAACACTGACTAGCATGAATGACTATGCGAATATGTGAAATTTATTACCCTTCTTTTACAGGCAGACCTCCAGGTGGACAAGGAGAGGCACAATTTCTTTGAGTCGTCCCTTGATTACGTTTATCAAATTCAGGAAGTTCAAGAGTCTAAGAAGTTCAATATTGTGGAGCCAGTAAGTTCTATTGATGAATGGTCTAAAAATATTTACCAAATGTCAAGTAAATGTAGAGAACTTTGATTAGAAAATTGGAGTCTCAAAGAATATCAATGTAGTCAATACTTAACAGTGAATGTCAAAGAAATAGACACCCTGGCTTGTGTTATTCTTGCTCTCTAACCGATATTCTCTTTCTCACTCTTCTCCACCTTCCTTCCTCCTCTGATTTCTCTCTATAGCTATGATTTTTCTTTATATTTCTTTTCCTCCTCTCCTTTCTCTTGTTCCTTGATTTTTCTGTCACCCTTCATTTTACCTTATTCTCCTCCCTCCCTCGGAGAAGGCAATGGCAACCCACTCCAGTACTCTTGTCTGTAAAATCCCATGGGTGGAGGAGCCTGGTAGGCTGCAGTCCATGGGATTGCTAGAAGTTGGACACGAAGTAGGCTAAAACAAAAGAACAGGAGCAGACAGCTACTTTAGGTCAAATGGTCAAGGGGGATCTCTGAAAGTGTCATTTAAGATGTGATCTAAAGAAAGAAAAGATAAGGCAATATGAATAATGGGAAGAGAACTTTCCAGGCACAGAAAAAAACACCTGTACATAGTCCTTAAGTTAGGAAAGAATGATGAGAATGTTTTTAGTAAGTCCTTAATGGTGTTAGTAAGTCCTTAAGTTAGTAAAGAATGGTGAGTATCACTCATGAGAGAAAAGAAGAATGGCAGGAAATAATATCTGATAAGAAGGCATAAGACCTGTAGGCATGGTGAAGGGGTTAGATTTTAGTCTGAATTGTAGTAGAAAAATCACTGATGTATACTAAATAGGATATGACATGAACTGATTTTGTTATGTGGAAAATAGCTTGGAAGAAGGCAACAGTGGAAATGAGGAAATGAATTAGGCTATTCCAGTGGTCTAGGCAAGTGAAAATGTTGCTTTGGGTTAGGGTGGTGGTAGTAGAAATAGAAAAGAATGATTGGATTAGAGATATATTTTGGAAGCAAAACTGGCAGGGCTTACTGATTGATTAGACTAAGATGTGAGTGAAAAAAAACATAATTCTTTGCTTTTTGGCTTGATTGACTAAGTAGGTGGTGGTGTCATTTCTTTGGATGGGAAAACTTGAAAAGGAAAAGGAAGGATGTCTACATAACTGTGTGTGTGTTATGTACACACATGTACACACATATAACTGTATGTGTGTATGTATATTTAGGGCTTCCCTGGTAGCTAAGTCAGTGAAGAATCTGCCTGCAATGCAGGAGACTGGGGATTGATCCCTGGGTCAGGAAGATCCCCTGGAGAAGGAAATAGCAATCCACTCCAGTATTCTTGTCTGGGGGGATACAGTCCGTGGGGTCACAGAAGTTGGACACGAATTAGTGAGTAAACCATTACCACCACCATCTGTGTGTGTGTGTGTGTGTGTGTGTACACATATGCACATGTGTATAGTACATAAGTATGTACATAGTTTTTAATATGTTTATGTATATATACATATATTGGGTTAGCCAGAAGATTTTTTCAAGTTTTCCCATAGTAGCATCTTACAGAAAAATCCAAATAAACTTTTTGGCTAACCCAATATATTTAGTTTGTGTTTGTGTGTTTTTGTGTGTGTTAGTTGCTCAGTCATGTCTGACTCTTTGCAACCTCATGGACTAGCCCGCCAGGCTCCACTGTCCATGGGATTTTCCAGTCAAGAATACTGGACTGGGTTGCCATTCCCTTCTCCAGGGGATCTTCTCTACTAAGGCATCAAACTTGGGTCTCCCACATTGCAATCAGATTCTTTACCATCTGAGCCACTGGGAAGCCCATAGTTTGTGGTTATGTACATATGTATTTGGCAAATTCGGAAAACATTGCACTCATCTCACACGCTAGCGAAGTAATGGTCAGAATTCTCTAAGCCAGGCTTCAACAGTTCATGAACCGTGAACTTCCATATGTTCAAGCTGGATTTAGAAAAGGCAGAGGAACCAGAGATCAAATTTCCAACATTTGTTGGATCATCAAAAAAAAAAAAACCATGAGATTCCAGAAAACCATCTACTTCTGCTTTATTGACTCTGCCAAAGCCTTTTACTGTGTGGATGACAAGAAACTGTTGAAAAGTATTCAAAAGATGGGAATACTAGACCACCTGACCTGCCTCCTGAGAAATCTGTATGCAGGTCAAGAAGCAACAGTTAGAACTGGACTTGGAAAAACAAATTGGTTCCAAATCAGGAAAGGAGTATGTCAAGGCTGTATAATGTCACCCTGCTTATTTAACTTATATGCAGGGTGTATCATGAGAAATACTGGATCAAGCACAAGCTGGAATCAAGATTACTGGGAGAAATATCAATAACCTCAGATATGCAGATGACACCACCCTTATGGCAGAAAGTGAAGAACTAAAGAGCCTCTTGATGAACATGAAAGAGGAGAGTAAAAATGTTGTCTTAAAATTCAACATTAAGAAAACTAAGATCACGACATCCAGTCTCATCACTTTATGGCAAATAGATGGGGAAACAGTGAGAGACTTGATTTCTCTGGGTTTAAAATCACTTCAGATGGTGACTGCAGCCATGAAATCAAAGACACTTGCTCCTTGGAAGAAAAACTATGACCAACCTAGACAGCATATTAAAAAGCAGACACATTACTTTGCCAACAGAAGTCCATCTAGTCAAAGGTATATTTTTTCCAGTAGTCATGTATGGATGTGAGAGTTGGACTATAAAGAAAGCTGAGCACTGAGGAATAGATGATTTTGAATTGTAGTTTTGGAGAAAACTCTTAAGAGTGCCTTGGACTAAAGGAGTTTCAATCAGTCAATCCTAAAGAAAATCAGTCCTAAATATTCATTCGAAGGCCTAATGCTAAAGCTGAAACTCCAGTAATTTCGCTGTCTGATGCCAAGAACAGACTCATTGGAAAAGACCCTGATGCTGAGAAAGATTGAAGGCAGGAGCAGAAGGGGATGACAGACGATGATATGATTGGATGATATCACCAACTCGATGGATATGAGTTTGTGTAAGCTCCAGAAGTTGGTGTTGGACAGTGAAGCCTGGTGTGCTGCAGTCCATGGGGTCACAAAGAGTTGGACATGACTGAGCAACTGAACTGAATATATCTATATCTATATCTATATCTATATCTATATATCTATATCTATATCTATATATATATATATTAATACACACATATAGATGTGTTTGTATGTATATAGTGTGTGAGTGCATATTTATATGTGCTTTGTTGTTTACTTTCTAAAAGGAATATAGCAGTTTTTACTACTTCCTATTACACTTATTCCCTGGTTGCTCAGGTGATGAAGAGTCCTCCTGTAGTGCAGGAGACCTGGGTTTTATCCCTGGATCAGGAAAATACCCTGGAGAAGGGAATGGCTATTCACTCTAGTATTCTTGCCTGGGAAATCCCATGGACAGAGGAGCCTGTCAGAGTACAGTCCACGGGATCACAGCGAATCTGACTCTAATGAAGGGACTCAACATGCATGTTTCTATGAGTATCTACTCTGTGCCAGTCTTGAAGATATAAGGACAGTCTATTCCCACATTATGTCCATCCAGTCCACATTTTGATTGGTTTCATATGCTACCTGAAAAGGGTATTGTTGAATAAATTTGTTAGTCATTCTTATTTTCTGTATTTGAGTCCAGTGTGAATGTTTAACCTAATGAAAGAATAGGTATGTGTAGACCTCTTTGTATTTGCATTACTGCTTTTAACACTATACTGGTTAAACACTGTGTGAAGTTTCTTTTTTGTGTATCTTGTTTCCCTTTATTTGATTAATGAGAAGATGGTGGTGATAAAGTTATTTTTATACATTTTCTCTAGGTCTTGGCCTTTCTCCATAGCCTCTTCATTTCCAACAGCTTGACTGTGGAACTAACACAGGATTTCCTCCCATATAAACAACAGCTTCAACTCAGTTTACAGAATGTGAGTTTGCATGTGGGTTTCTTCACCAGTCTTTGCAATGCAATTGGATTTCAGTCTAATATCTTGACTTTGGAATTTTAGGTTATTATATCCTAGCTAATGACCAACTAGTGTGGATCACAAATATTTTAGTGTAATAGATTGTTCCTATGCTTCCAGTTTCAACTATTCCCTGCCTTTGAGGCTGACTGTTGTTCAAACCCACCCTTCCACCCACTAACATATCTATCTATCCAATATTTATTAAATGTTGCTAATTTGCTATATCTCTCCCAGATTAGAACCCATCTATGGGCTTATTTAAGTTCAAGTCAGGTCTTATGCTGGTTAGTCAAGATACTCTTTTGGTAGGTTTTATTAATATGAATGCCCATTCCTCTCTTCCTTTTCCCATTTCTTTTCTCATTACATTAGTATAGTTAAATAAATTATCTTAAAAGATTGTCTCAACCTTCTTTCCCATGCTGTTTCTTATAGATGGGCCTAGGCACAGCCTTCCCTTCCTTGTCGCATTTCATTTTTCTCTTTAGTTATTTAACCCACATTGAACAATTACTTAGGTATATAATGAACATATACCTCATGCCAGGCATTGTAAAATGCACTGAACATACCATAATGAGGCACGTTAGTTTTTGTTTTCAAGGATTATTCAGTCTCTTAGAGCTGAGAAAGATAAACAGAGATACAGCATGATTACTTTTGAAAAGTGCTAAAATAGAGTTAAGACCAAAAAAGTTAAAAAAGCACAGAGTATAGAATAATTGTCTGATACAGTAAAAGAAGGCACCACTAAGGTAGTGATTTTGGACTTGTTACATTGCATAAAATTTATAGATTAATTTTTAGATGAAAACAATTTGTTGTTTAGGAGATTCCTGACTTACACTTGTTTCTTTCTGGGTACTCTCTTTCACCAGAATGTGAGAGTTCCTATTTTCTTCTGGTTTACAAAATATTCCTATAACTAGGTCAATTATTTAATCTTCCTCCAAATATAACTTGAAAAGTCTGAGTTTAGCAACAAATATTTGGATGTGTGCATATATATATATATATATATATATATATACACATACACACACACATATAAAAGTATATAAGTTTAGCAACAAATATTTACATGTATATATATATATATATACACACACACATATATAGCTAGATATATATATGTAAGACAAACTCACAAGATAATGTACAGAGCGAGTTCAAATAGATAGGACAGCCCACATCACCTTTTTCAGTGACATCATGTGACAATCTTGAGACTAAAAAATAAAGACCTATCTCTAGTGATTTTGGTACACACATCTCAAACTGTGTTTTGCCATTGTTTTTTAGTCATGTACTTTTTTTTAGTCATGTACTTTTAAACATACTACTTAGTATTCGCTCTTCTTATTCATGAGCATGAAAACATAGGTTTTTTGTTGACCTGTGTTCAAAGAGAGCACACTCTCCTATCCTTTATTCTAATGGCCAGGATTTGATTCAGTGTCAAGTAACCAGTATCTTTACGTGAGACAGAAATTAGAAGTTGCCATGATAATATTATCCTAGGGAACCTTCTTTATAGCCTTCCTTTTTCTAAGGCAGAGGTCAGTGTGATGCTCAGAATTCTTAGAGCTTTTATTTCTTGGAAGCTTTTGTGATTTCCATTAGAAAATGTCTCCCAGGTACATTGTTATTTACATTTCTCTCTCCTTTTTAGCCTTTAGTACTGTTAAACTACACTACATTTGTTTTAGTTCCATTCAACATTTGTTTTTTGCTATGTTGTAGCACATGATAAAAGCTGAGAAAACTCTGCACTGAGTGTCTGACCATTGAATGCTTATTCATGATGATGGTGCTGATGATAATGATTATGATGATGATATCTTGACAGACAAGAAATCATTTCTCCAGTACCCGAGAAGAGATGGAAGAACTTAAGAAAAGGATGAAAGAAGCTCCACAGACATGCAAACTTCCAGGACAGCCAACCATCGAAGGCTATCTCTATACGCAAGAGAAATGTGTGTGGGAATACAGGGATAGCCACTGGGTTTAAGTAGGCTGATATCCACTGCCACTTGGCCTCTCCAAACTCCAGGCACCCATATAGTTCATAGACCCCTTCCAGCTATACCTCTTTGGAAACCAGCATGAGAATAGAGAAAATAAAAAAGAGGGAGAAATTCAAGGGGGAGGATAAGGATTTGTATTACAGAGGCTGTGGGATGATAAGACTTAAGATTTTCTTTGAGATTCAAAATAGGAATTGTTAATTGCTTAATGCTTTCAATGTCTCTGACTTAGGCTAAAAGGAAGGTAGGAGAGAGGAGGCATAAAATAACATTTATTATACGTATTGTGTGCCAGGCATGGTGTTAAGTGCTTTAAATATACTACTTCATGTAATCTTTGAAAGCACTTTACCATACACATATTCGCATGAAGCCCCAGAGGCTTAGAGAGATCACTAATTGAAAGTCACCCAACTATCAAGTAACAAGGCTAAGTGTAAAGTCAAGTTTGTGAAATGCCAAAACCTATGCTCCTACAACTATGCCCTATACCTTGCATCGCTTTAGGATCACAAGGTTGCCTTTAAAGCACTACCCAATCATTGTGATTTCAGTGAACAACACAGTTGTTCATTACTAACTAAGGAAAATGGGTTATCTTATTCAGTCACTGAATATTACAGAGGTTTAAGATTTTCTGCCTCCTAATGTTATGTAAACCTGTATGTACTATTTGATTTCCTTTTTAACTATGATACAATTTCTCCAAAGCCTGTGACTTCAGTCTCTGACCCAGTGAGTAGGTAGAAGAGACTATTCAGTAGTTAGCAGTGGCAAAACCCACTGAAATCCACAAACCATGGTATTTCAGCATTGATATTATCATGCTTTTCCTCCCTTAGAGCAATCCACTTTGATGATGTGTTCTATTTGTCAGGTTCAGTTCTTCACCTCTCCGTTGCAAGATCTATCAATCTCAGTGCTATTGCCATTTCAGGTTGGGTAATTCTCTGTTTTGAGAGGTCATCCTATACATTATAGGGTGTTTTGAAGCATCTATAGCCTCTCCCCACTTTAGTATGATAGTACCTCCCAACTATGATAACCTTAGATGTCTCTTGGCATTGCCAAATATCCTCTGGGAGGAAAAACTGCTCCTAGTTGAGAACCACTGCTATGTTATACGAGGGGTAGAGTAATGAGTATGTTGTCTTGACTCTAACATCAACTAACTATGTGATCCTTCTATTCCCCAGTTTTTTTTAATTTTTTGAATGGATATGGCATTCCTACTCAGTTAAATATATATTTACTAAAAATCATTTTTGCCAGACAATGTCTAATGCATTGGGGGTACAAAAAATGGATCAAACTTAGTTTTTGACCTCAAGAAGTTTATAGTCTAATGAAGACACAAGTATATTAAGAATTATAATGAAATGTGTTGAGCATTGCATTTGGAGAATATATCCACGGGCTTCACTGAGGAAGTGATGTATGAGCTGAAATGTGAATTAATAGTGGGAGTTTGACAGGTAAAAAAAGGCAAAGAAAATTCCAGGTGTATACTACTGCATGAGTCAAGGCACAGAGGTATGTGAGATTGTATTTTATTTGTAGGGTCTTGGTTATCCAGGAACAGTCCTGGTTTATACTTGTTGTCCAGATACAGTTATTAATAGTGCCCTGTTCACTATTAAATATGTCTTGAACTTGGTCTAATTCAATGAGTCAGGGGCATAGAGCTGAGGGGGACAAAAAGCCAAGTTGAAAGCTAAGTACAATCATGTTATAAAAGGCTTTGTGTGCCAATCTAAGGAATTTGGAGAGAGTGGGAAATCCTGAGGTGGTTTATAATAAGAGGAATGATATACATAGAGCTATATATTTTAAAGATATTCTCTAACAAAATAATAGAGAATAGGCTAGAAAAGAGTGATCAGATAAGGCCACTGAAGTCATTAATTGGAGAAATAGTGAATTTTTGTGTTTTTTGGAATATCTTATAAAACATATTTTTGCCAAACATCAGAAATAGAGTCCTGAATGAACTCAGCTATAAAAGGATTGAAAGAAGAGACATGTAGGGAATAGAATGAGCAGAACCCTACCACAATCAAATAGGGCAGGTTATAGGGAAGGAAAAGCAGAAGATTACAGATGTTCCTAGCTCATACAATAGAATATATAATGGGAGCATTCACAGGGAACACAGTAAGGAGAGTGGCTTGGAGCAAGCCAGAGCAGATGTGGAAAGTAGTTGATGAGGATTACAGTAACCATATGTGTAGTGGGCTGGTGGCACTGCATAGCTGGAGCTCAGGGGAAAGGTATGGCTAGATCTGGATCATGACCATGAAAAGTAAATTGTACACAGGTTCTGTCTTACAGGTAAACTGACCATGCAGCCAAAATACTTATTCTATCAGCTCACTCTTGCCTGTCTTTGTAGGGGCTTTGGGAATATCCTGGGTGAAATACTACTGCCGATATGAGAAAGAGACCAAAACGCTGACTATGACACCTATGGATCAGAAACCAGGTGCTAAGCAGCAGGTCAGTTCTTTTATGAGCCACATTTTTTTGAAATGCGTCTGTGAATGCATCTCAGAAACAAATATGTATTGACTTCATGTCAAAGAATTGAGTCTACCACTGTCACATGAACCCATGTCTTCATTGACCCAGATACTATTCAGTTGAGTGAAGAATCTCTGTTAATGATTTCAGGCCTTCTGAAAGTGCCTTTACTCTTTTAGATCATTGTTACAAGTGTCTATCATGTTGTACAAAGAAAATTTACAAAAAAATATGGATAAATTGAAGGAGGAGAGTATTACTTGCTTTAAAGAAGGCTCTACTATGGATTCCTTTAAATAGTATTTGAAAATAAGCATTTTCCAAAATTCCTTTTTTAAAGGAGTATTCTGTCATCTAAATTTGAAATAACCTATACCCTACATTATATGCAATGCTCAAATATCTTTAAGCACTTAATTCCTCTTCCAGCCTCCAGACTTTCCCCTACTCCCCAGAATGGCAAGATGAATTCGACACACTGACATGATAGTTCACTTACTATCATGAAAAGGAACTTGATACTATTGATATTATATTATATTATAAATTCTGTATTATTTTATGTATGATCACCCAGCTAAAAAAATTTGTCATCTCACTTTTTCCCATCTTTGTAGGGGCTTTGGGAACATACATATATAGAACCCTGAAGGTTTCTTAAGATAAAAGCTGATAGACTGTTTATTCAATTCTAAAAGTAGTATCCCGTTAACTGTCTTTCAGACAGGGCCTTAGGGCATAATTTATAAAAGTTTCCATTATTTACAAATTATTTACAAAATGAAATAAGGTTTACTTGTTAGCATTGAAAGTTGTGATGCATGAATACCCAATTTCCATAGGCAGAAATTTGGAGACTTTTGGGGCCAATTGTTTTCTATTGCTGATGATTTCGATGGAAGATCGCTCTTGTGTGGCTTGTTCATAGGACTATACTACAAAGCTACAGTCAACAAGACAGTATGGTACTGACACAAAGACAGAATTATAGACCAATGGAACAAAATAGAAAGTCCAGAGAGACACTTTATCTATGACAAAGGAGGTGAAAATATACAATGAACAAGAGATAGTCTCTTCAACAAGTGGTGCTGAGAAAACTGGCCAACTATCCAACTATATGCAAAAGAATGAAACTAGAAAAATTTCTAACACCAAACACAAAAATAAACTCAAAATGGATTTTAAAACCTAAATGTAAGATGAGAAACTATAAAACTCTTAGAGGAAAAGCTGCTTTTCTTTTTTTTGTCATTAACAAGAAATTTTGTGATTCTGCTTTGAATGTGGGTTAGACATGTGATGCACCTCTCACAGAGCATACCAAATGGGGTTTTCAAAGTCTTCATCCATGTTTATATGTAGATCAAGTTGCTCATTCATGACTCCAGTATTCTTTAGTTTCTGGTCTGCCAATTGCTGAAGAACTTTTAAATGTGGTTCCAGTGAAGTGTGTTGTCACACAGAATTTGTTCCATTTCTGTGAGAAGTTAGCTTAAGTATTCATATCTGACTAACAAATGCTTTTAAGCAACCTGTAAACTCTTTCTTCTCTTTTTCTACACACATTACTTTCCAAACCTTGGACTTCAAAATTGCTTTCTTAGGTCCTACAACAAAGATCAAGCCTCAGGCAGCAGATATTAATACTACTTTCATAGTTCCTTACTATCTTCTGCTTCTGTTAGGTGTATACATTTTCTGTCCTTTATTGTGCCCATTTTTGCATGAAATGTTCCCTTGGTATATCTATTTTTTTAAAGAGATCTCTAGTCTTTCCCATTCTATTGTTTTCCTCTATTTCTTTGCACTGTTCACTTAAGAAGGCTTTCCTATCTCTTCTTGCTATTCCTTGGAACTCTCCATTGAGATGGGTATATTTTTCCCTTTCTCCTTTGCCTTTCACTTCTCTTCTATTCTCAGCTATTTATAAGATCTCTGAAGACAAGCATTTTGTCTTTCTGCATTTCTTTTTCTTGGGAATGGTTTTGTTGACTGCCTGCTATGCAATGCTATGAACCTCTGTCCATAATTAGAGATAACAAGGGGACATTTCATGAAAGATGGGCACAATAAAGGAGAGAAACGGTATGGACCTAACAGAAGCAAAAGATAATAAGAAGAGGTGTCAAGACTACACAGAAGAACTAAAAAAGGCCTTAATGACCCAGACAACCACAATTGTGTGGTCATTCACCTAGAGCCAGCCTACCTGGAGTGTGAAGTCAAGTACACCTTCAAAAGCATTACTACCAGCAAAGGTATTGGAGGTGATGGAAATCCAGCTGAGCTATTTCAAGTCCCAAAATATGATGCTGTTAGAGGGCTGCACTCAGTATGCCAGCAAATTTGGAAAACTCAGCAGTGGCCACAGGATTGGAAATGTCAGTTTTCATTCCAATCCCAAATAAAGGCAATACCAAAGAATGTACAAACCACCTCACAGCTGTGCTCATTTCACATGCTAGCAAAGTAATGCTCAAAATCCTTCAAGCCAGGCTCCAACAGTACATGAACTGAGAACTTCCAGAAAGGGCAGAGCAACCAAAGATCCAATTGCCAACAACCATTGGATCATAGAAAAAGCAAAAGGATTCAAGAAAAACGTAGAAAAAGCAAAGAGATTCCAGAAAAACAACTACATCTGCTTCAGTGAATACACTAAAGCTTTTGTGTGAATCACACCAAACTGGAAAATTCTTATAGAGATGGGAATACCAGAGCACCTTACCTGCCTTCTGAAAAACCCGTTTGCAGGTAAAGCAGCAACTGTTAGAATTGGACATGGAACAACAGACTGGTGCAAAATTGGGAAACACATATGTGAAGGCTTTATTGTCACCATGTTTATTTAACTTCTATGCAGAGTACATCATGTGAAATGCTGGGCTGGATGAAGCACAAGCTGGAATCAAGATATACAGGAGAAATATCAATGACCTCAGATATGCAGATGACACTACCCTAATGGCAGAAAGTGAAGAGGAACTAAAGAGCCTTTTAATGAAGGTGAAAGAGTAGAGTGAAAAAGCTAGGTTACAACTCAACATTCAAAAAACAAAGATCATGGAATCTGATCCTGTCACTTCATGGCAAATAGATGGGGAATAAATAGAAACAGTGACAGACTATATTTCCTTGGACTCCAAAACACTGTGGATAATGACTGCAGCCTAGAAATTAAAACATACTTGTGCCTCGGAAGAAAAGCTAGACAATATATTTGCTGGCATATTGAGTGCATAACTTTAACAGCATCATATTTTAGGATTTGAAATAGCTCAACTGGAATTCCATCACCTCTCTGAGCTTTGTTGATAGTGATGCTTCCCAAGGCCCATTTGACTTTGCATTCCAGGATGTCTGGCTCTTGGTGAGTGATCACTCCACATGTGATTATCTGGGTCATGAAGATCTTATTTTGTATAGTTCTTCTGTTTTCTTGCCACCTTTTCTTAGTATCTTTGGCTTCTGTTAGGTCCCTATCATTATTCTGTCCTTTATTGTGCACATCTTTGCATGAAATATTCCTTTGGTATCTCTTATTTTATTGAAGAGATCTCTAGTCTTTCCCATTCTATTGTTTTCCTCTATTTCTTTGCATTGATCACTGAGGAAGGCTTTCTTATCTGTTTGTGCTATCCTTTCAAACTCTTCATTCAAATGGGTATATCTTTCCTTTTCTCCTTTGCCTTTCGCTTCTTTTCTTTTCTCAGCTATTTGAAAGGCCTCCTCAGACAACCATTTTGCCTTTTTTGCATTTCTTTGTATTAGGGATGGTCTTGATCACTGCCTCCTGTACAGTGTCATGAACCTCCGTCCATAGTTCTTCATGCACTCTATCAGATCTAATCCCATGAATCTATCTGTCACTTCCTCTGTGTAATCATAAGGGATTTCCTTTATGAAATTCCTGAATGGTCTAGTGGTTTTCCGAACTCTCTTCAATTTAAGTCTGAATTTGACAATAAAGAATCCATAATCTGAGCCACAGTTAGCTCCTGGTCTTGTTTTTACTGATTGTATAGAGCTTCTCCATCTTTGGCTACAAAGAATATAACCAATCTGTCTTTGGCATTGACCATCTGGTGATGTCCATGTGTAGAGTCTTCTCTTTTGTTGTTGGAAGAGGGTATTTGCTATGACCAGTGTGTTTTCTTGGCAAAACGCTACTAGCCTTTGCCCTTCTGTATTTTGTACTCCAAGGCCAAATTTGGGTGTTATTCTGTGTGTCTCTTGACTTGCTACTTTTGCATTCCAGTCCTCTGTAATGAAAAGGACATCTTTTTAATGTGTTAGTTCTAGAAGGTCTTGTAGGTCTTCATGGAACTCTTCAACTTCAGCTTCTTCAGCATTACTGGTCAGGGTGTAGACTTGGATTACTGTGATATTGAATGGTTTGCTTTGGATACGAACAGAGATCATTCTGTCATTTTTGAGATTGCATCCAAGTACTGCATTTTGGACTCTTTTCTTGACTATGAGGGCTAGTTCATTTCTTTGAAGGGATTCCTGCCCACAGTAGTAGATAGAATGGTCATCTGAGTTAAATTCACCGATTCCAGTCCATTTTAGTGATTCCTAAAATGTCAATGTTCAGTCTTGCCAACTCCTGTTTATCACTTCCAATTTGCCTTAATTCATGGATCTACCATTCCAGGTTCCCATTCAATATTGCTGTTTGTAGCCTCAAACTTTACTTCCATCACCAGTCACATCCACATCTGGGTGTTGTTTTTGCTTTGGTTCTGTCTCTTCATTCTATCTGAAGTTATTTCTCTACAGATCTCTGATAGCATATTGGTTACATACTGACCTAGGGAGTTCATCTTACTGTGTCCTATCTGTATTTCAAATATTAAAAGATGATGCTGTGAAAGTGCTGCACTCAATATGCCAGTAAATTTGGAAAACTCAGCAGTGGGCACAGGACTGGACAAGGTCAGTTTTCATTCCAATCGCAAGGAAAGGCAATGCCAAAGAATGTTCAAACTACCACTCAACTGCACTAATCTCACATCCTAGCAAAGTAATGCTTAAAATTCTCAAGCCAGGCTTCAACAATATGTGAACCGTGAACTTCCATATGTTCAAGCTGAACTTAGAAAAGGCAGAGGAACCAAATTAATTTGCCAATATCTGTTGGACCATCAAAAATGCAAGAGAGTTTCAGAAAAACATTTACTTCTGCTTTATTGACTCTGCCCAACCCTTTTACTGTGTGGATCACAATAAACGGTGGAGAGTTCTTCAAGAGATGGGAATACCAGACCAGCTTACCTGCCTCCTGAGAAATCTGTATGCAGGTGAAGAAGTAACAGTTAGAATGGAACATGGAAGAACAGGCTGGTTCCAAATCGGGAAAGGAGTATGTCAAGGCTATATAATTTAATTAATCCTGTATAATTTAACCCTGCTGATTTAACTTATATGCAGAGTACATCATGCAAAATGCTGGGCTGGATGAAGCACAAGGTGGAATCAAGTTTTCCAGGAGAAATATCAAGAACCTCAGATATTCAGATGACACCACCCTTGTGTCTGAAAGCAGAGAACTAAAGAGCATCTTGAGGAAAGTGAAAGAGGAGAGTGGAAACATTTGCTTAAAACTCAACATTAAGAAAACTAAGATCGTGGCATCTGGTCCCATCACGTAATAGCAAATAAGTGGGGAAACTTTGGAAACAGTGAAAAAGTTTATTTTTGGGGGCTCCAAAATTACTGCAGATGGTGACTACAGCCATGAAATTAAAAGACACTTGCTTCTTGATAGAACAGCCATGATCAACGTAGACAACATATTAAAAAAACAGATTCATTACTTTGCCAGCAAAAGTCCATGTAGTCAAAGTTATGGTTTTTCCAGTAGTCATGTATAGATGTGGGAATTGGACTATAAAGAAGGCTGAGCACCAAAGAATTGATGCTTTTGAACTGTGATGTTGGAGTAGACTCTTGAAAGTCCCTTGGCCTGCAAGAAGATCCAACCAGTCCATCCTAAAGGAAATCAAGTCCTGAATATTCATTGGAAGGACTGATGCTGAAGCTGAAACTCTAATACTTTGGCTGTCTGATGTGAAGAACTGACTCATTGGAAAAGACCCTAATGCTGGGAAATCTTGATGGCATAAAGAGAAGAGATAGACAGAGGGTGAGATGGTTGGATAGCATCACCAACTCAATGGACATGAGTTTGAGTATGCTCCTGGAGTTGGTTGTGGACAGGGAAGCCTGGCATGCTTCCTTCAGTGGGGTTGAAAAGAGTTGGACACGACTGAGCTAATGAGCTGAACTTAACTGAGAGAGCATATTTAAAAGCTGAGACATTTATTTGCTGGCAAAGTTCCGTATAGTCAAAGCTGTGGTTTTTCCAATGGTCACGTACAGGTGTGAGAATTGGACCGTAAAGAAGGCTGAACACTGAGTTTTATGATTTCAAACTGTGTTGCTGGTGAAGAGTCTTGAGAGTCTCTTGGAATTCAGAGAGATCAAACCAGTCAATCCTTAAATATTCAACTCTGAATATTCATTGGAAGGACTGATGTTGAAACTGAAGCTCCAGTAATTTGGCCACCTGATGGGAAGAGTCAACTCAATTGAAAAGACCCTGATGCTTGGAAATATTGAGGGGAGAAGGAGAATGGGGTGACAGTGGATGAGATATTTCGATGGCATCATTCACTCAGTGGATGTTAGTTTGAGTTAAATCCAGGAGATCATGAAGGACAGGGAAGCCTAGTGTGCTGCAGTCCATGGGGTCGCAAAGAATTGGACACGTGAGTGACTGAACAACAACAATATAGCTTCTTAGCAGATTAGAACAAGCCCTTCTTTTACTTGTTCTTTCCCTCTGCCCTTTTAATTGAGTTATTTGTGTTCGTTTCGATGATATTCATTCAGACAGATGTGAGGTGAAAAGTCACTCTGGTGAAAACTAATTCCCCCAATGATTAGTGATACTGAGCATATGTTAATGTTCCTGTTGGCCATTTGTTTGTCTGCTTTGAAAAAAATTATTTCCCTTGTGCATTCTTTAATTCTTTCTTTGATTTTGAATTTTATGAGTTTCCTGCCTATTTTGCATATTTACCCTTTATCAGGTATATCATTAAAAAATATTGTCTCCCATTCAGAAGGTGGCTTTTCCATTTTGTTGATAGTTTCCTTTGCCTTGCAAAAGCTTTTTAGGTTAAGTCCCATTTGTTTATTTTTGCTGTTGTTACTCTTTCCTGAGAAGATAAATAAAAAAAAAAACAACTGGGATGACCCTGAGGGATGGGATGGGGAGGGAGGTGGGAGGGTAGTTCAGGATGGGGAACACATCTACACCTATGGCTGATTCATGTCAATGTACAGCAAAACCCACTACAATATTGTAAATAATTAGCCTCCAATTAAAATAAATAGATTAATTAACAAAACAAAAAATGTTGATAAGCCCAATGTCTAAGAGAACTGCATATGTTTTCTTCCAGGAATTTTATGCTTTCGAATTCTCCACTTGAGTCTTTAATTCATTTTTGTTTAATTTTGTTTACAGTGTGAAAAATAGTCCTGTTTGATTCTTTTGCCTGAGGCGGTCCAGGTTCTCAACACCGTTTACTAAAGAGAATATTTATTTCCCATTGTATATTGTTGCATTCTTTGTCATAGAATAATTGGACTGTATAAGTGTGGGTTCATTTTTGTTCTCTGTGTTCTGTGGTATTGATTTATGTATCTGTTTTGGTGCCAGAAAAATACTGTTTCGATTATTCTTCATGCATTTTCAGTTGCTCAGTTTTGTTCGGCCCTTTGCACCCCCATGTACTAAAGCCCACCAGGCTCCTCTATCCGTGCGATTTTCCTGACAGGAATACTGTAGTGGGTTGCTGTTTATCTTTATGGTATAGTTTGAAATCAGGGAGTATGTTTACTTCAACTTTGTTCTTCTTCTCCAAATTGTTTTGCTATTCAAGGTCTTTGCATGTACACACAAATTTTAGAATTACTTGTAGTTATGTGAAAATTGGCATTGCTATTTTGATAGTGATTACATACAATCTGTAAATTACCTTGGATGGTATGGTCATTTTAATAATATTAATTCTTCTAATTCACGAGTAAGGAGTAACTTTCCATTTGTTAGTATCATCTTCAGTTCCTTTCATTAATGCCTTATAATTTTCTGAGTACAGGTATCTCTAGTTTTTTTTTTATTCTTTTTTATGTGATTGTAAATTGTTTTATTAGTTTTTCTTTCTGACAGTTTGTTTTTAGTGTGCATAAATGCCACAGATTTCATTTTAAAGTATTTATTTTTAATTGAAGGATAATTGCTTTACAACTTAATGTTGGTTTCTGCCATTCATCAACGTGAATCATCCATAGGTATATCTATGTCCCCTCCCTCTTGAACCTCCCTCCCAGCTCCCACCCCATCCCAACCCTCTAGGTTATTACAGAGCACCCATTTGAGGTCCCTGCATCATACACCAAATTCTCACTAGGAATCTATTTTACGAGACCGTATAGAACTAACACCCCAAAAAGATGTCCTTTTCATTATAGGGGACTGGAATGCAAAAGTAGGAAGTCAAGAGATACATGGAATAACAGAAATATTTGGTCTTGGGGTACAAAATATAGCAGGGCAAAGGCTAACAGAGTTTTTCAAAGAGAACACAGTGGTCATAACAAACAGCTTCTTCCAACAACACAAGAGAAGACTCTGAACCTGTCAACAGATGGTCAACACCAAAGACAGATTGGTTATATTCATTGTAGCCAAAGATGGAGAAGCTGTATACAGTCAGCAAAAACAAGACTGTGAGCTAACTGTGGCTCAGATCATGGATTCCTTATTGTCAAATTGAGACTTAAATTGAAGAAAGTAGAGAAAACCACTAGACCATTCAGTTATCACCTAAATCAAATCCCTGTGATTATACAGTGAAAGTAACAAATAGGTTCATGGGATTAGGTCTGATAGAGTGCCTGAAGAACTATGGATTGAGTTTCCTGACATTGTACAGGAGGCAGTGATCAAGAACATCCCCAAGAAAAAGAAATGCGAAAAGGCAAAATGGTTGTCTGAGAAAGCCTTACAAATAGCTGAGAAAAGAAGAGAAGTTAAAGGCAAAGGAGAAGAGGAAAAATATACCCATTTGAGTGCAGAGTCCCAAAAAAAGCCTTCCTCATGCAAAGAAATAGAGAAAAACAATAGTATGGGAAAGACTAGAGATTTCTTCAAGAAAATTAGAGATACCAAAGGAATATTTCATGCAAAGATGTGCATAATATAGGACAGAGATTGTGCAGACGTAACAGAAGTGGAAGATATTAAGAAGTGGCAAGAATACACAGAAGAACAATAGAAAAAAGATCATCATCACCCAGATAACCACAGTGGTGTGATCACTCACTTAGAGACAGACATCCTGGAATGTGAATTCAAGTGGGCCTTAGGAAGCATCACTATGAACAAAGCTACCAGAGGTGATGGAATTCCAGTTGAGCTATTTCAAATCCTGAAAGATTATGCTGTGAAAGTGCTGCATTCAATGATGCCAGCAAATTTGAAAAACTCAGCAATGGCCACAGGACTGGAAAAGTTCAGTTTTCATTCCAGTCCCAAAGAAAGGCAATGCCACAGAATGCTCAAACTACTGCACAGTTTCACTCTTCTCACATGCTAGCAAAGAAATAGTCAAAATTCTCCAAGCCAGTCTTTTGCAATATGTGAACCATGAACTTGCAGATATTCAAGCTGGATTTTAAAACGTCACAGGAACCAGAGATCAAATTGCCAACCTCTGCTGGATAATTGAAAAAAACATGAGAGTTCCAGAAAAACATCTACTTCTGGTTTATTGACTAATCCAAAGCCTTTGACTGTGTGGATCACAACAAACTATGGAAGATTGTTAAACAGATTGAGATACAAGACCACCTGACCTGCCTCCTGAGAAATCTGTATGCAGGTCAAGAAGCAACAGTTAGAACTGAGCATGGCACCAGAGACTGGTTCCAAATCAGGAAAGGAGTACATTAAGGCTGTATATTGTCACCCTGCTTATTTAAGTTCTTTGCAGAGTGCATCATGCGAAGTGCTGTGCTGGATGAAGCACTAGCTGGAATCAAGATTGCCAGGAGAAATATCAATCATCTTAGATGACACCACCCTTATGACAGAAAGCAAAGAAGGACTAAAGATCCTCATGATGAAAGTGAAAGAGGAGAATGATAAAGTTGGCTTAAAACTCAACATTAAAAAAAAGAAACAAAACCTCAACATTCAGAAAACTAAGATCATGGCATCCGGTTCCATCATTTCATGGCAGATAGATGGGTAAACAGTGGAAACAGTGAAAGACTTTGTTCTTTTAGGCTCCAAAATCACTGCTGATGGTGACTGAAGCCATGAAATTAAAAGATGCTTGCTCCTTGGAAGAAAAGCTATGACTAACCTATACAGCATATTAAATTACAGAGACGTTACTTTGCCTACAAAGGTACGTCTATCCAAATCTATGGTTTTTCCAATAGTCACGTATGTATGTGAGAGTTGGAGTATAAAGAAAACTCAGTGAAGAAGAACTGATGCTTTGGAATTGTGGTGTTGGAGAGGACTCTTGAGAGTCCCTTGGTCAGCAAGGAGATCCAGCTAGACCATCCTAATGGAAATCAGTCTTGAATATTCTCTGGAAGGAATGATGCTGAAACTGACTGTCCCGTCCTTTGGCCACTTGATGCAAGGAACTGACTCATTGGGAAAGACCCTGATGCTAGAAAAGATTGAAGGCAGGAGGAGAAGGGCACAACAGAGGGAGGTATGGTTGGATGGCATCACTGACTCTATGGGGATGAGTTTGAGTAAACTCTGGGAGTTGGTGATGGACAGGGAAGCCTGACGTGCTGGAGTCCATGGGGTCACAGAATCAGACAGGACTGAGTGACTGAACTGAACTGAACTGGTCTAATTAACATATGGTATTGTATATGTTTCTCTACTTCTCTCTCCATTTGTCCCATTGTATCCTTCCTCCCTTGTGTCTTCAAGTCTGTTCCTTTGTTGTGTTTCCATTGGTACCCTGCAAATAGTTTCATCAGTGCCATCTTTCTAGCTTCCACATATATTCATTAGTATATAGTAGTTTTTTTTTTCTTTTCTGACTTACTTCAGTCTCTATAATAGGCTCTAGATTCATCCACCTCATTAGAACTGAGTTAAATGTGTTCCTTTCTATGCCTGAGTAATATTCCATTGTGTTTATATAGTACTGCTTCTTTATCTATTCACTTGTTGATGGGCATCTAAGTTCCTTCCATGTCCTAGGTATTATAAATAGTGATGCAATGAACATTGGGTCACCTGTGTCTTTTTCATTCATAATTTTCTCTGGGTTTAAGTCCAGTAGCAGGATTGCTGGATCATATGGTAGTTTTATTCCACCTTTTTTAAGGAATCTCCATTCTGTTTACCCTAGTGGCTGTATCAATTTACATTCCCACCAGTGGTGCAAGAAGTTTTCTTTTTCTTCACACCCTCTCCAGTATTTGTTGTTTCCTAACATTTTTGTATATTAATTTTTTCTGTGTATTTATTTTGTATCACACAACTTTACTAAATTCATTGATGAGTTCTAATAGTGTTTTGGTGATTTCTTTAGGATTTTGTATTTGTGATATCATGTCATCTGCAAATACTTGCACTTTATTTCTTCTTTTCCAATTGGGATTTGGTTTATTTTTTTTTTTCTTCTCTGATTACTGTCACCTACAATTCCAATACTATGTTCACTAATAGTAGCAAGAGTGGGTATCCTTGTCTTTTTCCTTTTCTTTAAAGGAGATGCTTTTAGCTTTTCACCATTGACTGTTTGATGTTAGTTTTGGCCTCATCATATTTGGCTTTTAATGATAAAGGTATGTTGAGGTATGTTCCCTGCATGTCAACTTTGTTAAGAATTTATTTTATCATAGTGGATGTCAAATTTTGACAAAAGTTCTTTTTGTGTCTATTGAGGTGATTGTATGATTTTTAGTCTTCAGTTTATTACTGAGTTGTATCACATTGATTGATTTGCACATATTGACCCATCCTTGCTTTCCTGGAATAAATCCCAGTTGATCATGGTGTAAGATATTTTTAATGATAAATTATTAAATTTGCCAAAGTTTTGTTGACAATATTTTCATGTATGTGTGTCAGTGATATTGGTGTGTAATTTTCTGCTTTTGTAGTATCTTTGTCTGGCTTTGGCCTTTTAGAATAATTTTGGAAATGTATTACCACTGAATTTTTTGAAATGGTTTGAAAAGAATAGGTGTTAATCTTCTTTAAATGACTGATGGAATTCACCTGTGAAGCCATCTGGTCGTGAACTTTTGTATGTTGGGGTTTTTTGTTGTTTATTTTTTTTAATTGCTGATTCAGTTTCATTACTGGTACTTGATCTGTTTGCTGTATCTATTTCTTCTTGATTCCATTTGCAAGACTGTACGTTTATTCATAGGCATTTCTCCTAGGTTGTCCATTGTATTGGTATGTAAATAGTCACAGTAATCTCTTATGACCTGATATACTTCTGTGTTGTTTGTTGTACCTTCTCCTTTTTCATTTTTGATTTTATTGATTTGGACCCTCTTTTTTTCTTGGTGACTCTGAGGAAATATTTATCAATTTTATGTTTTCAACTAGCTCTTAGTTTCATCAGTCTTTTCTGTTTTTTGTTAATTTTTGCCTATATTTCATTTATTTCTGCTCTAGCTTATGATTTCTTTTCTTGTGTCTTTGGCTTTTGTTTATTCTTTCTCTTGTTACTTTATGTGCAAGGTTAGGGTGTTTGAGATTTTTCTCATTTCCTGAGTTAGGCTTACATTGCTGTAACATTCCATCTTTGAATTGCTTTTGCTGCATTCCATAAAACTTGGATTGCTGTGTTTTCCTTTTCTAGATATTTTTGATTTCCTCTTTGATTTCTTCAGTGATCCTTTTGGTTGTTCAACTGTTTATCCTCTATATGTTTATGTTTTTTGCAGTTTTCTTTCTTATCGTTGAGTCTAGTCTGAATGTTGTGATTAGAAAAGTTACTTAGTGTGATTTCTATCCACTTCAATTTACTGACACTTGTTCTGTGCCTTAGCTTGTGATCTATCCTTGAAAATGGCTCATGCATTCTTGAAAAGAATGTATATTCTACAGCAAGCTTTTGAATAGAATGTTTTATATATAAAAATATGCCCCTCTTTTGGTGCGGCCTACTGTTGTGGGCACACCAGTGAGCATGGGTTGACCCCCTCCACTTACTTTTTATCTACTGCTGAAGCTGCTGCCTGCTGATGGGCCAGTCTGAGTTCTATTGCAGTTGCTGGTGGGGTCCAAGGAGCCCTGGTACTGGTTATTGGTAGTTTAGGCTGTGTCCTGGTCCTGGCCCACTGGTGGGCTTGGCTGGGCACTGGTTGGCTTCTTGTGCAGCCTAAAGGAAGTGTCCCAGAATGGTTGTCAAACTGCTGCTGGATCAATCTTGGGCCTGGGGCTTGGTGTCAGCCTGTTGTTTGGTGGGTTTGGATCTTGGGTAAGCTGGTTGTAGGACATGATGTATCTCAAAGCTGGTTTCAGCACATTGGTGGGCAGTGTTGGGGCCCAATATGTTCTAGGGCTGTTACCTGTCTGCTGCAGAGTAAACCAGTTCCTGGGACTCATGCCAGCTTACTGGTGGGTGGGGCTGGTTCCTGGAGTGTCTGGGTAGTCCAAGGGGACCTATTGCTGCCTCTAGCCTGCTGATGGATGGGGCTATATCCCTGTATGGATCCTAGGGCTCGTGCCAACTGTCTGGAGGATAAGGCCATGTCCAACATTAATAAGCTACAGGGAGGACTCCAAAATGGTGCTTTCTAGCATCTTTTTCCTCATGGTAGAATTAGCACCTCAAAATGTTTGCCACCAGCTTCTATGTCCCCAGGGTGAGTTCCACTTGTCTCCTGTCTCTCTGTATGGCTCTCTACTATTAGCAGGTCAATATGACCCAGGCACCTTCCACCTTGCTTTTGTCCTGGTTCTCAGAGCATGTGAGATTTTGTGTGCAACCTTTTAGAATAGAATACCTATTTCCTATACACCTCTGGCTCTCCTTAAAGCAAGCCCTACTGGGTTTCAAAGCCAGATGTTCTGAGGCCTTGTCTTCTCGGTTCAGGACCTCTTTACTAGGAATCTAATGTCGGGATCAAACCCCTTGCTCCTTGGGGATAAACTCCAAGATTGTAACTATCCTCTTGTTTGTGGATCACCTGTTTAGGGTTGTAGGCCTTGACTGTTGCATGCATGTGTCACTACTACCTGTCTAGTTGTGATTCTTTCCTTATATCTGTAGTTGTAGAAGATCTTTACTGCTAGTCTTCAGGTCATTCTCACCATTGATTGTTGCTCTGTAAATAGTTGTAATGTTACTGAACAGGGTTCTTGGCCTTCTCCAATAAATGGAAATTGACTACAGGCCAGACAAGAAGTTCAGGCAAGGCTTTATTGTGCTCCCTGATGTAGCAGGGGCAGCAAGAACAAACAACAGGTTCCCTTGCTTTCTCGCCCCTCAAAGCGGGGCAAGGTTGTTCCTTATAGGTATGAGGGTAGAAGTGTGTCCATGGGTCAGAGCAGAGGCGTAGCTTAGGTGTTTTGCCCACACCATAGGTGGTGGTGTGTGTAGGGGGCATGAACAATGCTCTCCTTTTGCTCCAGGCTCTTCAAAAGTGCAGGTGTTTTTTTTTGTCTCTTTGTATCCTTTGTCTATAATTTGTCCCAACTGGGCATGCATGCAGTTATTTTTAGTCCCATACAATTTGTTTGTATTTTGTTACTGGAAGAGTGGTGTGGCCCGGTGCAAGCATTGCAACATTGCAGCAAAGGGTCTGAGGTCTGTCTGTCTTAGTTATTTTGGTGTGCCCATGGGAGGAGGTAAGCTCAAGTTCTTCCTATTCCACCATCTTGGACACTCTTGTTTCAAGAACTAGTCTTAAATTCTAGTTACGAGGACTAATAAATTTTGATCTTGAGTAAATCAGTTACAGTTGCTCACTATCATTTTTTTCACCGGAAAAATTGGCAATGATGATAGTCTAGTTTATAAATATTTATTGAGCACTAACTTTTTACTAGGTGCTAGAGATATAAAGATAAATGAGACACTGCCCACATCCTTGAGTTCTTATACAAGTGGGGGAATCAGATGTGAAAAAGAGAGGCTTTAATACAATGCAGAAAACACAAAGTAGACATATATATATATATATATATATATATATATATATATATATATATGGGGAAAGATTTTTGAGGAAATGAAAGCTGAACTGCAGGTTATAGCACAAGTAAGAGTTTGTCAGTCAAAAACTATAGATAAAGTCAATTTGGGTGGAGGAAACAATATATGCAAAGTTGGAGTCCTGAAAGAGCATGATACATGTGTGAAATAGGAGTACTTTTACACTGATGGGACATCATAAATTAGATGAGGGTGGCTGAAGGTGAGCCTGAAGTGGTGGGAAGGATGTTGTCCCCTGAGCTGTGATGTCATCTCATCAAATCTAACAGAGTTGAAAGTTTAAAAAGGGAATGTGAGTACATGATGCAGTTAATTACTCTTATCTTGCATGGCTGACAATGCTTGATATCCCAAATGTTGGAGTTTTAGAAGGCAGATTGAAAGATGAATAAATAATTGTGTTTCTGTAGTGCAGGAGCAAGACAAAGGATAGACCTGCAAAGGGCTTGAGTGTGACAATGAGAGGGAATTTATTTGATGATCAACTGTATGGGCCAGTTTGGACAGTATAGTGCTTAGGTACAGACCTGGCACTTTGAGCAGAAACAGAAATTCAGTGTTTCTGAATTTGAGATAGCAAGGTGGGTAGTATTATTCTTGTTTAATAGATTATGAAGTTTATATTCAGAGAGGAAAAATTATTTAGCTTGGGCCACATACCTAGTAAAAGTCATAACTGAGCTAAGACCCCAGCTTTTAAACTTCTTAGTTTATTGATATTTCTACTATACCGACTTGTGTGACTTTGGGTGAACCGTTTTACCTCTCTGAGCTACACTTACCTATGAGGGCTGTTATGAAAAGTGCTTTAAAAATACCGAGCATAATATGTGGCATGTATTAGTAATCAATAAATGCTACCTCCCTTTTCTATACCACATTGCTCTGTTGTAAACTGAACTAGGTGGGATTTGAGGAATTTTAATCTGTGAACATGGGCTTCCCTGGTGGCTCAGTGGTAAATAATCTGCCTGCAGTCCAGAAGCCACAGGAAACGTAGGTTCGATCCCTGGATCAGGAAGGTCCCCTGGAGGACATGGCAACCCACTCCAGTATTCTTGCCTGGAGAATCCCATGGACAGAGGAGCATGGCAGACTATAGTCCATGGGGTGGCAAAGAGTTGAACATGACTGAAGCAATTTAGCACACACTCAACCTGTGAATCCAATGGATTTCTATGGCCTTGTTAAGTGCCCACAAGACTAATATGGGACACATTGTCCTGCACACATGAAATACCAAATTCCACCTTGACTATCACACAGATATCCTTATTTTCCCTATTCCTGCCCTATCTTTGGAGAGACTGCTTTTGTAATTCCCATCATCTTAAAGGTTCTGGAAATGGGGAACCAAAAATGTTTCTGCCACTGTAATGGAAGGGACATTGCAGAAAACCACTTACCCAGTGCAATCTCCCTACCTAGAAGTCTCATGAAATTTTATTTTGTATACTTAATACCATTTGTGCACCCCATTTCTCCTACATCCCCCTTATGAGTTTCCTATTTAATATACCATACCTGGAAAAGAACACTGGTTTATCCTGAGCAGTTTCTTCTGAACTCAGTCATTGATTTTTGGAACAGAGAAAAACCATTTGCCACCTTGCTCCAACTACCCTTTGAGGGGACAAGGTCCTCAATGAGGCTAAATATTGTTCCTGCTACTGTAACAGATGCCTTCCAAGTGACATTAAGGACACTGCAGTAAGCAGAAGAAGCTTCCATGTATTTTTTACAAACTGGCTATTAATCCTCCTGTTATTTCAGGGGCCCTTGGACTTAACCCTTAAGTACTGCGTGAGAAGGAAGACGGAGTCTATTGATAAGAGATTCTGTTTCGATATAGAAACAAATGAAAGGTAAGGATGTGATCTGGCAGCATCCCATGTGCCAGTTTCTGAGCCTGGGTAGGTATTTTATTTTTATCTGTCATCTCTTATTGATAAAAATGAGCAAAACTATTCATGACACCATTGTCTTGGCTCTTTTGGCTCCCCCTTCCAGGGATCCCTGTTAGAGCTGGACCAGTGCTGGTTCTCTCTATTTAAGGTTCAATCAGCTTTGACTTACTTACTATTGGCAGAAGTTACTCCTAGGATTTAATTTGCTATAATATATGCAAAAGGTCACCAAAGCTCATTCTTTTTTATCTCAATATACAAGAACAAATTAATTGAAACACATATTTAAGGGAATGTAGATTGGATGGAGGGCAGTAGTAGTATTGGGGATTCTTTTTACCTCCATTTGGTACAAATAATATGGACTTTTCCTACCTTGCAGATATTTATGTAAAGTGTAAATAGTTTAACACTTTCTGATTTCAGCAAAGCTTGCAATCTTTGGACTTGGTTGCATTTGTTCCTATCCAATTCTCTCTTTTCATCTTTTCAACCTGGACAATTTATTGGTGGGGAACTTTTACTTTTAAATTTTAAAATGAGAGCATTTGGAGTTACTTTGGAAAAAGACATGTTATGTTGTTGGAAAGTGGATCCAGAATTTAGTGGGTAAATGTGTTTCTAAATTTTATTTCCATCTATTATTCCTAAGTATAAGGCATTAAGTATTAAAATAGAATTTAACACAAGATCAGATTGCTAGAAAGGAACTTGGTTGAATTACAATATCATGTGAGCAAAACTATCAGTAACTAGAATCATATAGATCAGATTAAGACAATAAGGCATTTTTTTGTCTTGGAATAAGTAGATATTAATTCTCTTCCCCATTTTAAATCTATGTTTGTGAATCTATATGCTTTCTTTGTTAAGAATGGATGGTCCCAACCAAAGATGGCTGTAATAGTAAACAGTGTTAATGATAATCATGAGGTTGTCACTCATTTCCACCCCACAGCTTTGAGCTCAGTAGAAAGGGGAAAGCAACTGTTGGCTGTGGCTTCTTTTTTATAAACTCTTAGTGTCTTTGGCTCTGCAGAATTAATGTATTTAAATAAAGTTAAATTTTTCTGTGACTAATTGCATTCTGATTCACTTTTCAGCTTAAATTTGCAAGCCACTTGCAAGTATTATTCTCATAGACTCAAAGCATTTGCAAACAGTTTGGCTCTGACATTAAGGGCAAGGTTCTAGTGCTATGTATGTCTTATGGTAGATACTGAATTTGATATTCATTTTTAAATTCTTTTCCCTACCCAAGAATACTGGGGAATTCTGAGACTAAAACCCAGGATTAAAGTTTTGATATACTGTGATTTTACTTACCACATATTGGGCATTTAAAAAATATTCCTGCACTAAACTCCACCCTCATTTTATAGGTGAGGAGACTGAGACTTGTATATGTTTAACTGTCTTGCCTAATCAAAGTCACATAGTGGCAAGGGTGAGCTCAGACTCTGGTCTGTAGGTCTCTAAACCCCATGCTCTTTTAAATTTTATTCCATTGTCTATTATAAGCAGAATAAATATGTTGTGAAATAGAGGGTCAGATATAATAATGCATAGATGCTGAGGTGCCTCTGTGCATGTGGAGTTTTCTGAGTAATATGACATATGTATCTGTTTTCCTGGATGGTCAATCTGATATAAGGGGCAGAGGCAGGCCTCGCAGTAGACATCAGGCATCTGTACTCATGTTCCCTGCAGAATTGAGCAGATGACTCTTTGAATCCCCTTTTCTATTTCTAAAATAGAGGACAACTTTTTTTTTAATTATTGTTCCTACCGGTATTTGAAGCCACAGTCTCATAGCCCATCAGAACTTGAAGGGCAATAATTATAGTAATAATAATAATAACATTGATGATGACAATGACAGAAACAACTGCTCACATTCACTGAGTACTGCTATGTGCTAGGCACCATTCTCAGCCTTTATTTTATTGTTTTTCTTTGCTTTTGTAATTATTTTTTTTAATTGTAGTCTAATTGCTTTACAGTATTGTGGTGGTTTTTGCCATATATCGACATGAATCAGCTAGGGTGTACATGTGTCCCCCCCATCCTAAACTCCCCTCCTACCTCCCTCCCCACCTCATCCCTCTGGGTTGTCCCAGAGCACCAGTTTTGAGTGCTCTGCTTCATGCATCAAACCTGCACTGGTCATCTATTTTACACATGGTAATATACATATTTCAATGGTATTCTCTCAAATCATCCCACCCTCGCCTTCTCTCAGAGTCCAAAAGTCTGTTCTTTACATTTGTGTCTCTTTTGCTGTCTTCCATATAGGGTTGTCATTACCGTCTTTCTAAATTCCATATATATGCGTTAATATACTGTATTGGTGTTTCTCTTTCTGACTTACTTCACTCTGTATAATAGGCTCCATTTTCATCCACTTCATTTTAAATGTATCATTTCCTTTAGTCTTCATCACAGCCACGTGAAGTGGACAGTGTTTCTATCCCAATCTCACAAAGACAAGGAGACAGAAATTAAGCACTTAGATTATACAACTAGTCAATGTTAGCACTAGGATCCAAATCCAGGCGTACTAATTTCCAAGCCCACATTCTTAACCACTGAACTCTACTGCAAATATGTTATATATGCCCTTTTGCTTTAGAGGAGTGACAGAGACCTCAGGGTGGGCACAGGATTTGTCTAAAATCATGATGGAAAAGCCTGGCCTAGAAGTCAGTACTCTTTCTACTTTGTCATTTTGTTCTTAACAATATTGTTCTTTGAATTTAACTTTCAGTAGCACCCAAGAATCTCCATATGCTTCCTGAATAGTCACTTATTTATTCTTTCAGTTTCTCTGTATGATCAAGAGAGGATACATACCAGCTTTCTGATTTCCTAAATAGGAAAACTGTGTCTATAATAGGTTTAACTTCATATCTAGTCTACAGCATCTGCTTTATGTTTTTTGCCAATTGGCTTGCTTTCCTTCTTTCTAGCTTCAGGATTCAGCTGGGTAATTATTTTTATAGAGATTTGTAGACTTTCTAGCCCCATAAGATATGTCTAAAAGGTTGGATACTTCTTAGAGAAAGGTAAACTTGAAAGAGCCCAGTACTGAAAGCAAAGTCCTAGTTTTCAATTGATTCTGGCTTAAAGATAATTTAGGGGCTTTACTTATTAAGAGTACTTTAACGTTGTAAGAGACAGAAGGACGGGTAGGATAGGAATCCCATGGTATTAGAACTGAAAAGGACCTACCAATTCATCAGATCCAAATTTTTTTATGGCTAAAGAAATTGAGGCACACTGACTTTCCCACTGAACTCTCTTATCATTACTGTTACCATTTCATGACTCAGAGAGGTCTCATCTTAACATTGAAGGAGCACAAGGAACAAATATCTCCTAGTGGCACAACTAGGCAGAGAATGGAAGAGACTTTATGCCTTCAAGTAATATGATTAATCCCCAAATTCCAAATTCCAGTTTGGTTTTGAAGGCCCAAGAAGAGCAGTGTATACCAAATCAGGATATCTCTGGGTATATAGCTGCAATTACTGTAAATAAATAAAATAAAATTGGATTTCAAGCTGTATGTCATGCAGAAGAGGCCTTATAATGTATTAGCCAAGAAAGAACATGGCTGCTGGACTAAAATTCCTAAATCAAAACCCTGGCTCTACACTTCCCACAGACTCAGGTAACCTCTCTGTGCCTCAGTTTCCCCTTTTGTAAAATAGGAATTTCCATAGTCCCTGCTTTAGGCAGGGATTAAGTGAATTAATATCTAGAAAGTACTTATAGTACTATGGCACTTATTGAGCATTCAGTAACTAGTAGTTGTTGTTATTATTTATAAGATTGCTTAAATCAGCCAGAAGGCCTCCCTGTGCATTTTGTTGACTTCTTTCCAACCAAAATTCTCCTTGGACATCCTAGGTGGTAGAAGTAGCAAAGCCATTTTCCTGATATATGTACTTATAAAGAACATGCTCAGAACTGCTTGAACTCAGACCAAATGACTGGCTTCTAAGAGCGAGAGGCAGGGAGAGCTTCAGTTTGTTTTAAGCACACAGTGGGGTCAATTTAAGTCTGTATTATGGTGAGGTGTCAGTATCTGCCTTCATATTTCCTTGCCTGACCCTGGCATGAAGCCACCAAGATACTACCTCCACCAATGTTTTCAGAGTTACTGTTCTCTAATTCCATTGTTTTTCTGAGTGAAAAAAGATTTTGAAAAATTGGAAATCTATATTCCTGTGTCTGCTCAGTGCCATAACTCCCAGGACTGAGAGGAACCCTAGATTATAAGACTCCATTCTCTCAGTTAACTTTTCTGCTCACAACTTGTCATTTATTCCTTAGACCAGGAACCATCACTCTGCAAGCTCTTTCAGAAGCTAACAGAAGACTATGGATGGAAGCTATGGATGGGAAAGAACCTGTAAGTTACCCTGGGGAAACCTCAGCAACATAGGTCAGTATATGAGTGTGCTCTAGTGGTAGCAGTGAGTCCAGGACAATTAAATGGTGATAGATAATTCATACTCAAAAGTTTAGAGTTAGAAGGAAATGCTAAATGACATTTCTTGTTTAACAAGTTAGGCAACTTGAGTTCCAGAGATGGTAAATGACTTCTCTAGAATTAGCTTCAGAAAGGCATCACAACGGACCTATAAACTAGGTCTCTCAGCTTCTTTCTTATACAGCTATGCCCACAAGGTTTTCTTAAGAAAGAAAATTAAGCCTTTTTGCAGTTTATAGCATTAATATGTGTTCATATATAAGGATGGAAAATAATTTTCATGACTGTGAACAAGAATTTATTAAGATTTTATTCAGAATGGTTTTACTGCCCCTCCCTTACATTCCTAAGTCAACTTATTCTCTTTAAGGGCAGGAGATGGCATTGCCATCCTATATCCCAAAATGCACCATTCAATTTAGAACACTGTTACATAGGATTACAAGCAATACTTTTACAGGGCTGACGATTATCATAGAAACGCCAATATGAACAGTCAGGTCAGCAAAAAGCATTTTTTTCTTCAGTGTCTTCTGTGTAGGTTTCTTATTGTGGCATATGATGTAATGTCAGCTTCTTAGTTTTGGAATCCCAAAAGGTTATATTTGTGTCTGGTTCTGCCATTCAGTGATTGTGTGACCTTGAGCTACTTATTTAATTTCTCTGAGATTCTTCTCTTCAGTAAAATGGCTTTAATAATTTCTGTTCTACCTATCTCACAGAGTTGCTTTGAAAGAAATCAATTTAAAGCCAGTTTTTCAACCATAATATGCTATATCAGTTTTGAAGTTCTTTTCACTGGTCTGGAGGCTTGGTGCAAAGCTACTGAAATCCAGTCGTATTTGGGTACAATCTAATCTTCTTGCTCTATTCAAGGCAAAAGCTTGCTAAAATGGAGAATATATTACAGGGACTTCTTTGTGTGTTTCTAGTGCCTTAAATACCAGTGACGAAGGCCCAGCTATAAGATTACATTTATAACAACCAAGAAGATAGCAGGAGAGGAGTGATGTTGCAAGGACTGTCATCCAGAAAATAGGCCAGGGCCTTTCTCTGTTCTCTTCTCTCACAGAAACTTGGAGCTTAACCATTACATGCCTGTGATATTTCTCTAGCAGGATGCTAGCAAGCCCAGCAAGACATTTTATTCTTTTTGTGTTGTTTATATTTCTTTATTTTTAATAAAAATATAATTAATTTACAATGTTGTAAGTCATTTTACTCTTCATTCCCTCTCCTGAACTTGCTCTCCTTTTAAACTTTTAAAAATCAAAGGATACAGCTGGCTTTTTGTGAAGAATGATATCAGAACATGGGCCCTCTGAATGTGGATCCTTATCAACTTGACCTGTCTCACTGACCTATCCATTGGCACACACATATAGGCAGAACATTTTATTTTAAAAGGAGAGATTGTTAAAGCAGATTATACAGATGGCATATAGAGGACTTATTCCCTGCATTACTAATGTTGCTTCTGCTCTACTAACAATCCCCCTCCCCAGTTCACTAATATTATCCATAGTAGGATCAGTTCTTGAAGGAACATCTACTGCAACACTGATCATTTTAGAGATATGAATTTTGAAGTCTAGAGAATGAATGGAACATGCCTAAGTTTCATAATGATGTAGCCATAAAGCCAAGACTAGGCTTCAAGAGTCAAGGATCTCCTCTTGTTTCTCACATAGCTAGCACAATACGTACTTTAAGATGACTCAGAGAAAGTTTGGTGAATATATAGATCTCTTACAGATGGGCACTTGCTTTTCTACCCATCTGTGTGAAATACAATGTAATCTTCATGGATTGTTAATCCTACTGTTTCTAGTGACCTAGGCAAAGATGATTCTGTTTAGCCAGTTTTATTACTTGTTAAAAGTCTTAAAGTCACTAATGCTTTTGATGGCTTATTTGGGAAAAGATATTTAGTATTTTCTGTACTTACCTATAGTGATTCACAATATCCATGGCTCTTTCTGTCTCCTTTTTTGTAGATCTACCACAGCCCTATAACAAAACAGGAAGAAAGTAAGTCAGATTTCTGATCTACTGGCATTATAAACTGTTAGCTATCGTAATTACAGTAAATGGTATCATCAATGGTTTGCAATATTGATCCAAATGTATTTATGGATACCTTTGTGTGAAATGAAATTCAGACCTGTTGTTTTAGAAGGTGTCTTTCAATTGAACTAAGGAAGTCACTTTATCTTAGCTTATTGGTGGGGTAATTGTAGTAATATAGAGAAATACTAATTATATTCTTCTTGTTCTAGACACATGATAGAAATTGTGTGCATTTCCAGCCTAATTTTTGACATTTGATGTAGCTCATGCCTCAAGCAGATATAATACAAAAAGGATGAAGTAAAAACATTTTGTGTTATAAGAGTAAAAACTTTAACCACCTCTCTCCCCCAAATGAAGAATCTTTCCATTTAAAGGTGATTGAAGGAGAGAGACGAAACCCCTAATTCTCTCACTGTAGTCTCTTAACCAGATCCCTGAAGGTTTGTTGGGTGAGGCTTATTACAGCAGGATCTAACTCTGCTTTCTTTTTCTTGAAACAGTGGAACTGAATGAAGTGGGGTTCAAGTTTGTTAGAAAGTGCATCAATATAATTGAGACCAAAGGTAAGAGATGAGCCATAGCTTTGGCATCATTTGAATCTGGTTATTCTTTTTTTAATGATTTTTAAAAATTTATTTAAATTTTATTGGTGTATAGTTGATATGCAATATTAGGATCACAGCCTTGTCATGGCAAATGGGCTTGCATAACTCAATAAAGCCATGAATCATACCATGCAGTGCCATCCAAGACAGATGGGTCATAGTGAAGAGTTCTGACAAAACAAAAACCTCCAGTGGTCCATTGGAAGAGGAAATGGCAAATCATATCAGTATTCTTGCCTGGATAACCCCATGGACAGTATGAAAAGAAAAAATATATGGAACTGGAAGATGAGTCCCCCAGGTTAAAAGGTGTTCAGTATGCTACTGCAGAAGATCTGAGGGCAATTAATAATATCTCTAGAAAGATTGAAGCAGCTGGGCCAAAGTGGAAATGATGCTCAGTTATAGATGGTGGTGAAAGTAAAGTCCAATGTTGTAAGGAACAGTATTGTATAGGAACCTGGAATGTTAGGTCCATGAATCAAGGCAAATTGGACATGGTCAAACA